>OY754313.1:24959161-25299498 GCA_963573325.1 Astragalus glycyphyllos | reverse complement strand
CAGTACTTAGATTGGGTCAACCTAATGAAATTGGCATAAAAAAGCAATGGAACTTTTGCTAGTTTGTGACGAAGAACTTTGTTTCTTTCTTCTTTCAGATTTGGGTTTTATTTTTCAGAATTTTTTGGTTACAATATCTTTATTTTTCAGATTTAATGTTCAACTCTCTTGAAGATAAGGAAATATGCAGGTATTCTTCATTGTGTTGACTGCGTTGAACCTGCGTCTTCACTCTGTTGTCCGTGTTGAATCTAGTGTCTTCACTCTGTAGCTGTATCAGTAATTTCCGTTTTATGAGTTTGGTCGCGGAGGAGAAGATGAAACATGACTAAACTAAGTCATACCTTTGGGCCAATTGGACCAAAATGCCCCTTAATTTTTACCAATTGGACAAAAATGCCCCTAAATAAAGAAAAAACGTTTTTTTTTCTCATTTTTTTCGGAAATAGGCATAAATTTGGAAATGAATTTTAAAGTTCTTCCACCTACTGCAACTTGGAAAATGAGTAGCAGGGAAGGTTTTTCGCTCAACAATCGTCGGAAAATACTCGTAAATCCAGCACTGAAATAAAATAATTAAATAAATAAATAAGTAATTATATAAATAAAACCAATTAAAAGAATAAAACTAATTAAAAGAATAAAACTAATTAGGTTATTAATTACCTGTAGCAGAGAAGCGTATCCGCCAATCTGCTTTGTCTCCTAGTAAGAGGCGTAGTTCAGCTGCTCGTAGAGAAATGTCAGAGCAGCTGTACCCCAAGCCCACGTGCCAACTCTCTCAAAAGATGAAATAAGAGAAATCCACTTAGCAGGCACGGAGGTGTGACTCTTGTCGGCGAAGATGGTGCCCCCTAACAAGTGCAGAATATAGCACCGTGCCGCATGATCATAGTACCCCCGGTGCATATTCTGTCTATAGGCTGCCTCCAAAAATCTGAATGTCGGGGTCCTAGTGGAACCAAACTCTCTATAGCACGTCGTCCCATCGACGCCCAGATAATCCACTCCAGGTTGGACGGCCTTGTCAGTAGTCACATGCAGAGGCTCATGCAAATAATTGCTGGTGAGCGGCAAGTGGAGCAACATGGACACGTCGTCCAACGTTATAGTCATCTCCCCCAACGGCATGTGGCATGAGCTGGTCTCAGGATGCCACCTCTCCACAAAAACAGATATGAGCTGATGGTTGATGTTGTTCAAAGGTGTGGTGTCCAGCTCTAATAGGTGTGCCTGCTGCAACCATGAAACAATATGGGGGTGGTGCTGTTGAGGTCTGATGGAAATGATCTTTCCCCCGTGAGATGCAACCTTGAGGCCGCCTCAGTCCTGTAAAAAAAATGTAATTAATAAATAAATAAAACTAAAAAGTAAAAACTAATTAATAAATAAATAAACAAGTTACTTATTATTACCTCCATAGCAAATAGGTAACTGACGCGGTGATCTACCAAACGCTGCTCAGCAGCAGGCTGAGTGTGATGCTGAGCAGACTCCTGTACCTGCTCATGGTCGAAATGCAGCTGCTCCGGCTGCTCAGCCTGCTGAATCTGGTCTCGCTGTTGGACATGCCTCTGACGCTCAGAAGCGTGACCAGCCTGTCTGGTCTTGATCCTGACCCTCGTCCTAGGTGTAGGTCCAGATGACTCGCCTGGTGTAAAGTTTCCTCCTCGACTGGTTGCCACTGAAGAACGGGAAAAAAAAGTTAAAACCAATTTTTGGAAAAAAAAATTAATGCATTCCGAATTTAGGGATGTAAATTCGGGAAAAAAATTTCGTTGAATTTTCCAAATTTACACCTAATTTCGGAATGCAAAAAAATGTGATTTTTTTCGAATTTACGTGTAAATTCGGAATGTAAATTCGAAAGAAATCAATTTTTTTTTCATAAAACCATTCTGGCAATACGTGTAAATCCTGAAAATTTATGGAAATTAGAATTTTTTTCTGAAAATACATGTAAATTCGGAAAATTTAGGGGGTGTCACTCACTTGTTTTCTGGAAATATGTGTAAATGAATTGAGTTTTGCTTTTTTTATTATTTCATAGGGGTATTTTGGTCAAATTGGTCAAAATGAGGGTATGGGTGATATTTTGGGGTACAAAAAAATAGCCAAAAACTTTTTAACTCATAACTTATAAGTATATATGGTTTTAATTTTTCGGTTTGTCTGGATGGTTTTAACGTTAGGATGAAATAGATATTATAATATCTTTTTTTTTTATTAATAATAAAAAACATTAAAAAGGACAAAAAAAAAATAACAACAACCGTAAATTGAACTTTTGTGTGAGAGAATTTTACAATTACAACTATAATACAAATCGTGGCCATCCACCTTTTTAAAATTCCAATCAACAGTATTTAACCCTCCTGACTTTACTGTGAGCCCACTTTGGCAATTGGCACCATACTCCAAAAGTTGTAACTTAAAAGCCACCGTGAGAATCTGACATCTGACATATATTAATAATGAAGTTGAAGTAGCACTCAACGAAGATTCAGGTAGAAAGCAGCTTTGCTTGAAAGCTGTTGCATACAAAAGTAGCACTCAATGATATTAATAATGCATGCCGCGTAAAACTCGTGTCAGTAGCTCAGTTGTTTTACTCATCACTCATCATAGTCTTGGATATATATGAAATATTAAATGTTGTTATTTTTATTCTTTGTGGTAGTGGAAATATAGATTCACTTTTGAAACAAAAATGAGGTTAGAGATAAAATGATTCTTCTAGAGATAAAATTGATTACGATGTGCATATAATTCACTATAATTGATTTTGTAGAACTGATTTTAGTCAAAAGTGAGTTAAATATGACGTGATTTTTATTTGAATATATTTATGGTAAAAGTGATTTTTGCCAATTCATATTGTTTGGATAGATTAGATCACAATTGTTTTTTAATGTAAAATTACTAAATTGAGTCTCAATTTAAAAGAATTTTAAAAACTAAAAAATACTACTATTTTCACAATTGTTTTTACTTCTATTTATTCATTTATTTAAATTTAAAAGCTCAGCAAACCTTTTAGTTTAGAAAATAAAATATTTAAAAGCTCAGCAAACATTTTATTCATTTATTTAAATTTAAATTGTTTGGAAAGGGGTTTGTTTTCACAATCCACCTTGGTTTCTTACAAGCAGGTATAAGGGTATCAAGCTCACACAATCTACGAATAGGGCATCTATGAGAGCCATGATTCTCTTTCTGACAATAAGTATAAGAGAAAACAGTAGGTGTCTCACTTGAAGTAGCAACTACAAAAATCATTTTCTTTTTCAAATCAGAGGAGGTGGAATTACCTTCATACCCAATACCTCTCCTATCAACATATTCATGTTGTGAGTGAAGTAACTTGGTCAAGGTCTTTTCACCAACCTCAAACTTTTTTAAGGATTCTTTCAAATTTTCATTTTCAACCTTGACTTTTTCAAATTTTGTTTAAGCTCAAGAAGCTCAAGGTTGAAAGGTTTAGTTTTATGTAGCTCATTCTTCAACTTAGCTACCTCCTTCTCAAGAGTCTTAATTTGAGTGAGCATGCTTTTGTTGCTCTTTGTCAAATCCTTCGATTTAACCAAAAGAGTTTCATGTTCATTATAAAGAGCTTCAAAAGCCTCACTCAAGTCTTGACTACTACACACATCATCAAATAAGTCATCATGCTCAAGTGAATCAGAAAAACTATGATTAGCAAGGATTACCTTAGGGGTGTCATTTTCCATAAGACAAAGACAAACAACATTGGCAGCCTTCTCTTCTTCATCTATTTCACTATCAGTGTCAAGATTGTCCCATGTAGCCTCCGGGGTGTCATTTGCCATAAGATAAACAACATTTGCAACCTCCTCTTCTTCATCTGTTTCACCATCAGTATCAGTATTGTCCCATGTAGCCTTCATGGCTTTCTTCTGTGGGTACTTGGATTTTAGCTTTGGACAATTCACTTTGAGATGACTCGGTTTGTTGCATTCAAAACATTTTGGTTGACCATCTCTTCTCTTATAACTATCTCCTTTGTTGTACCCGGATTTCTTTGAATAGTCACCCTTCTAAGGCTTGTTGAATTTCTTGGCAAACATAGCCATGTCTTCATCACCAGATTCTTCATCAGACTCAACCTCTTTCCTTGCCATCTTAGGAGTCTTGGCAGCCGCAAGAGCAAGAGACTTCCTTTCTTTGACCACTTCTTTTTCTTGAGTCTTCTTAGCGGCCAACACCACCTCAAATGCAAGAAGTGACCCAATTAAGTCTTCTTGAGGTAAAGTGCCAATATCTTTGGCTTCAGTGATAATACAAGTCTTGGGAAAGAACTCACTAGTCAAGGATGCAAGAATCTTCCCATTCAAATCCTTCGTTGAATACTTCTTCCCAAGTGCTCTCAAGTTATTCAATATCAGGTTCAATCTTTGGTGCATAGCTGCAACAGATTCACCTTCCTTCATCTTGAAAGCTTCATACTCATAAGTGAGAACTCTAATCTTTGTGTCCTTCAGTTGACTCGTACCAACATGCGTCGCTTCCAGACAGTCCCAAATTTCCTTGGCTGTATGACATCCTTTCACCCTTCCATACTCTTCCTCACATAGAGATAGGTGAAGAATATTCATTGCTTTGGCATTGAGAGATATTTTTTTTTTAGATCAGGCTTTCTCAGCTCACTCAAGTCAATGGCATAAATATCTTCAATAGGTACTTCCTCAGCTGTACCAGTAGCTTGCGAATAATGGTAGTATCTCCCTCAACAGCAACACCGGATTTAGTAATCTTGATTCTCATAGGAGTGAGTGGTCCATCAACAATGATTCTCCATAAAGTGAAATCTATAGCCTGCACATGACATTTCATTCGACTACTCCAATAGTCATAGTTAGTCCCATCGAACAGGGGTGGCCTATTTAAGGACATCCCCTCTTTCATAAATGAACCCATGTTCACAAAAAAATTGCGATATGTTAACCTCTATATGCAGTTTCTAGCTCTTGATACCAATTGTTGGACTATATGATAACCTTCGGGGGGGGGGGGGGGGGGGGGGGGGGGGGGGGGGGGGGTGAATAAGGTTATATGCTAAAATTGAAATCTTTTTTATTTTTGAGAACTAAATATGCTAGTTTAAATCGAATGCGGAAAAAAGAATTTCAACTATATGCAACAACTAAGCAAGCTATAACAATGGCAGAAACAATTACAGTAATATTGAAAGTTAAGTACAATAATATCAAATGCAATGATAATTAACAAATATAAAGGAAAAGCAATGTAAAGATAAGGGAAAGAAGTACACCGTGATTTTTACGAGGTTCGGGATAAAAAGCCCTACGTCCTCGGTTTCCGGCTTTTCAACCTTCGGACTTGATAATAACCACTATAAGAGAAGAACTTCTTCAACGTCTTACAAGCAAGTAAATCCCTTATAGCTATCACACCAATCTCAATTTTCCCAAAATTGAGAACCCAAGCTCCCCGCTAAGGATTTCACTACAATTCAATCTCCCTAATTGAATTACCCAAGAAAACTCTCAGGATTTCACAATTATCAAATATAGATGTTTACAATCGAAAACTAGGATCCAATCACTCAAGCAATATAACAATGATGTAGTTGAGAGAGATGAGAGATTTGGATTAGTGTGATTCCCAACCTAACCAGTGATGAAGAACGTGAAGAATGAGTGTGACGGTGAGAGTTCGCGTTCTGTTCTTTTTAGATTTGTAGGTTGTTATGTGAATCATGAAAATCCTAAGCCTATTTATAGAGTTTGTAAAAATATGACCGTTGGAACAATTCTTAACTCTATTGTGATAAGTGGACAATCGATTGTTGTCCTTTAAAAACATAGGTTGGAAATCGATTTTGTGCTTCTAAAAAGCAAGATAAAAATCGATTGCTTGCTTAAAAATAAGCTAGCCACAAATCGATTGTTACTTAAATGGAATACGTGAGAAATCGATTTTGTACTTTAATGAAGCAAGTGGATAATCAATTGTTAGTTTTTTAAAATCATGTTCATAAAAATAAGTCCAAAATCGATTTTCCTCTTTAAAAACACAAAATCATCAATCGATTGTTTTCTTTCCAAAACAAGTTCTTTTACAAACCACCTCAAGACACAAATCGATTTCTAGCTTTATAAATAAGAGGAAATCGATTCTTAGCTTTAAAAGAAATAGGGAAATCGGTTTCTAGCTTTAAAACAAGGCAAAAATCGATTTCTCTCTTTAAAGAAGGAAGCCATGAATCGATTTTACACTTTAAAAACAACAAGTCATGATTCAAATTCTTTTTTTAAAACAACTTATGCCTAACCTATTTAATCATGCTTTTATATGAAAGATTTTACCAAGTCTAGCTCAATTCTATTTTAACAAAACAGTTCTATTTTAAAAAATCATCTCTCAACTACAAATGTCATAAAGCTTAAGTGACGAGATCTTACAAGCGTACTATGCAAAGCAATATAACACATAAGTCTTGAACGCTTGAGTAGCTTCTCCTCCGAGCTGCTACACTCTAAGATATCATGTCAAGCGTCTTGCAAGATATCATGTCGAGCTGCTGCACTTTAAGATATCATGCCCCGTGCTTTGGTTCAACTATACACATTAGTAAACAGATTGTCATTTGTTATCATACAAAACAAAGAGTGTTTGCCCTCGGTTCAACAGAGGCCCCTGCCCTTACAATTTTTTTTTTGTTGCTTTTTCTATGTGATTTCAGATTTATGGCTTTAGGTATCACCTTTAAGCTTTACTTCTTGTGTTTGTTGCTCATCATGAGCTGAATCTTGTAGTTGGATGCTTGTAGTTATGTAATGATATTTTAATAGTTTTAGTGTAATGTTTGATGTTAGTATTTTAACCCTTGCATGAACTTCTTCCAATACTTATTTTAGAATTGATCAGCTACATATAAGTACATTTATAGGTTCAGACAATCGAACTCAAGCATTAATGTGGGTGAGTGGTTGTTTTAAGGACACTTAGAACAACCCATGCTTATACATAGACTTAGGAAAGCATAGTTCACAGGGTGAATACTGTGACACCCTTTACCTCGAAAGTATTTATAAGTGAAAAAGTACGAAAATGAGTAAATTTGTTTTTCAAATAAAACTAACAACTCATTTTATGAAATGGTTTTCGCAAGTAAAAGATGTCATCCAACTCTCTAAATCATATATAAACGATTATAGTAATATTCAAGACTAAAACATTGAAGCATTTCTTTCAATACAGTAATAAGATTGATTTTAAATATAATATCGAAAATACAACCCAAATCCCGATGCACATGATAAGAGCAATTAACCTTTAATCCAATAAACTAAAACTGGAGTGACATCAACAAGTAGAATCAAATCTCTCCTGCTGCACGATCCTAGAAGGAAACTCCAACGACACCTGGAACTCAATCTAAAAAGTGGTGCACGAGTGAGAAAGAGCGTCAAAACCATATAAGGAACATAAGACTGAAACTAAAACAACAAAGACTATCACATAACAAGGAAACAATCAACAATAGTGGTTACAACTTTCATAACACGCATGCACAAACAATCCTTAACTAATTTTCAGCTAATACTAGTGTCGTGTTCTCACATACAGTCCTAGAACAACAAGCAGCAGCAACAACAGGACCAGGATACCTTACCAGATACTGTCTTACAATCAACAGCAACAACAATAACAACAATCGGACCAGGATACCTTGCCTGAACGGGATACCTTGCCCAGTAATGCCCTACAAAGAACAACATAAATAGGAGTAGGATGCCTTGCCCGATAACGCTCTACGAAGAACAGCAGAAAGAGGACTATGAGGACTAGGATACCTTGCCCAAACGGGATACCTTGCCTGATAATGCCCTACAAGAACAACAGGATCGAGACACTTGAACGAGATACCTTGCCCGATAGTGCCCTGAAGAACACCCAGGAGAGGACTATTAGGACCGGGATACCTTGCCCGATAATGCCCTTTCTAACAATGACAACGACGGCAATGACACCACCAACGACGACGACAACGGCGACAACAACAAAAGTAACAACAACGACAACTAGGGTAGCAATGACAACAACTACAACAACTGTGACAACGAGAACGGCGTTGACAACAACAATACTACCATCCTTTGAGGTACGACTCACCCATACTGCGACGAGTCCTTGCCCATATTGCGACAAGGTTCCTTAAACATCATCATCATCAACTATCCTTTAACTATTGTAAGTAACTCTTCTTTCTCACTTAAGTTATTAAACTTAATTACGAATAACTCTCACACTTTATCAATGTTATATCTACTCATCTATGTCATAGCGTCATCATCTATCATCTATAACTTAATTAACTTCGTTAAGCTATAAAGTGTTCTTCAGCTAACAAGCACTAAGTCATTAATTAGCTATGGACACCTCACTCATTTATTGTCTTATGTTACTCGTGATTTGCGACTAGCTCGACCTGTCTTTTTGTCGCTAAGAATTATTCTGAAAGTCAATTATCATGTTTTCGTTGCTAGAATGTAATTACTAATTGATTAGTCATGTCTCCAAGTTCTTCCTTAGTCTCAATCTTATTTAACCATTCACTACTATTCTTCGATGACCATTCACTATTATTTACTACTCATCGCCCACACCAAGGATTGAATTTAAACATTAGTCCTTATAATTACTTTGTTCTTACTCTAAATTCATCTCCACTAGCGACTTAATTCTACGGTCACCTGTCTACGACTCTTTGTTCCTGACGTGTTAATTAAAGCACATCATTTAACACACAATTGGCTTCATTCCCTAAACCCGGTACAATAGCTACAATCATCTGAATCATATAGTTACAGTCATCCAAGTCATATAGTTACAGTAATCTGAGTAATAAATACAAACAAATAGGAATAGCGATAATCAATACTATTATAGTCCTATCCTCTATTCCCCATATAGAATAGAAACTCTTTCCCCCGTATCTGATATCGAAGTATCTCGACAGCGAATCAGCGAAGTGAAATCACGAGCTCCTGAGTGTTATTTAACTACAACCGGACCATGTGTGGCTCGAACACATATTATTCGATACGAAATGGTGGTACCATTGGTTCGAAAGCATGATCAGAGGACAAAAGATCATCAACTCTTAACAATTATGGAGGATTTTCCCGTTGAGATTATTTAGTGGTGGTTGAAAACAGTTCTCCGACGAGAATAGTGGCCAACACGACTTCGTTCCTTTTCAATTCCTTTCTCAAGAGTGTTGCAACATGATTCTAAGGAACAACAAAATATTACGAAGATGAAGTAGTTATGACATCTAACACGATGAGAAACAAGGACTATCGTACATAGCCTATATGTGTGTTACAATTTCAATGCTTCGATCAAAATAATGCAATGTCTACTTGGGTCACTATTGCAACCCGACCAGCCGTGATAATTTTGAGTTTACTATGAAATTAGAGTTGTACGCTAGGAAGAGAATACAACGAAATTATAGGATAGGAAAGGCTTAGCTTTGTCATGGTGGTGCGATTGTAACAAATGCGTCTGGGGCGGTGGACTGAGGTGCTTACGGTTTTGGCGGTGGTAACTCGATTTGGGAGAGACACATCGTGGTGGTGACAAAAATGGTGATTGAGGCGTGGATTATACATGCGAAATGAAACTATAATCGATCAAACTAAGGCCAAAAATGGAATCAGCGGCGAAATTCGAGTGGAAAGGTGGAGTTTCATGGTCAGCCGTGGAGAGAGGAGTGAAAACGCGATTGAGAGGGATGGCTGTTAGGGTTTTCGGTTGTGCAGAGCTCCTTTGCGATGACGAAGAAGAAGTGCAGAGGTCACGTCCAATGGGGTGCGCGTTTGGACTGGGCTGGTGGAAGTTCTGGGTTAATTTGACATAGAGGGGGGTGCGTCCAGCAGTAAAAAGGGGGTGCATGCTATGATGCGAGTAATAAAGCACAAAATCACTTTTAAATCGTTTTTAAAGCCTAATTTCACTATACTTATTATTTTAATATACTTATTATTTTAACACCCTAATAGGTCAAAATAATTCTCTAAAATAGATACCATCTAAAATACTAATATTTATAAAAACAACATAAATATATAATAACAATTGTATATTACCAGCAGCATATAAAAGTACATTTAAATATGTTTTCAACCAATTTTAATAACTCAAATACACAATAACTTAAAACAATTTAGTCTTATCAAGATGAAATGCTTAATACAATAAAAATATTTTAAAAGAGCCACAACGCATGAAAATTGGGGTGTTACAAATACTGTGGGAGCTTTATATACAGGGGTGAACTTATTTAGAACTTAGACATAAGAGTCTTGTAACGAAACCTTGACGATAGTGACTGAAAGGCACACATCAAACGCTACAGCACCCAATGCTATAGCGTCAAACAGAACATTAAACTGTTTTTATGAATTTACATAGTGAAAGGCATTCCAACTACTCTTACTTATCATCTATCTTTACTTGCTTACTTACATTTATGTTATTCACAATACTTGTTGACAACTTGTTATTGTTATTTGTTACTCACTAGCTAAATCATTGGTCTTGATGACTGTAAGAATGTTCTACACGAAAGATTTATTTTACCCAAGGGAGAAAAGCCATATCAGATAAAGGATTTACGATCACGCATCTCTAATCTTTGGCATCTGATGGTCGTCTGGTCTATGATTTCTCTTGGAAAGGGTTTCTTTGAATTTAATTTCTCCTCAATGGATAATCTTAAGCGTATATGGGCACGGGGATCTTGTAATCTAAATCCTGGGGTGTTGTGGCTCTTGGCTTGGACGCCTGATTTTGACCTTTTTTCTGCAAAACAGACTACAACTGTAACATCCTAGATTTTTGTTCACAATAAAATCCGGAATATTACTTTTCAAACATCTCAGAGATACACTTTTGTACTTTGGATCAAACTAAGGAACAACAGCTGTCCTTGAATGACTCACACAATGACAGGATTTTATAAAAACTTTAATTGAAGATATCGAACATAAACCAATATTTCCTTACACCTATTGGAGTTGACACAACCAACTTAATCTAAATTACAAAGTATATGAATCCTACTACATCTTAGGCTAAGCCTAATAATTCAACATAATACAAAGATCCTCATCATGAAACTAGCACAAATAAAATGTGTCTTAACTTATAAACTTCAATATCCTTCAAGGGTGGAATCCTTTCCGATTGCTATAAACCTTCCTTAACTTTCACCTGCTTGTTTGAAAAACAACAACAATGAGGGGTGAGATTACATAATCTCAGTGAGTCCTTTCGCGACTCCTTACCATAATACACTCCGTATATATTTTATTATTTACCTATGATGCATCCCCCTAACGCAATAGACACTACAAGAAAAAATGGATTTTCCGGCGACCAAAATCCGCCGAAAATGTGGACTTTCCGGCGGATTTTTGGCGCCGGAAAAACCCTCGTATCAAACAGTTTTCGGCGGATTTCTGGTAGTTTCCGGCGGATTTTTGGTAATTTCCGGCGGATTTTAAATTTTTTTTTTTGGAAAATCCGCCGGAAATTACCAAAAATCCGCCGGAATTTTTTTTTTTTTTTTTAAAAATTTCGGCGGATTTATGGTAATTTCCGGCAGATTTTCCAATTTTTTTTTTTTAAAATCCGATTTTTTTTTAATTTTTTTTGAATTTTATAACTTAATATGTGTTTTAAATAAAAGTCAAAAAACAAAAGTAAAATCAAATGTTGAATGGTATTGTTGAAAAAGGAAAGAATAAAAGAGAATATGAGAAGAAATGATATATGAGAGAATAAGAATGGGTAATTATGAAGAAATAAGAATAAAATAGTGAGATGAAGAAGGAATAAGAATAAAGAAGTGAGAATGAAGAAGAAAGGAGAATTATAGAAGAGAGATATGTAGAGAAATTTTTGAAGATTAGAGAGTATGAGAAAGAAGAAAAAAGATAAGATAGAGAAAATGTAGAAGAGAATAAGAAGGAAATAAAGAGATAAATGAGAGAATGAGATGAGTGTAGGAGAAAGTTGTATTTATAGACGAATTTTTTTCCCTCTAAATTTTTCCGGCGGATTTCTTTCCCTCCAAAATTTTCCGGCGGATTTTTGATTTTTTTTTTAGAAAATCCGCTGAAAATTACCAAAAAACCGCCGGAAATTTCCGGCGGATTTATTAAGATTTCCGGCGGATTTTTGAAAAAAAAAAAAAAAAAATTTGGAAAATCCGCCGGAAATTTCCGGCGGATTTTTGGTATTTTCCGGCGGATTTTTCAAAAAAAAAAGTTATAAATCCGCCGGGAATTTCCGGCGGATTTTTGGTATTTTCCGGCAGATTTTTGCAAAAAAAAAAAAATTATAAATCCGCCGGAAAGTCCAAAAAATCCGCTGGAAATTACCAAAAATCCGCCGGAAATTTCCGGCGGATTTTTGCAAAAAAAAAAATATTTTTTTATAAATCCGCCGGAAAGTCTAAAAAATCCGCCGGAAAGTTTCTGTGGGATAAAAATCCGTCGGAAAGTCCAAAAAATCCGCTGGAAACTACCGTGGGATCAAATCCGCCGGAAATCCCTCAAATCCGCCGGAAAGTTTCCGACGGATTTATATCCGTCGGAAAGTTTTGGACAGTAAATCCACTATTTCTTGTAGTGAGAGTTACATAATATAAAAGCTCTTACGTACACAATAGGGAACCCACGTTCTATAAATAAATAGAACCCTCTAACTAAATCTCTTGGGCCATGAGACAATTCATGACACTGCCCCAACTACATCATCCATTCCTTAGTTAATTTATGATGTACATACATAGGTACTAAGTAGTTTGCTCTCACGTGTTTCTGAAAAGAAATTAGTTCAACATAATACTGTGTTCTCGTCACATTCAAACTCATCACAATTGTTCAAATACCATTCAAATACATCATATTAGGTTGAGAAAAAGAATAGGCAAGCATTGGTACCAAAAAGAAGTGAAAATGAAGTGTTTTTGGAGTAGGGGACAGTGGGCCGCGCTTGGGGCGCACAGTGGTGCGCTTGGAGCACTTTTGAAAAATCTGATTCTGTTTGTCGTGCGCTGAGCGCTTTTGAAAAATCTGATTCTGTTTGTTGTGCGTTGGGACGCACGGTGGTGTGCTTTTGGCACTTTTGACTGCTATAAGTGAATTTAAACCGTTTTTGAGCTCCCATTTTGATATCAATCCGACTCAAACTCATTCTCCATTAACAAAACAAGAATATCACACTTAAATTCAAGCCACAACACGTACTAAAAAAATGCAACATCAATTCAACAATTGAATCATTCCTTAAATCACACACATGCAAATCAACTTGTTACTTGTTTATGAACACAATTTCAGCAAACAAGCAATTCAAACCAAAATTTCCAGCAACAACCAACACAATCCCACATATATTCCTCAGATTATATTCAACTAATAACCTAAAACAACATGCAACGACTGAAACGGAAAGAAAGAGGTAAAGAACTCACCTCTTGAAGTAGATTCTATGCACAAATAGAGAAATGCTTCAACACAAGCACAAGGAGCTTCTAAGCTCCAAAATTCAGAAAAACAACAACAACCATCCTCACTCGAATGCTCCTATATCTCCAAAGAGTTCACAAGACCCCAAAGCAACAATGCAAGCCCCCAAATTAAATTTTGAGTATTCTAACTTCAAGGATAGGATCCTTCATTTGAGTCTTCAGCTCCTAACCCACATGCATTTACTGAACTCAAATCCCTAGTTCTTCTATGCACATGCCACTCAAAATAATCAAGAACAAGGAGAGTTGGTGAAGAAAATTCTGATCTTACGACAGAAGGGTGAAGGTAAATGGATAATATTTCAGATTTGGTGTATTAAAACGAAGTGGAGTTCCATCATCTCGACTCTTCTAAAAAAACAGAACATGCAAGCCATTTGAGAGAGGAAATGTAAGGTTTCAAAGTTCTGATTTTTGGGAAAAGTAGTGTAAATGAAAGGTAAAGAGTTTAGGGTGTTGGGGATTAGAAGAAGTAAAGAAGTTGAATGCACAATAAGAGGTTCCCCTCTTCAACTTCCTTTTATTTCAAAATGAACTAAAATTATTCTAGGGCCTATGGGCCTAACCCATTAATGAATGAGTGGTGATATAAATTGCTAATGCTATCCCCTTCTAATAGGTTCTTATCTTGCACTTTCTAGTTATGAGATCAATCTAACGTTTCACTCCCATCTATTTTCCCAATCAATACACAATTTCAATCAATTTAGGAAAATTAAATAAATCAAGCATAAAAAAATTTAGTGAAATATGGTAACAACAATATATATCCAAAGTAATATTTATTACTTTTGGGTATTACAACAACTCAATGTTGGGTTCGGCAACATGGTCTCTCTCGAGAATATTGGCGACCAAAAATCTTGTTTGAGATTTGTTGAAGTTTAGGAGTCCCCATTGCTTTGGATGCAGTCACTTCAAAAAGAACTTTTAGCCACTTCGCCAGAGTTCTGATAGATATTGATTTAACAAGCAATCTACATGATCAATTATTAGTGGAAAGAGATGGATATGCTTTGTTATCAATGTGGAGTATGAGCGAGTTCCCTTATTTTGCAAATCTTGTCAATGCATCGGTCACTCACTCCAAAGTTATAATCATAACAATGGGTGTGATCAGTTTGTCAGCAAGGCAGGAGTGATTCCAGAAAAGGTTAAAGGAAAGAAACCATTTCCACGAAATGGAAACTATACCCCTCCCCAACCTCACTACATTCCTAAGAAGGATATCGGGAAGGAGACTTCCAAAGCGCGTCCTTCCAAGGCTTCACATGATATCAATTTGTTATTTCAGTGGAGGAAGATTATGACTCCACTCTTTTCAAGGGTGTGAATAATATTGTCTTATCCTCAAAAGAGGTGGAAACAACTATGAATAAGGAGGCTCTTAAAGACATAAGTAATGTTCATCAAAAAATTTTGGATCTTAATCCTTATTTGGACCTCAGATAAGGAGGCTCTTAAAGACATAAGTAATGTTCACTGAACTATCTAAAGGTTTGAATAGGCAGCAAGGGGAATTTTCTACCCTTGTGATTAGTGAAGCGACCATGCAAGATTATGTAGGATCAAATTATGTTCTTTTGGTCAAAGACTTTTTCATCTCAGATAGCATACAAGCAAGAACTGTTCAGATTTCTCAGACCTCAGATACTATAGACTTATCTTCCACTCAATCTCCCTCTACCAGGCCAGATTCACTAAAAACCTCAGAGTCTGATGCAATTTCTAACATAGTGGTAGCAATTTGACATGAGTATTTTAGCATCTGACACAGTGTTAGATGATGTAGTTGATCGTATGGCTGCTGATACCCATGGATTAGTTGCACAGGAGGATTTCTTAGAATCGTTTGTGTCCAAGACCCAAAAGAAAAAACTTCAATGAAACTGAATTTGGTTCAGTGATTTGAAGGATTTAGTTCTCGTTCCTAGGCAAACTCTGTGCCTGTCTCTTTCTGATTTGGCTATTGTATGTTGGTCATTTTGTCTCTAGGATAGACTGTCTTAGGGTGTCTTTAGTCTTTTATCGTAATCAGGCAGGACTCCCTTTTATTGTTTAGATTTTATTTATTTTATTTTTTCTTGCCAAAGGTTTTGGTCTAGTCCCCTATTGTGTCTTCTTTTGTCCTCCTTTTTTTCTTTTTTAATAAATTTATTTACGCTAAAAAAACCTAATTCTAAAACCCACTTTTTGAGGACAAGAATTATCAATTATCAATTTAATCAATTCAACCACTACCAAAAATCAACTATCTATGTAATCTATTCAACCACTGCCAAACATAACAAACAACCCATTTCTAAAACCCACTTTTTGAAGACTAGAATTAGTACTATATGTGCTTAAAAGATATCACTTTTAAATTCACTCAATTACTTTGCTACCTTAATACCTTTAATTAAATACATTTTATATAAGCATGTTTCATATTGTATAGTATCAATAGGAAGAATTACCAAATCACTACGGCACCCATTTATATCATAGCACTTACATCCATCATTCTTTTTCTCTTTTCATGTAACATCCCTAGCTCCGTTAATTTTGGTTTACGAAATTAACTAGTGATTTATTATTCGGTTAAATAATAAATCTAGTCGAGGTCATGAAGTTGTCGCAAAGGCAATACATAATTGCTAAATTATGTGATTTGTTTGCATTATTGTGTGAATTGTGTGATTGTTTGAGTAGGAAATAGAGTTTAAGTGAGAGTTTAAGTCAAAGGGGTATTTCGGTCTTTTCCCACCCATTTAAAAATTCCTTCATGTCGTGACAGGGGCCCCGACGTAGACGGCTCAAAAATAGTAATTTTTGGGAGTCGCCACCCAATTTATTAAATAGGAAAAATTGAGAAAAACCTACCTTTAAGATTATTTGGTCTGTGAAAACTAGTTTGGATTCGGGAGTCGATTATGCAAAGGGAAGGGCGAAAACTAAATTCCACTACACCCCTAGTACATCCGTCTTAAGACGGTTACCCTAAATTTGATTGTGCAATTATAAATTATTTAATCATTTGTTTACCCAAAAGTAATATTTAATAGTAGAAGATAATAAAGACTAATTTAGAAAAATTCAATTTTGACTTGACGGGGAAGCCCCGCTCCTACGTATCCTCTGGCGCAATGAGGAACTCGAAAGTCACGTAGTTCTTCCTGAAAATTTTGTTGGTTGGTTGATTTTATTTTTGAAGGGGCTTAAGATCGAAGCTGTACAGCTAAAATCTCTTAAACCGGAATTGACAAGGTGTACACCTTGATCAAAACCATTTTTATTATTTTTTTTATAGAAAATAGGTGTTAAAGAAAAAAAAGATTGATTATTTAAAAAAACAATTAATTTTGCTTGACGGGGAGGCCCCGCTCCTACATATCTCCGCGTGGCAGAGAATCAAAGGCTAGGTAGTTCTTTCGAGAAAAAAAAAGGTTTGTTTGTTTTCTTGTTAGAGTGGTCATTTCTAGCAAAAGTCTGTTTTTGAACATGTTAGATTAAAATGACACAAGTATAAGTATGTTTACCACCTAACGACAAACAAACGAGCTGGACTAGGAAAGAGGCGTGTTTGCCTATACTTACACTATTTACTATTGTTACTGATCTAAACTAAATTACTTAAAAGCAAAAGAGTAGATATCTATTTATTGATTCAATATAATAATAAGAAGAGCATTAATATAATATTAACAATAAAGAAAATGAAAACTTGAACAAGGCATTATCAGCATCGCATATCCACTGCTCTAGCCTTCTAGGGAATAGCTCAGCTTTTTGACAAGAGGGCATAGCTCAACTAATATTCTAATAACAAAGTAAATAATTAAAGTACTACCAACTAGTTAGACAAGACATGAAGCTGAGGAACTAAATACACAACAAACCTTGCAATTTTGAATACCCCGTTGGAAGCAACCTCAGAGGAGAGTAAAGAAATGGCCAATGTTGGTTGAGAGAGAGATACAGAGATAGAGAGAGAGAGAAGAAAGGAGTGGTTCTTTTTCTCTGCTCTAGTTTTTCTTTAATTATATTTCTCTCTTCATTTTGCTCTTATTTCTGTTTTGATTTTTTCTACTGTTTCTCTCTGAAATCGTTCTGTAGCCCCCCCCCCAGGCAAACTTGATGGTGTAGGTGAGACCTTAAACCAGAGGATTGCAACCCAAGGGGACAAAAAAAAAGCATAACAACCTCAGAAAAGCAATGCAGGCAACAAGAGGTGGAGGAGGTAGTGGTTGAAAAAGCTATCATGTTTGTGCAAAATGGGAAGAAGCCAAGGGAGCAAGAAGAAAGCATTTTAGCACATTACCTCAATTTGCACTTCTACTAACCAACTGAACCTTGCGCATGCCTTGTCCTTTTTTATTTAATATTTTTTTATTTTTTTGTAATACATACTACTAATATATAATATTGATAATATTTTTAATTTTCGGTTTTGTTTTTTTAAAACTAAGTTCTACTAAAGATGTAAGAAGGAAAAAATCACCAATAAGTCCAAAATGACACACGAAATCGATTAAAATCACAAAATGCATAAAAATGCTATTTTTTTTGGGATTTTCTAAAAATAATGTAAAAATGCCGGTTAAAATTGGGTATTCACACTTCAGCTCATTGAACAAAAACAAAACAGCACCCTCTCAATTTCATTCATTTGCTGAAAACCAGAAAAAGTAGAAAGATCATAGAGAGAGAGAGAGAGAGAGAGAAGAGGAAGAAGAAGATAGGAAACCTTTAATCTCTTCTTGCATAAAAGTGATTTTGTTATCAATCTTCATCATTTTTCAAGTCCTTTCCATTGATACCAATTTTACTCACTGAATCACTCTTCTTCTCCATCTACCATTTTCAAGTCTATGAGCTCAAATAGAGCAACAATGAAGTTTTGAGCAAATAGGAAGCTTGCATGTTTAATTGGGACTAGATTGAGTGTGGAACTGAACCTACATTGTGGATTAGAGAAGGATTTGAAGGGATTCAGTTTCTGTTTTCGAAGTTATTAGTGAGTTGGTTCGATTGTGGAAGCGTGTGGGCGAGTTCAGAGCTGGTTCGTGAGTTTCGAGATATTTGAGCTTCGAAAATCTCGGTTTTACGTGATTTTCATCACGATCAGTGAGTTTTACTCATAATTAGGGTTTTTACATTTTGATTATCATTGTTTTGATATGCTGGTTACACTCGGTATTTTGGTTTTGAAAGAATTTTCGAGTCGAAAACGATATTTTGCGACACTATGTATTTTGAAGTTTTGAACATAATTACTCGATATGTTGTTAGTTGAATGACTTGTTTGTACTGGAATTATGTGTGATATTATCTGTTGAATGTTGGAATGTTGATTGGATTACAGATTGGACGTGATCAGAGAAGCAAAACGAAACAAACGAACAGATTATGAATCAGCTACAGGCAGCACGGGTCGTGTCAACTTCTCAGGTTGACTGGAAAATGAATTTCCAGTAAGCATGGGTCGTGCTGGTTTTAGCACGGGTCGTGCCAAGTTCTATGTCCCCGGGTGCCTAAAATTCGTTTCGACGCTCCTTTAGATTCCAAATCTTCTCCAATCTTCTTTCTAACCAATTGTAATGATTTATGATTGATAAAAACATGTTTTTAAACACTTTCATGATGATTTTGGAATGACGTGTATTGAGCATATAAATGTTTTGAAAAATAACCGAAATACATGAAAGATGCTTAGGCTTGATTCATAAAAATGTGATTTCCTAAGTTTAGTGAATTGTCTTAAACCGATAGTAATTCACGAGTGAGAAGAACCATATTACATGCGACTGTGATGGACAATAAGTTCATTGAGGGTTAGATTGATGTTTCTTTTATAAAATTGATTAGTCGCTAAAGACTTATGTGGGTGACGACCCAAGAGGATAGCATACTAGGGAGAGGGAAGTCATGAGCCCTCGAGCTAGACCCATAGAGGTTGTCCGCTCATAAGGTTAGTGGATTGGGTTCACCGCAAACCGAAGAAAAGAAAAATGGTTTAAGGTGTTCTGCTAGAAGAATGAAAGAGGATTAAACATAGTCATCAAGAATTGGGCTATGATCAATAGAGCATAATTGAACCACGAGTGTCGGTAGAACTCACTGAGATGTTTATCTCACTGTTTATGTTTTGTGGTTTTATAGAGTAACAGGGAAAGAAGAAGGCCAAGAAGCACGAGTAGGAGGTGTGCTTGAATTGAAGTTTGAGATTGAGCTTTGAAAGCTCACGTTATTTCACCCCTTATTATCTTTGTATTTCGATTGTATAACTTGAACTAGTTTAAAGTTGTAAAATTGTTTCCGCTATTTCTGTATTTTGGATATTGAATAGTAGGTGATGTTATGCTTATGAATGTCTGACATTAAGTGCATTTGAGTTATGTGTAGCTCCTCGATTTTATTTATCATGAGTTTTTAGTTTGTTCAATATCTGAAATAGGAAGTTTTTCTCTGATGTATGCAAAATAGTACATTTTAGTATTTCTACTTATTAGAGATATTAGGGTGTTACATTTCACCTCTGATAAATTGAAGGATAGACAGATTGAATGCTTTATACTTTGATGCTCAGATATGATTAACAACTTCCTATTGATTTTGTTGGGCTTCAAGGAGACAATATCTTAAATACAATGACAATTCAATTTATTACTTGGAACCCATAAATGAGACGTTGGACAGGTTTATGAAATTTAATTAATATATTTTTTCTTCACTCGATACACAATTAGCCTTGAACACCTTTTGGCTGTAATGTTGTTTTGCTCATGGGTTTTGGCCTAGTCCCCCATATCTTGTGTGTATTTTCTTTCTTTTTTTTCGATAAATTGTTGGAAGGGTACTCTTTTTTCTTCTTGATGTTTTTTCCTTAAGGAGGGTTTTAATGAGACTCTATAACCCTATTTTTTATAAAAAAATCAACTATTTCCACGGTAATTTCAACTTGATGGTGAAAGCTACACTTTTTTGTTCAAAAGCTTGATTCAATAATTAGGCAAAGGTCCAAACCACGCAAACAAATTAGTTTGGCCCGTACAAGAGAAGGGTCCATCATTACAAACAAACGAAGCTACCTGGCCCATTACAAAAGAAAGCGTCCAATCTAATATAGAAAGAACTTCTATCTATCTACCTAAACACTTTCACTAAAATGGTGGCAAAAACAACCACTCACACAGAGAGCTATCTCTCTAACCCTAATTCAGCAAAGTACTCCAATTATTAATGAAAGAGAGTGTCCCTGTCTTCCAACTCAGAAGCTCGCAGAACCACAATATTTACTTCACCTCCAAAGGAGATTCAGCACTGGTGCTCCAATAAGTCTCTTGTATCCTGATTTGACAGAGTAGGTTCCATCAGAGGTGTAGGGCCAGAATAAAGTGTTATTGGAATTGGTCCAAGATAGAGAGGGGTTTGTAGATCACTCATAGCTGAAGTTGGTTGTAGATTGTTTCTCAATGTCTCTGTGTTCCAAGTGTTATATGAATTCACAAGATGTTTTTAGGTGTGTGATAGTGGAACCAGACACCATTTCAGCTCTCTCTCCAATTGTCTTCAGTAATATGCACATTCAATCCATGCAACATGCTTAGCAAAACCCAAGAGCTCGATCCCTCGCCTATTAGATGTCTACCAAAGTAGAAGGCCCTTCAAAGTAGAAGCCTTTCAAAGTAGAAGGCCAATAGGAATTAGGCTCCTGTATTACACACCATGCCAATTTGTAACTTCTAGGTTGTTGCACATGTAGCTCCTACTTTTGTGAACCCAATCTATTGAGCAACAAATTTCCCAGGCAGCCAATCCGCTGCTTTGGCGATTTATGTGTAAAAAGTTCTAGGATGCTGATTTTTATACCCCCACACTTAGGCACTATACCCCCCACACAACACGTGAATTTCTCATTTTAGCCCTCTCATTTACAGTGTTTGAGAAAAAATTTGGATTTTCGGATTTACCGTTAAATGATAAATTCGGTATACAATTTTTAATTTTTTTTTTACGTATTTATCTATTTAATTGATAAATTCGTAATTTAAAAATACATTACGAAATTATCAATTAAATAGATAAATCCGTAATAATTTTTAATTATTTCTAATTTTATTAGATTTTTAGTGGTGTTTTTTTAAATTTTTAGTTGTTGTTCTCCTTCCGCTTTTACCAATGTTTTGTCGTCGTGAATACGTCCGATAACCAAATGATCACAGTATCTATTTCTATTTTATTTAAAAGAATATAATTAATATTAATTTATTAATAAATTAGAAATAATTACAGATTTATCAATTAAATAGATAAATCCGTAATTTATTTTTTTAACTACGGATTTACCTATTAAATAGATAAATCCGTATAGTGTAAAATTGAGAGGAGTAAAATGGGGATTAATTAAATTGGTGGAGGTATAAAAATCAACATCCAAAGTTCTCTTTGCCTCTAACCTTCCACTCGTTGGGTCACTACAACATTTTTGACTTTAGGCCACGCTAGTCATTACCACGGCTAAAAAAGTGTGGCTTAAACATTGAAGAGGCCACGGTTAAATAATCGTTGGAAATGGGATAGGTTTTTAGGCCAAGTTTCTACTAAGATGCTGTTATACATTGTCCATTTTTGTATTTTTTTCAGTTCCAGCTCTTTTGTTTCCTTTTAGTTATTTCTTTCTTTTACATTTCAGTAATATAAAATTTTGTTCTTGTTCTTTTTATATTATTGGGATAGGAAAGTGATTTGTTTTAACGAAGGGAATGTGATATCATTAAAAGAGTATGAAGTATTCAAATATAGTTATTCCTGTTTATGTCCATGTTCCTTGACAGTGTTGTTGTGCAAATATGTCCATGTTCCTTGGTGATGAAGAAAATACCTCATTTTAAAGGAGAGGTTGTGCATGTGCATGAAGAAAAGACATCATTTTAAGATATTTGGGAGGTTAGTATAACTAAAATGATGAAAATATAATAATATAAGTATTGTGTTGTTCATCTAACCAACGAGAAGCACGTTCTTAATCCAATTTCCAATTAAACTTTTGTGAGTAAGATTAGATTTATATTTTAAAATAATTGCTATATTTGATTACTTAAGTGTACTAAATTACTAATTTTTTTTGATACAATTCGAAGCAAAAAAAGGAAGCAGGCGAAACAAAAAGAAAGAAAAGAACACGAGGAGAGTCGAGGATGCACAGAGCTTCAGAGCAAGCAGCGCCAGATTTTGCAAGGAAATCAGCACACCCATTTCCTTCTCTCAAGGTATGAACCAGTTGAACCTTCCAATTTCTACTGAGAATCTCTTTGATATTCTGAATTATAGCAGCAAAATGGTGCCAGATATCATCAACCGGATTAGAGATCAATTTGATTGCCATGACTGAATCGGAGTAGCAAACCAGCTCCTTGTACCCCCAATCCCAAACTAGTTGCAACCCGTGAAGAATTGCGAGGAGCTTCGCGTGAAGAATATTGGAGAAACCGATGTTACCTTCGAACCCTCTAATCCACGCACTGGTGCTGCTGGGAACAAGTGCGCATAAGCTCAGCAAAATTACAAGTGGTTCTTTGCAAGTTGTATGTTGATAATTGCTCATTTCCGAAACACACAGAATTTCTCACTCTCCAGATCCACCAGCAGAGAGATTTTGTTGCATTACAATCCCTTAAACAGTGTATAATGGTTTCTACAGATACATTGCATCGCGGACAAAGCGCCGAATTCAACATTCCACGGTGACAAAGCATAGATTTGGTCGGGAGGGAGTCGTGAGTAGCAGACCAAAGAAAGAACTTCAGATTTTCAGGCACAGGAAGCTTCCAAATCCAGCTCCAAGATAAGGTATCCCCACTTGCACTTGTGAACTCATTCCTATTTAACCAATAGTATAAATGCCATCAAGATTTCCTTTCCAAGTAATGCTATCTGGAATTGAATTGTTCAAGCTGATAGGTAGACTTTTAATTCTATCACAAATGGCTGCTGGAAGTTGAGTGTACAGAATGTCTAAGTTCCAATGACCATCTATACAAACATCTTGAATTTTCAAATCGATATCGTGAATGTCCACATACAACACATGGCTAGCTAGATGTCCCATTCCAGACCAATTATCAAACCATAACGAAGACCTGCCATCCCCTAACCGAAGCTCAAACCCCTCCCTCAAGACGCCCTTGGCTTTCATGATTGCATTCCAAACCACGGAACCAGGCTTCTTAGGGAGGTCAATGAAAACAGCGTCATGGACATACTTATGCTTCAAGATCTGAACCCACAACTTCTCAGGATCCTTGTGAATTTCCCAAACCAGCTTCCCCAACATCGAAGTATTCGCCTCTTTAGCCTTTCGGATGCCTAAGCCACCCAATTTCTTAGGCTTAGTGATTTTATTCCACCCAACAAGGTGGATTCCAGAAGCTAAATTGCCTTTCCATAGAAACTCCCTAGAGGATTTGTGTATGAAGTCACAGGTTGTTTGAGGCAGCCATCCCAGTTGCATGTAGTATGTAGGGATTGAATTCAGGACAGACTTAACTTAACCAATGTTAACCTACCAGCCTTGCTTAGAAGGCTATTCTTCCAAGAAGCAAGTCTGCGCGTGATTTTCTCTTCTAGGAACTCGTAGTCCTTTCGCTGTAATCGACCATGTATCATAGGAAAACCCAAGTACCTTTCCAGGGAAACCGTTCTCTGGATACCAGTGCTGGAAACAATCTGATCCATCTTGCTTCTCTCCGTGGCATTAGAGAAAAAGACTTTGGACTTAGCTGGACTTACTTTCAACCCCGAGACAGTAGCAAAGGTAGTCATAATATCAGCAATGTGCCTGGCTTGGGCTGTTGTTGCTTTCGCAAATAGAAGCACGTCATCAGCAAAGAAAAGATGTGAGAGAGGTGGTCCATTCTTAGATAGTCTGATAGGTTCCCAATGCTCTTCGTGCACTGCTTGCAAAATTTTGTGAGACAAGAACTAGTCACACACAATGCATAATAAGCTTGATGGTCAGGTGAGGGAAGCCTTTTCTTTGCAAGCAGGATTCCAAGAAAGCCCAATTGACATTATCATAAGTTTTTTCTAAGTGAATCTTGAACACCATATCTCCTTTCTTTCTCTTCGATTTCCGCATGGAGTGAATAGCTTCCTGCAGGATAACGGCGTTGTCACACGTACCTCTTCCAGGCAAGAAACTGCTCTGAAAGGGTCCCACAATCTGGTCTAGAAACGGCCTAAGCCTACTAAATTACTAATTAGTAATTAATAATATAATTACTAATTACTAATAATTTCTGTATAAATAATTACAATATTCCAATGAAATAATTGGTAATTAATTTCTAAAAGCCATGAAAATATTTTTTTTTGACCAAAAAAACCTGAAAATATTTGACAGCAATGTTAATCACATTTACAGAAATTCATATCTATTTATGGGAATGACACCAATATCATGAATCAACCTTATCGATTATAATTAATTGCAATAAATGACTCTACAAAATTCCACTACAAAATAAACACAAAATCAAATCCAATATGCAAAACGCGTATAAAATTAAAAAAATAACGCGAGTTTGATTTTCTTACTGTATCCTAGTGTTATTACTGTTGTTATTATTTGATGGCCTTCATATATGCGCTTTGGCATGAGAATTTGCATTTCACCAAAAACAAAAAAATACAAAAATAAAGGAAGCCCATTTGCAGAAATGCTGGTTTGATGTTTATATGGGAGAAAGCTAAATTCCCTACTGAGATATCCAATGGACTACTCTTCAGCTGATATGGTAACATTAAAATTTCTATGCTCATTCTTTGATCTTTTCAGCTTAATTTATAATTTGTTTGGTTTTTATTATTACAAAGTTTCTTCTTCTTTTTTTTTCTTTTTCAGATTTGTGTTCTAAAAGTAAATACTCAATGTGAGGGATGTAAAAGAAAGGTTATGCAGATCTTGCAGAGAGTTCGAGGTAATTTCCTTTTCCGAATACTTCATTACCGGAAATTTCTTTGAAATGTGAATTGTGATTTTTCCATCAAAAATTAATGGAAACTAGTCAATGCACTCAATATGAATTATGTTTTTTTTGTTGATTCTCAATATGAATTATGTTATAGTACATATTATCATCTTTAACATTATGTTATGTTATATGTTATCAACTACTATGTATCACAAATATTTTCGGTTGAAGACAAGTTCAGTGTCCGATAAGATATATGTCAGATTGCGACACCGACACATACGTGCCGAACACCGACCGGTATCACGTTGGACATCGACATTGACATTTTAATTACTTGTAATTTTCAAATTAAAATTAGTGTTTGTCGTGTCTGGTGTCCGTGTCTATGTCGGTGATTCATAGCTACTAACTCAGAATATGAATTATATTATACATGCTATCAACTTCTAAATTATATTAGGGAAAAGTTGCTTGTTACGAAAGAATTTGATGCAAGAATCGCACTTTGTGATTGATTTTTCTTCAATCCTTACTTTTTTTTCTCTCTATTTTATCTTATCTCTCAACCATTGATTCTTTATTCTTCTCTTTTCATGCAAAAACTCTCGTGACATATAGCACAACTCATTATAATATGTTGTACAGCTTTGATCCTATTGATAAGAAAAGTTTACAATTTTAGATTTATTGAATAACTGGTGTTTCCGGTCTATAATATAGAACAGATACATCTGTTATTCAATGAACTTAAAAAACTGCTATTAAGTTGTCAATAGAAAATAGATATGGACTTTATGTCATTGTTATTGGTCTACTAATACTAATTTTGACATACACTCAATTTCAGGTGTGTACAATATCACTATTGATGGGGAAGAAGGGACTGTGAAGGTTAGTGGGAGAGTAAACCCAAGTATATTATTAAAAGTGCTACAAAGGTATGAGAAGCATGCAGAAGTCAAGTATGTGAAGTTTGATGGTGAGGTTGTGGAAAGAAGTTCTATTGACTATTATGGTGAATATGGATATTCTCCTATTGATGGCATGCAACATTACGGTTTCCCCCAAATGCCATATCCACAACACCAATGGCATCGCTATCAAAACTATTTTCAACCACCACTACCGCCGCCGCCACCATTCCCACCATCATATCCACCGCCATTCCCATTTGCACCTCCTCCTCCGCCACCACCATTTCCGCCACACCCATCTCATCATAACCATCAATTTGGACCTCATCCCTTACCAACATATTGGACACCGCATCCACCTCCACCACCTCCTCCTGCCCCGGCCCCTGCCCCTCCCCCAGCAGAGGAACCTACACAAAGTAAACAAAAAGAATGTGCAATTATGTAGAAATTGTTACAAGTTGCAAGCCTAGAAGAGGGCAATGATACACATTGATTACTATTGCGTTATGTGTACATTTTTAGTGTTGGTGATTTGGTGTAAAATAGTTGTTTGTTGGAGGATAGGAAATTCTAGCATAAAATATTGAAGTCGTTGGAAAGAGATTCATCAGAAGCATGAAGAAATTCAGAACTTTGTAAAGTTTTCATCAAATTCAATTGTGCACTTGATAGATTCAAGTGAAAACAATAAGTCTAATCTTTCTTTGGTTAATATGTTAGACCAAAAAGAAATTATGTGTTGATTGATATATTTTTTTTGGTGTGATGGAAATCAAGCCCAATAAGTAAAGGAATGTTTGATTCTCTCTAGTCTTCACCCATTGATAAGCCTTCTTTGTGATGCCAGACATATCCAAGGGGTGAATCAAAGAGGTCCTCACAGATAATAAGAGTATTTGCATTAAGGAAATAACTAATGACTATTCCTTTCAAAAATTGGTAGCTTTCAAATATCTTATGTTGATTAATTGAGTCGCCAATAAAGTTTCTCTTTGTTTTTTTTATTCTACCAATTTGGGCTGTGTTGGTGACAACACTTCTCTTCCTCAATGCAGCACATCAGAGTCCAAACTAGCTTAAGGTGTCTCAATAAAAATTAAAGGTTTAGAGATTACCTTTCAAATGGAACCAATTGGACTTGATTTTGTCGCCTACAGCTCTCAGAGAACATAATATCGTCCCTTTTGATAAGGCCAATAAATTAGTTTATAGCTTAGTGGATTAGCTTGGACAAAAAAAAAAGCTTAGTGGATTAGCTCATAATTAAGTTTGTTTAAACAATAGAGATGTATTTGATAAACAAACTATAACACTAGCTTATACTAGAGATGCCACTCAAAGTAACATATGAATTTCACAACAATGATTTACGTTATTTTTTCAATGACTAAACCGAACGTGACCATAGCTTGGATATGTCTGGCATCACCATCGGTATCTCCTAATGATTCACCCCCCCTCTCAAGATGTTCATGTTGTATCACATCAAGCACCTTCTTCGTTAAGTCCTCAAACTGAAAAGTTTTACCCAGGCGGTTACCAATGCTTGTAATATTCCAACAAGCCAGCAACCACAACCCTGCATAAAGGGAGATGAAATGTCAATCAAGATTCCATAAGAGGAATATCTAACGGGTTTAGAGAGTTGTAGAAATCATATTCATGGGAGAACTAATCTCTCAAAGGGAGACCGACCCCTTAAGGTTCAAGAAATCAAAGATCTTTGGAGCTCTATTGGTAAATTGGGAATCACCTCCTTTCGAAGAGGATTCTATGAAATCTCATTTGCTACTTAAGAGGCCTTGAGAGAGGTTTGTGCAACTAATTCTTGCAATTTTATGCTATGAATTATTCTTGGAGACCAAAAATTTTATTCTCTATTGCTAGCAGTGTTGGAGTCCCTATTTGTTTGGATGATGCTACATATGTAGAGGATCATTCTTTTGGCCATTACGCTAAAGACTTGGTGGACCTTAACCTTAGAGGTAAGTTTTTTGAGCAAATTTTGATGGAACGCGAGTTTTTTGTTTTCTTGTAGGTATCGCATATGAAAGATTACCAGAATTATGTAATTATTGTCAAAGTATTGGTCATAGTATGGATACTTGTAAAACTCGAGAGAAGATCCAAGAGATGAAACGTGATTCAGGCGCCTAAGATATACAAAGGCAAGATTGTTGAGGGTGCAGCGTCTGAAGCGCACAATGAAGGTGAGGCGAATCCCATCGCTACTTCTGATGTATATGTTTAAAACAGGGAGAGAAAATGCTAATAATCTGAAGCATACGGATCTCAATAACAACGAGGCTATTCATTCAGATGGAACTGATTCCGCGGATAATGAACAAAGTAAAAATAAAAATCAAATTCCTACTGATAGTGTTTCGGTTATTGATCCAACTAATGGAATGATCAGAAACTGTTTTGTACCGTATCTCCGAGCTAGGAGGTAGTCCGAGATTGTTGGGAGATTAGATTCTTGATCAACAGTTAGTCTGATCCGAGCTGGGGTGTGGTACCTGCAAAGATACTCCGACGCTCAAGTCAGGGAGGTAGTCAAGCAGAGCAAAATCTTAGGGTGAGATTGCTTACCATTAATGATGACGACCTACATGGGCTTGCTGTCCAATTTTAATTACCATAGTTTTATTTTAAATTATTATAAAGTGCATGTGACCAATTGATATATTTGGGATCAATGCACTAAGTAATTTCATTTCAAGTTATTTTAGTGTGTTTAATCCAAAAAAAAGTTGAATTTTGAGTAAAAATTTAGAGACGTGTCTCTATGGCAACCTCGGAGCCGTCGGTGACTATTTTGGTAGTCATGTAGGTGGGAGTGAATGAGACACCACGAGAGGGGATGGAAGACCGATCGATAAGCCAAGGAGACGCCACAACCGGCTATGGAGGTTCCGGTTGATAAGTCGGGATGAGCGCCACGGCAAGCCGATAAGCTCCAAGAACGGCTCAGAGAACGATAGAGACACGTCTCTAAATTTTTACTCAAAATTCAACTTTTTTTTGGATTAAACACACTAAAATAACTTGAAATGAAATTACTTAGTGCATTGACCCCAAATATATCAATTGGTCACATGCACTTTATAATAATTTAAAATAAAACTATGGTAATTAAAATTGGACAACAAGCCCATGTAGGTCGTCATCATTCTCCCCTTCTTCGAGAGAATTCGACCTCAAATTCCTTGCTCCAATACCTCCAGGGTCAAAAGTAAGTCTAAAGAATCCATCACATGCAACTTTCACAATTGGGAAATTTTCAAGTCCATTGGTAGGTTTTGAGTGACCTACTTCCTCTTCCATTTCTTGAACATAATTAGTTTTCCCAAATTCAGAATTTTTTTCCACACCTGAAAAATAGTCTCCTTCATTCACTTTATTCTCTTCAAAATATAAAGAAGCAATATTAGGCGATTGAACAATATTAAAAGAATCCCAATACTTGACCACACAAACCAACTTAGAAGAAGGTATTAGTATAGTAGTATGCCATGACTTCCCAATGTTTTTCTCTTTCCATTCAATGAAAGCATTGCATTGTTCCTTTGGAAGCACTTCTACATTTGTCTTCTTCTCCTCCACTTCTTTATCTACATCGCCTTTCCTATCTATTTCTTTGATTTCTCTCAACTCCTCTTTTTTCTCAATCTCTGTTTCTTTTTCCACTTCTCTACTATTGTATGCCTCTTTCTCTTCAGAATAACACTCCAATTCCTCTTGCGTTTTACGGCGATGCTCACATAATATTTCAGAAATTTCAAGCATCATTCTTTCTATTTTCTCATCTATTCTTTTCTCTCTCAATTTCTTCTCTTCTCTAATGTATGTTTCATAATCCCTTTGCCTTCTCTCCATCACGAACAGTAAAAAAAGAAATTGCAACTAACAACAAAGAACGATAAAAAAAGTGTTTTTTTTTTTTGCTTTTTCTTTTCTGCTCTTTTTTTCTTTTTGCTTCTTTCTTCTTCTCTTTTTTTTTAAATTTTTGAATTTTTCCTTTTTTTTTATTTTTTCCAAAATAAAAAATATAATTAAAATGAACTGAAATTTAGAGACTAAAATTGAAAAGGATAGATAACACCTTGATAGAACCTAAGCTCTGATACCAGATGATGGCAACCTCGGAGCCGTCGGTGACTATTTCGGTAGTCATGTAGGTGGGAGTGAATGAGACACCACGAGCGGGGATGGAAGACCGATCGATAAGTCAAGGAGACGCCACAACTGGCTATGGAGGTTCCGGTTGATAAGTCGGGATGAGCGCCACGGCAAGCCGATAAGCTCCAAGAACGGCTCAGAGAACCATAGAGACACGTCTGTAAATTTTTACTCAAAATTCAACTTTTTTTTGGATTAAACACACTAAAATAACTTGAAATGAAATTACTTAGTGCATTGATCCCAAATATATCAATTGGTCACATGCACTTTATAATAATTTAAAATAAAACTATGGTAATTAAAATTGGACAGCAAGCCCATGTAGGTCGTCATCAATTAATGAAGCATTGAATGCTTATTTATAGTGTTTGGTGGTGTTTGACCTAATGAACATGGACCGTCCGATCTCGTGCTTTGATCTAGTCCATTGATGAATGGATTTGTTTTTTGTATGTGGGCCTTTTGACAATGATCCCTTATGATGTAGGAAGTTATGGCCCAAACCATAACAATTGCCCCCCAAGTCTGGTCGCCTGATGAGCGATCTTCACTTGTAATTTATAGCCGAACTTAGGGTTACCGGGACTCGGGGTCCTGACGAGCTTTAAAGTTTTGAAAGTTGTTGCCCCCAGATTCGATGCTAATTGATCCGGGCTTGTTCTTGTGAGTATTGTCCCTTGATCCGATGTTCCGAGTGACGAGGCTAAAAAATGACCGTTGAGGGACTCAACATGCCTTTCATAATGGTGACACTTTTGTTTTTCCTGCGCGTCATAACTGTTCATGATTAGTGTGTTTCTCGAAGGCGGCTGTTGTAATGATGATGCGTTGAGTCACGCGCACGCCATTTAATGTAATTGATTGGACGTGACGGTTCAAGTTTGAATCGCTTCGTGTCCCCTGATCCCTATAAATAGGGGTTCATTTACTTCTTTTTGACTGCTGCTGTTGAAATTGCTCTGACTACCGACCTTTGCATTTTGGAGTACTGAGTTGTGTAGATCGTGGCGAGGGTAGGCCCGTTCCAGTGGAGCATTGTAGTTCGAACTCGAAAAGAAAGGCTTCGTCGTCAATCTTCCGGCAAACGAGGTTAGAATCTATGGCTTTTTCTTTCTCTTTATTTACATCGGACTTCCCCCAGTCTGTTTTATTCTATACGGGGTGGGGGTCGTTAGGTCGGGTTCCGACTTGCTCAAGGACCCATCATTTCTCTTAATCCTGACAACCAATGCCCCCATACCTGCAGGTCCGATCTAGCGAGGACAAAACAAACACGTAGAGATATAACAGTAAAACCGCCACCTATAGCCAAATTGATGGCTCCAGAAACTGAAGTACCGGATGGGAGCCATCCGAGCCAAAATCCTGCTGAACCCGAGGTTCATGACCAGCCCTCATCGGCTCCTAACAGCGATCAGGAGGAAGAGGATCTTGGGGTTGACCATCACTCCCCTGCCGATCCGACCAATGAATCAGCTGAGGAGGACGACCCCCAAGGTCGGTCGGTCGAAGCGCACGAGGTGGAAGAAACTGTGGATGCACGGGTGAAACCCTCCCAGATAACACTGAGATGGGAAGATCGGAATCAAATTCAGAGGACTCGGAAGATTCTGAGGATTCAGACTCGGATTCCGATTCTAATACCGATAGTGAAAACCAGAGTCAAAAGGGCGAAAATTCCGATGGGGAAGATAGGGAGAATAATTCAATTTCAGGTGGCTCAAATCAAAGGGCGGACCAGGATGCAGAGTCAACTATGGATGGATACTCTTTTTCCTGGGTCGGGGCCATAGATGTTCGTCTTCTTCAGAAACTGAATGTTCCTCGGGTCTATTCCTGGATTTCCGAAAAAGTGATGCCGACCCGATCTATTTATCGATCCGGATGTGATATGACGAATGTTGTTAACAAAATTTCAAGTCGCAGGCGGGACCTGTGGACCACCGAAGGGATGAAAAGGGGTGAGCTTGCTGCAATTTGGCTATCTGCCCTTAAATTTGTCATGTATCATGTTTTGGTCTCAACGATGAATGTCTGGCGTCCGTTTACCTCTTTTCAACCAACTGTTCTTATTGTTTTAGGCTTGGCTCCCTCACCACTCCATCCCAACTCATGGGCGTTCATCCGAGCTTACGAGTTGGTATGCATTCATTTGAAGAGGCCGACGTCGTCGATTGATCTGTTCTTTCATCTTTTCGAGGTCAACCGGAAGGCTGAAAAAGGGACCTCGGGTCGTGAGCACATCAGCTTACGTTCAATGCGGCATACCCGGATATTCCTACTTTTCAGTGATTCTTTGAAAGGACAATGCAAGGATAAGCTCTACTTCGTGCAGCCGGTAGATGAGAAGGCTATAAATTTTGTGGGTAAGTATAGTGCCGATGGTGAATCTCTGGAGTCGACCAAGTTTCAGATAGGTTGGAGTCTACTCACATCAACCGTTCCCCCGCCTCCTATAAAGTGGGCGAGACGAGCTTGAATGAGGAAGACAAAAAGACCAAGTCGATCTTGATAGTATGTGCAGCTCTTATTCCTTATTCGAAGGAGGAATTGAGGGTGTTTCCTACTATGGAAATTGTCAAGGCCGCCACTAGGTCGGAAGTTATCCAAGTGCTAGGTAGGATCCGGGTATACTTTTGCAATCTATTTATCATTTTTTGAAGTTGTTTAACTCGTTTTCATCTTCTTTGTTTCGCAGATAACATGTCAGAGGATGAAGCTTTCGATTGGTTGCAGGCGATGGTAGAAGTTAATGCCGAGGCTGGGGCGATAAATAATGAAAGCACACCGCCTCGCACCCCCGATCATGTCGTGGCTCTGGATGCTACCCCTGTTCGGAATGTTAGCCAAAAAGATTTGGAAAATCCAGACGTCGATCTGAACACCAGGCAGCGTCAAGGGCCGGAGACTGAACTGAGATGCCCTCCTCCGAGCTTGTTGCACCCCGAAAAATCCGGTTTGGATCCTTCTTCGTACAACGGGAAAAACAATGAAGCCGCCACCAATATTTTAATTTAGGAAAAAAACATTGGAAAAATCCTTTTAGGCGATTGGTCTTTTGAAAACGAGAGATATAGGTTCGGGGGTCGGTTATGTGTGGGGAAGGTATTAGCACCCCACACATCCTTTCTACCGAAAGGGAACCTTTAATTTAGTGTGTGGTTTTTGACTGTTGATTTTAAACACTTTGTTATACTTCTTTTCTTCTTTTTTTTTATTTAAGAAAATGTTTTTGAAAACTGGGGAAAGAAGAATCTTTTTGTTATTATTTTTTTTTAAAAGGGTGCTTGACGGGAGGTGAACCCGCTCCTACGTATCCTCCGGTGCGATGAGGAATTCAAAGCTACGTAGTTCTAGTGTTGTTTTGAAAAGGCTCCTTTGTTTTTAGCTTTTTTGTTTTTAGGTGTTTTTTGAAATAAGACACGAGTGTTCACTAATACCAAGCAAGCAATGGCTTCGAGTGGTTTTCATTACTAACTCGAAAGAAAATGAGTTGAAACCGATAATCAAACAAGCAATGGCTTCGAGTGATTATAAGTAACAACGTTTTTATTTTATCTTTTTGCAAATGAGGCGAGCATCGGTGATAATCATCTAGCAAAGGCTTAGGACAATTACCACTAATGACTCGTGTTGTTTTTGGAATTGAATTGGGTTTGCATGTGTTTAAGGTTTGGGAGCTTTCATGATAATCAAACAAGCAAAGGCTTCGAGTGACTACCACTAATAACTCTTCATTAGTGATCAAACAAGCAAAGGCTTCGAGTGGCCACTAATGATTTTGTTTATGAAAAACTTAGGGTTTAAGCTTGGAAAAGAAATTGGTTTTGATTTGTTAAAGACATAGTTTAGAAAAGAAGTTTGAAAGCAATTTGATTTCGGAAAAGAGTTTTGGAAAACTAGTAGAACATTTTCAATCAAGTTCCAAGTCAATAACCAAAATGCAAATTGCTAAACTACAATTCATGCAATGATCTAAACTAGTAACCATTTTCATGTCAAATTGTTTAGAAAAGAAAACAATGAATGCAAGAAAGTTCATAGATGCAAGCGTAGCACATTCATTGAGATCATATTATCAAGCAAGCAACAACATAGACACAATTTGCAACTTACCCTTTCATGTTGAAAACATCTCATTACAACATTTGAATACACAATGCATGAATAGGCAGAGATGAAACTAGACTACACATATCATGTCACAATACATAGGTAGGCAAAGAATGAACCAAAGTTGAACATTTTGGCAAAAATGCATGAATAGGCAAGAGAATGAACCTAGATTGCACATCTTATTGAAGATGCTAGGCAAGATGAACCTAAATTGAACATTTTTGCAAAATGCATGAATAGGCAAGTGAATGAACCTAAGTTGAACATCTTATTGAAGATGCATGAATAGGCAAGAAATGAACCTAACTAGGCATTTATGACACAACATGTGAGTAGGCAAGGAAGTTACAAAGCACAAGTGAATTCAAACATTTAATGAATCACTTGCAAAACCCTAGGGATTTCACATCAACATTTGACATAAGCAACAATGTGGTATCATTTTGATGGCATCAACATTTAGCATATTTCTACAATCAACCACATGAAAGGAATAAGTTGGAAAGGGCATTTGCCTCAAGTAAGATCATTAGCAAGCCATGAAAAATCAATTTGACATTTTATTTAGTAAGCATATGCAATTAAGGTGTTGAATCCCTTTAGGTAATCTTTAACACTTGGGATATGCACAAGTGCATAAGTATCAAATCCTCTTACCAAATCATCAACACAAACATGATTTTCAAAGCAAGCAACAAAAACAAGCACAAACCCTAATTATCTCATGAAATGCGACACCAACATAGAGCTAAAACCTCATTTTATTCTTTGAAAGCAACAAAATCATGCAAGCAAATGACATAGATCAAACTTTTTGGCAAGGATTCACATGATTAAGCAAAGGAATGCACTAAAATCACACAAACTCTAATTTTTCTACAATATGCGAAATGAAACATAAGCCCAAATCACAATTTTATTCATGAAAATGCAAGCACAAAATGAAAATAGCACAAACACACAATTTATTCCAAGAGAGAGATGCATTTCAAGCATCCAAACCTCCCAAAGTGTTTGTCAAAATGCTTGAAACACATCTCTCATTCAACAACAACAATTATATCAACATTTCAACATAAAATAGAGCACTAAAATGCAAAGAAATGCTTGATATGCAAAAATAGATTGATGATCTACATTTTTGATGCTAAAATTTTGATGATGCTAAGATTGAGAGTATACCTCAACTCCAAGCTAGAATAGCGAAAGAAATAAGGTGAATGAACACTAAACCACTTGAATCAACCCTCTTGTCTTCAATCTTGAGCTTGATTCTTGAGATTTGAAGATGGATCTTTGAAGAGAATGCAAGGATGATGAAGGATTTAGGACTAGAATGTTGATTTGAAGTGAAAAAGTGAAGAAATGAGGTGAGGGAATGAAGAGGGGTATTCGGCCAAGAAGGGAGAAGAGGAGAGACTAGGTTTTTGAGTGTGAATTGTGAGCCAAAACCCTGTGAGAGGTGAGGATATGAGGGTATATATAATGTGCAATTAGGTTTAGGGGCATTTAGGTCATTGTGTACCTCATCTCATTCTAGGATTGCATTTTAATTTTGAATCAAGGGTGAGGATTGAAACACACTTTGATGAGGGGCAAAAAAATGCAAAATGAGAGGGAAATGAAGGGGTAGATATTCAGCCAAGCAATGAGAGTGATGCCCAAGTTTTGCAAGTTGGCAATTGTACTATTGTACTATCCATGAACCTTCCAATTATCCTCTCAATTTTGATTATTCCTTTCAAGATAATTGTACATAAATCTAACCATTTTGAGCCATATACAAGGTATCTTGAAGAATATGCCATTTTTGAAAATGAGAGATGACCAAAATTGCCAACAAAAATCCTATCATATAATTTTTGGGAATATTCCTTGTGCTATTTTTGAAATGCTTTCTTGAATTAATTTGAACTTGATTTTTTTACTACACATATAAAATATGCGCATAATTTGAAAAATGATTTTCTTTATTTATTTTTTTTGTTCAAAATAATACAATTTCATTAAATAAATTCCCAAAAAATTAATTAATTGGATTTTCAGCTAGCAAAAATTTATTAAATTGAAATGACCAAACAATGCCCCTTTTAAATGCCCCAAAATTCCTTAATTTCTCAAAAATGATTTTGAAAACCTTAGAATGCTTGGGTAAATACCCTTAACCCTTTCTCAAATAATGCATCACTCACAAAATTATTTGTTTCTGCTAAAAATTAGGGTTTTGAAACTAGGCGGACAAAATTAGGGTATGACAGAGCTCAGTTCCACAAAAACCAACAAAAAGGAATCGATCCGATCCTAGAGGTGATGCCAAGGTTTCCAAGAAGCATAAGTTGGGGACTTCGAAAAAACACAAGTCTTCAAGCCTTCCTATAGATGCTGAATGGGCGAAGAAGAACTTCGAAGCCTACTGTGTCGATCTGGTCGAAGCTTCGATTGATGTGTTTTGGTTTCTGGGTGATGTTTCCAAGTCCCAAAAGGTGGAGGCCGAAAATCGAGCCAAAGGTAACTACTCACCTCGCGCCTTTATTTGCGGATCGCCCTATTGCCTATTTTTTTTAACGCCATATTTTTTTTTGGATTTTTAGAGGTTGAGAAAGCTAGGGATCAGGAGCAGGAGCTGAAGATCAGAGCTCAGCAAAAACTGGAGGAGGTTCAAAGATCTTTGTCCACAATTCGGGTCGAGCTTGACAATCTTAAGAAGTTTCGGGATGATCTTGTGATTGAGAGGGATGCTGAGATAGAGCGGGTGACCGAGCTTAGGAACAAGATCATGGAGCTTGAAAACAAAGAGAAGGATTCCGAAAAAGAGATCCAGAATCTTAAAGCTCAGATTTCCGAGCTTGAGGCTGCATTGAAGAAGACTCAAGAGGGGAATACTGCTTCCAGCTCTGATCCTTCAGGCCGGATTGCTAAACTCGAAGAGAGAGTGAAGAAGCAGGAGGCCGAGTTAAAGGCGCAAGAGGCCGAAGCAGCGAAGCAAAAAGAGAATGTTGTCTGAGCTACGAAGTATACACCCTTGGAATGCGTGACAAGGGTTTCACCAAAGCCCTGCAATAAGTTTACTTGGTGAATCCTTCCTTTCAGTGTTTTGAAAACGGGATATTCAGCGTGGATCATGAGGTTGAAGGTGACAAGATCGTCAAGGTTGATCGTGCCACAAAGGAGCGTTCAGTTGTTTATCCACCTCCTACATCTGCTGTTTGACTTGCTTTTTATCTTTATTTTTTAGTGGAGTTCCGGGCATATACAGAGGAGATCGTACAGAAGGATGGAACTCTTAAGTGACACCTATTTTGTAATAGGATAGTATTTCCAAACTTGAGGTCCCGGCCGTATCCGGGGTTAATTGTAATGGTTTGTAACGGTTTATTTTCTAACCGGTTTTAATATCTTAAGTGTTTATGATAGCTGTTTTAAGCTCATACGTGTTTTATGATTGCACTTATTTTACAAGTCATATATGTCGTCCTAAGGACAGCTTACCGGGTCTCGGCCCAGATCTAACTCGCCCATTAGGGATCTTGGCAAAATTGGCCAATGGTCGTTCTGAGGATGCGAATCCTTGAAGACCTAAACATCCTTTGGGACAGTTTATCAAGACTCGTCCCAGATTGAACTCATCCCTAAGGATTCCGACTACATTGGTCGGCCTGGGAGATCCAAAGATCGGTCCCGGAATGTCTCTTCTGAAGAAGGAGGCTTTTAAAAAGCGTAGTTTGAATGATTCATAAGATAAGTGTTGTATGTTGGCATAGCTGCTGAGTTGATTAGAAAAAGGAGGGCATTACAAAAGATCGGTAGACCCAAAAGTGATGCTCTTACAACAGATCGGTACAAGCGATGCCCTCAAGCCTAAGATTTAGATGTAATAACTCATGGTCTCTAATTCCAAAGCACCTCTACCGGTTTTAGATATAACATGGTAAGGTCCTTCCCAATTAGGTGCGAGTTTCCCTTGAGCTGCGTTTTTCAAGCCGACATCGGCCCTTCGAAGTACTAAGTCACCGATTTCAAAATCTCTAGGGACGACCTTAGCATTATACCGGGTTGCCACTCCTTGCTTGATGACGACTTCTCGGAATGAGGTTCGTCCTCGGATTTCATCGATGAGATCAAGTTCTTCTCTTAAGGCTTGTTCATTCTCTAGCTGAGATTTTGAATTTGATGTTCTCGAACTCAGTTCGTCGACTTCCATAGGGATGACCGCCTCGCTGCCATAGGAGAGCCAGAACGGCGTTTCTCCTGTAGAGCTTTGAGGGGTGGTCTTTAACCCCATAGGACATAAGGTAGCTCCTCCACTGAATTTCCTTTAGCGTCGTCGAGTCGCCTCCTTAAGCCGTTGAAGAGTACCTTGTTAGCTGCTTCAACTTGCCCGTTGGTTTGTGGGTGTTCTACTGAGGTAAATCGGTGTTTGATTTTAAGGTCAGACATCAATTTCCTGAAACCTTTGTCGGTAAATTGAGTTTCGTTATCAATTATGACCACCTCGGGGATGCCGAACCTGCTCATGATGCTCTTTTTGAAGAATTTTATGCAGTTTTTTGCACTGATAGTGTCCAAAGGCTATACTTCGATCCACTTTCTAAAATAATCAATTGCAACAATCAAGTATTTGATGCTATACAGGAGAAGCCTCTCCTCCCCACCATGCGAAAGGCCACGTGCAGGACAAACTACTCAGCTCGGTAGGTGGGGCTATATGGATGTTGGCATGAAATTGACATTTTTTGCACCTTTTCACATAGTTCTTAGCATCCCCCTCCATGGTCGGCCAGTAATAACCTGCGCGTAGAGCTTTCCAACTAAAGATCGAGCTCTAAGGTGTTGTCCACAAATGCCTTCATGAATTTCAGTTAGGACGTAGTTCACCTCTTCTCCTTTAATGCATTTCAACAATGGGGAGGAGAGGCTTCTCCTGTATAGGGTTCCGTCAATCACTGATAAAGCCGATGCCTTTCTTCTGACGATCTTAGCTTCATTGGGGTCCGTAGGCTCGGTCCCTCACTTGATATACTCCAAAATTGGAGTAATCCAGCTTTGGCTTTCTTTAATCACGCAGATGGACGAGTTGAACTCAGGATCGAGGAGAATACTAGGCTTGCGGAGCATTTCTTGGATAACCGTCCGATGATTACCGGGGATTTTAGTGCTGGCGAGTTTGGAGAGGATATCGGCCCTTTGATTTCCAGTCCTCGGGACATGTTTTACCTCCGCCGTTTTGAATTGAGCCAGTAGCTCCCGGACCCAAGTTAGGTATTTCTGCAAGGTCGGATCTTTGGTTTCGTACTTGTTGCCGATCTGAGAGACCACCAATAAAGAATCGGTATATAAATTGACTTGAGTAACTCGGAGGTCAATCGCCAGATGTAGACCTGCAATGCAAGCTTCGTTTCCGCCTGATTGTTTGAAGTTTGAAAACTGAAGGTCAAGGAAACTTCAATGACGACGCTGTCTGGGCTTTCCAACATCAAACCGACTCCACTTCCTTTCGGCTTAGATGAACAATCCACGTGGAGGATCCACACGTTGTTTTCGGGATCGGCCGGGGTCGTTTCTGCCACGAAGTCCGCTAGAACTTGTACCTTCATGGCCGTTCGGGATTCATATTTGATTGCGAACTCGGATAGCTCTGCTGCCCACTTAATCATTCTTCTTGCAAGGTCGGGTCTATGCAGGATTTGTCGTATGGGATAGTTAGTTCGTACTATCACTCGATGGGCTACAAAGTAAGGTCAAAATCGACGAGCTGCAATGATTAAGGCAAGTGCGATCTTCTCGATCTTCCGATAGCGGCTTTCCGGGCCTTGTAGAGCTTTGCTTGCAAAGTAGACTGGACTTTGTCCGGCTTCTGTATCTCGGACAAGAACGGCGCCTAAAGCTTCCTCCGAGACTGCTAAGTATAAGAATAAAGTTTCCCCCCCGTTGGGACGGGTTAGGATTGGAAGCTCGGAGATTGCTTTTTTGAGCTGATTGGCGGCCTCATCCTGCTCGGGAGTCCATCTAAACTCTTTTTCCTCCTTCTTTAGTAACTTAAACAATGGGAGTAATTTGAATGCTGCGTTTGATATGAAACAGGATAAAGCAGCGATCATGTCGTTGAGCTTTTGAACCTTTTTCTTGGAGGTCGGTGTCCGCATTTTGGCCACCGATCGACACTTTTCCAGGTTAACCTCAATTCCCCTTTCAGTTAAGTAGAATCCGAGGAACTTTCCAGCTCGAACCCCGAAGGTGCATTTTTTCGGGTTTAACCTCATGTTGTTTTTCCTGATTTTTGCAAAGATCTCCTTAAGATCAGTCACATGGATGCTCTCCTTTTCACTTTTTGCGATCATGTCGTCGAGATAGACCTCAACGATCTTGCCGATTTGTTTTTGAAAGACCTTGTTCATCATTCTCTGGTATGTGGCTCCGGCGTTTTTTAAGCCAAAAGGCATAACCCGGTAGGCAAAGTTACCACGGTCAGTCATGAAGACGGTTTTCTCTTGGCCAGGAGGGAACATTGCGATTTGATTATAACCGGAGTAAGCATCCATATGAAGTCAATAAATGTTACAAGAAAGGGGGTTGGAATTGTGACCCTTTTTAAATTCACCTGAAACAGCAGAACCTTCTTCACAAGTATGTTTAAATATTAAGACAGTGAGTGGTTTGTGTTGAGAAGGGTGTGTCAAAACAATCTTCTTAATATCTTTGGAGAGCAGAGAAGGTTTGGTTTCTTTTGTCTTCTCAACTAAAAATGGAGTTGAGAAGGATCAGAAAGTTCTGCCTTCAATACTTGATTGTTCTCAAGATAAAACTTGTTTAGAAAGTTAAGAGGTGGCTAGACCAGTGATATTATTGTGATACATTTAAATGCAGCTAATCAAGAGTCTTCCTAAGCTATTATGAGTGTAGTGGTGTAACACCCCAATTCTACCCAATAATACTATAAATCAGAGTGCGGAATTTTCAACGTAAATATTGGAGTGCTACGCTCACTTCCCAACACAAACAATATAATTCATTCATGGTAAATTCAATTTGAAGCAATCTTAACAATCCTTGTCCATTTGACAACTCAAAAATCAACAATTTGCTTAATAGAAATAATTTCGAGTTCAACAAATATTGCAACATATATGATAAAGGAAAACAGCGTTCAAATCCCCCGAGTGTTACGTATCAGAGTGACGACACCGACTCAACTAAGGAAGGATCACCGCCTTCATTCGCGACTACCTGCACGTTACCACATAGGGGTAACATTCAAACAGAAGGGGTGAGATATCGAACTATATAAGAGCATGTATGAAGAACAATATGATAGGTCAGGTACTATAGAATTACACATATGATCAATAAAATTTTCAATAGAGTCATCAATAGAATCATCGAAGTGCAATGCGGAATGCGACTCAACTGTGCATATGCATGTGGTACCATTGGAGCAAAACTCCCGTCGTAAAAATCGTCGTTGCCAGTAAATAGTGGCTCACAGGGCATAGCCCTCATCGTTCACGTCGTAAAGCAAATGCAAAAGTATGCGACACAATGTGAATGTACAAGTAACGCTAATCACAGTCACGTAATCGCACAACAACACCAAAACGTCATGGCGGCCATAGGCCTACAACTTACTATTTTTGCCAATAAATAGAGGCAAATCAACTTTTACAACTTCACCTGCAATTTACCACATTCTCGACAAGGTATTCAATGCAACAATTATCCACAACAGCAACTGTGGCAACAATATTGGCAAAACAGCAACATCAACAGCGCAAAACAGCAAGAATAGTAACAACACAGCAGCAAAAACGTAACAGCAATGACAACAATAACATCAAACAGCAACAACATTAACAGCAAAACAGCAACAGCATTACATCAAAACAGTAACAGCATTAATAGCAAAACAGCAACAGCATTAACAGCAACACAGCAACGGCATTAACAGCAAAACAGCAACAGCATTACATCAAAACAATAACAGCAAGAACAACAAAAACAGTGACAGCATTAACGTAACCATCAATTCAATTACGAAAATTATTTATAATTCTTACTAACGAGTTATCTATATTCCTATCTAACAAAATTACAATTCGATTTAATTAGGACTAACAACATGGGAATTCAAGCACACACGGTCAATTCATCAAACATTTCTCATACGATATATATATATATATATATATATATATATATATATATATATATATATATATAACTACGCAACATACACAGAGGCAATCTATAATAACCCCAAACCCCGCATACGACCCCTCATATACGCTATTATAGAATTCGAACCCACCCTTACCTCAACTATGGTGGCGCAAACTCCCTCCTAGTCTCGTTCCTCGATCTCCGAATACGGCGACTCCCCCAAACTGCAGCTTTAGTGCGAAGCCAATATCTCTCTCCTCAGAAATCTTTTCGAAGATCTGAACGGTGAAAGTGTAGAACTATATCTCACGAACCTGCTGCCCAAAAACGAAGACGATCCAACGGTTAACGAAACCGGAATCGCAATTTTACGGTGACAGGTTTGAGAAAAACGGGAATTGTTTTCTCTCTTCTTTTCTCTCTCTTTGGTGGCTGCTCTAATCCGAAATTCCTCTCTCTCTCAACCCTAAATTAATCCTCTCCACTTATAATAAGTGAGAAACATAATGGGCTAAATTATTTGGGACTTTATCCACATAGGAAGGGAGCCCAATGCTATTTTTAACTAGCCCACAACACGTGATTATCATCTAACTCGTTTTCAACATAGCTACTACGCCCATAATTTCAATTCTTACAATTATCCTACGGCAATCCAACTTCGAAATAATTTGATTAAATTTTAGGGCGTTACAAGTGGAGTGTTGAGAAGGGTTGAAAACTGTGTTTTATTGTGAAACATTTATCAGGAGAGAAGGGTCAGAATATATACCCTTCTTAGTTTTTATAAATCTTCTCCTTATGGAGATTTTTCTCATTAAGTGTAACCTAATAGCATGAAAGCAGAAAATAACACAGTGGTGGTTTATAGTGGTTCACCCAAAACCCTGGGCTACATCCACTCCTCACTTCCCTGTGAGTATTTCCACTATTCTCCAAAATAGTTTACAACTTTTACACCTCCCTAGGTTAAAAGAACTCTTGGTAGTTTTCTTCACGTAGCTCTACGTACTGTGACAAACTCTAATAGACTCCTTCTGATCTATTAGACTGCTTCTAACATAGAACCACTCACTTCTCAAGTCCTACAGCAACACATGCCACTTGAGAAGGTTCCCTTCAGTTTTGTAGCAGCTGAGTATGGATGAGAGAAAACTTTGACACTTGAGAAGGTTGGAAGTTAAGAACTCAATGCACTCTCATGAGGATCAATGGCGACCAGGAGCATTAGTTTATAGATGAAATTATGTGTAATATCCTCTGGTCCAAAGATTATAGTCGTTGGTGAAGTAATATAGCCGTTTGTAGCCGTTGAGAAAAGCTGTCTGCACACCATAGCTGTGTTTCTGCTTTTCTGCAGAAGACAGCTGTTTCCAGTTGTCATGACTCTTCTCATAGTAACTCTTCTCACATATGACAGATGATGAAGATGATGCTTCTCAAGTTGGTGCTTCTCATGTTGATGTTCCTTAGAAAGGTACTTGTAGTATGACCCTTCTCAACATGACTCTTCTCATCATGACCCTTCTCATGGTCATGATTCTTCTCAACTTGATTCTTCTCATCTCCTTTCTTATAGTTCTGTCATGACTCTTCTCAGGTTTATCCTTCTTAGATATCCTTCTCATATTGCCATAGATACAAATGAAGCTTCTCATGATGATCTTTCTCAAGTTTACCATATGGTCTTGATCTTTTGATTTTATCACAAGAAGGTTTCTTCTTTAAGAACATTGTGGGCAATATTCTCTTAAGTCTTCTCACATTTTGATGCTTCTCATAAGCATACATCTTCTTGAGAGTGTCTTGATTAATCTGTACTTATTAATCACTCAATAAGTGACATTAGTAGCATATTAGATCAGATAACTTAAGCTTCTCACATTTGAGGGTTTGTTAATCATCAAAACTAATTAGGTATTTTGCCTCAACACCATAAAGGATAGTAAACGAAAACATGAGGCATTATCGACGAGGCGATCAATACTTGGGATAGGAAAGGCGTCCATAGGACAGGCCTTATTAAGATCAGTATAATCAACGCACATACATCATTTTCCATTACTTTTCTTAACAAGTACAGGGTTGAAGAGCCAAGTCGTATACTTGACTTCCGATACAAAGTTTGCATTAATTAAATCCTCTACAGCTTTGGCGGCAGCAACTGCTTTCTCTCCGCTATGTGCTCTCTTTCTTTGGGCGACCCATTTGGCTTCGGGGTTAACGGCGAGCTGGTGACAGGCGACTTCAGGAGGAATTCTGGGCATATCCTCTATTGACCAACCGTAAAGATCAGCATGATCTTTAAGACACTAAGCCAGTTCGATTTTCACTTCCTCGGAGATGTCGGCTCTGATCGTGACAGTTCTGGTAGGATCGTCACTGAGCTGGACTTCAATGGATTCCCCGTCGGGCTGGGGCCTTTTCATTTTTCTTTTTAGCTCTCTGGCTAAGTCGTCATCATCTTCGTCTTTCGAACTATCTGGATCGTACCTTGTATTTAAATCAGTTACATTAACGTCGGTAGATCGATCGTTACCTTTGGATCTCTTGACACTGTGGCTTTCAACAGGGGAACCCCTTCTACTTCCACAGCTTTCTTTTCTGCCTTCATGTGAAAGAAAAAAACACCTTTGAGCGGACTCTAGGTCGGGGTTCAAAGTGATCACCTTGTTGTAGAGAGAGTAAAACTTCATTTTCAGGTGAGTGGTGGAAGTTACCGCTCCGAGCCTTCCGAGAGTCGGTCTTCCGATTATGCAGTTGTAGATCGATTTACAGGGTAAGACGAGGAATTTTGTTTTGACGATCCTTATCATCGGCTCCTCCCCGTAAGTAACCATCAACTCTAAATGACCAAGAGGTTTGGTCCTGGATCCATTAAATCTGGACAAAGCCGTTCCTTAAGAAGGTCTTCCTCGTCGATCCCCAATCTTTCAAAAAGGTCGACGAACATGATGTCTGACGAGCTTCCTTGGTCAACTAGAATCCTTCTTACCTCATGGTTGGCTATCATGGTGGTGACCAGAAGTGGTACGTGCTTGTTGGGTTTTCCATCTAACAAATCTTCATCGCCAAAGGCCTAAGGGGGGAGGCTCGGTGAGACCGGAGTCGCCGAGGTTGAGGCTACACTCAGAAGTTCTTTCCATTTCCTTTTCATAGTTTTTCCTGACTCTTCGTGGGAAAGGCCTCCCGAGATCATCATTATTACGGATCACCCTTTTGAATTACGGATCGTCGAGGTTGGGGTTTTCTTCTTTTTCATTTTTTACATTGATTCCTTGATGGTCAAGCTTCTTCACATAATTGGCCAGTTTACCTCTTTTGATCATGTCCTCAATGTCGTCTTTCAGAGAATTGCAGTGGTTGATGTCATGGCCATTACTCCGGTGATACAGACAGTATTTGTTGGAACGTTGTCCCGGCCTATGGGGAAGGGGATTGGGAAACTTCACATCTCTGAAGTCTGTGTTCATGCAGTCACTCAAGAGTTGGACTTGGGTGACGTTAAGGTCGGTGTAAACCTGGTGACGATTTCGAGGTCGGGGATCCCTGTTACCCCGATTATCGCTCCGATTGTCTTTTTCATTGCAGGGCTTAAATGGTCTGGCTTGCGCTACCACTACAAGAAATTCGTGCATTACTGGCTGACACAATCCCCCAGTAATGGTTAAAATCGGCCAGAAATTGCACATTACTGGCGGATTTAGTCCGCCAGTAATTACTGGCGGATTTACTGGCAGATTTTCAGCAAGTAATTACTGGCGGATTTTCAGCCAGTAATTATTGACGGAATTACTGGCAGTAATTACTGGCTGAAAATCTGTCAGTAAATCCGCCAGTAATTACTGGCTGACAATCCGTCAGTAAATCAGCCAGTAATTACTGGCTGAAAATCCGTCAGTAAGCAACAAAAATCCGCCAGTAATGTATTTTTTTTAAAAAAAAGTATTTTAAAATGCAAATAAAAAAAGAATTCGTTTTTAATTCGTTTTTTTTAAATATTTTAATACAATTCATTTTTTTACTGCCTAAAAAATTAATATTATTTAAATATTTTTATTTGTTTTTTTAAAAACTATTTTTTAATTTGTTTATTTAATTCAAAAAATAAAACAATAATCGAATAATTTTCAATAATGATAAAATTTTCATAAATTTCATTAAACAAAGTACTAATTAAAATATCCATAACAAATATAAATTAAAATGAAAGAGAAATGAAAGAGAAAGAGAAATTTAAGAAGTTTAAGACGAGAAGTTTAAGAAGTTTGAGAAAAATGAAAGAGAGAAGAAAAGTTTAAGAAATTTGAGAAAAATGAAAGAGAGAAGAGAAACTTAAGAAGTTTAAGAAGAGAAGTTTGAGAAAAATGAAAGAGAGAAGAGAAGTTTAACAAGTTTGAGAAAAATGAAAGAGAGAAGAGAAATTTAAGAAGTTTAAGAAGAGAAGTTTGAGAAAAATGAAAGAGAAGAGAAGTTTAAGAAGTTTGAGAAAAATGAAAGAGAGAAGAGAAACTTAAGAAGTTTAAGAAGTTTGAGAAAAATGAAAGAGAGAAGAGAAGTTTAACAAGTTTGAGAAAAATGAAAGAGAAGAGAAGTTTAAGAAGTTTGAGAAAAATGAAAGAGAGAAGGGAAATTTAAGAAGTTTGAGAAAAATGAAAGAGAGAAGAGAAGTTTAAGAAGTTTAAGAAAAATGAAAGAGAAGAGAAGTTTAAGAAGTTTGAGAAAAATGAAAGAGAGAAGAGAAATTTAAGAAGTTTAAGAAGAGAAGTTTAAGAAGTTTGAGAAAAATGAAAGAGAAATGAAGAGAAGAGTAGTGAAAACAGAGAGAAGAGAAGTTTAAGAAGTTTGAGAAAAATGAAACGTGACATTACTGGCGGAAAAGACCAATACTGACGGATCCATTACTGGCGGAACAGGTGGTGGATTGTAGTTACTGGCGGGTTGTACATTTTACTGGCTGAAACGTGACATTACTGACGGATACAGGATATTACTGGCGGATAAACAATTCGGCCGGTAAATGTCATTACTGGCGGATCAATTCAGTCAAACACGGTAAACGAGGTGTGATCATTTCTGGCGGATCTTGTGGCCAGTAAACGTCATTACTGGCGGATTTCAGTTGGCCAGTAAATGTCATTACTGACGGATTCCAGTTGGCCAGTAAATGACATTACTGGCGGATTCTAGTTGGCCAGTAAATGTCATTACTGACGGATGCATTTAGTGGCGGATTAAATCCGCCAGTAACTGGAATTACTGGCGGATTCCATTTGGCCAGTAAATGTCATTACTGACGGATGCATCTAGTGGCAGATTAAATCCGCCAGTAACTGCAATTACTGGCGGAAATTCAAATGCTGGTCAAACACGCAATACGATGATGCTTACTGGCGGATTTAATCTGCCACTAGATGCATCCGTCAGTAATGACATTTACTGGCCAACTGGAATCCGCCAGTAATTGCAGTTACTGGCGGATTTAATCCGCATGAAACGTACTGGCAGACTAAATCGGCCAGAAATCGCCAAATTCCGCCAGAAATCTTACTGGCTGACTGATTCCGCCAGAAATGTGCAGCCAGTAATGCAAGTTATTCTTGTAGTGTACCGTTCTTCTGACCCTGACACCCTCTTCTTGATCAATGAAGCATTGGGATAATTGGAGGAACTCCTGTAAGGTATCTGGTTCAAAAGTTCCGATGTGGGTTAGGAACAAACTCCCTTATCGAAGAAGACCTTGTGTCATGAAGTAAATCCGAAATTCATCGTTCAAGTTGCGAACTTGAGCGACTTCTTTGTTGAATCTTTCGATGTAATCCTTTAATGGCTCGTTTTCCCCTGCACGCAGGACGCCAAGACTTTCTTGTGTTTGGGTTTGCTTTTGGAGTGGGCGAACTGAGCTGAGAAAAGTTTTTCCAATTGGTCCCAAGAGGAGACGGAGTTCGGTTTAAGGGACCTTAACCAATCCGAGGCTACTTTTTCCAAAGTCAGGAAAAATTCGGCACTTCATTTCCATCGGAATATTCCGATACTGCATCATGGTGTCGAAGTAGTCCAGGTGTCTGTCAAGATCGCCCGTTCCATCATGTAGCTTTAACCTCTCCGGGGGTTTCTCAAGATGTCTAGGTACTGGAAAGTGGTCGATCTTCTCAGTGAAAGGACCCTTGCGTCGTGCGAGTTTCTCACTGGGTGGATCTGGATTCGATCGGTAACGAGGTCAATCTTGCCTTGGTGTCTCCCGACTTCGGGAACGTCACCTTGGAGAGGAAGAGGCCAAGGAAGAACGACCTTGGGGCGAGTAAACAAAAGTTGGGTTGTCCTCGTAATGTGCCCGACTTGGTGGAGAACAAAAACCATTCCCCCTCAGCCAGCGTGGTGAAGATCAGTGATAATGCCTTCTCCGAGGTGGGGATCAATGACGACTTCGAGCGAGGTTCCTGCTTTCGGGCGAATCCTGTTGAGGTGAGCTCCGATCCGGGATATTTCGTGCACGTAGCTCTGCTGCCTCGGCTTTGAGCTCGATGAACTGATAACTTTGCTCTTGGTTCGCCGCAGCTTGATGGTTCAGCAGATGGACGAGCTGTTGGACAACATCGACCGAAACCGGGACTCCTGGCGGGGTGGGGGAGACGATTTCTAACCGAACTTTCGGGCACCAAGACAAAGTTTGGGTTCTGAGCCTGAGAAGAGTTCGGAAAAGTTTCAACATGCCCTTCCGGGGTGACCTGAGGCGCGACCTGTTGTATGACTGGTTCTAGGACTGGTCATACCATCAGACTCTGAGTCTTCGTACGGGGAGGCATTGCCGATCAAGGCGATGGGAGAGGAACCAGAGTAAAAGATCATCCCACTGTGATCGCCAATGTTCTGTACCGTATCTCCGAGCTAGGAGGTAGTCCGAGATAGTTGGTAGATTAGATCCTTGATCAACAGTTTGTGTGATTCGAGCTGGGGTGTGGTACCTGCAAAGATTCTCCGACGCTCAAGTCAGGGAGGTAGTCAAGCAGAGCAAAATCTTAGGGTGAGATTGCTTACCATTAACGAAGCATTGAGTGCTTATTTATAGTGTTTGGTGGTGTTTGACCTAATGAACCTGGATTGTCTGATTTTGTGCTTTGATTTGGTCCATTGATGAATGGATTTGTTTTTTGTATGTGGGCCTTTTGACAAATGGCCCTTATGATGTAGGAAGTTAGGGCCCAAACCATAACAGAAACCAAACCATCAACAACAGATTCCATTATCTCAACACCATACCCATGCTCAATCTTTTAACAGGGAAGGTATAGAATTACACAATCTTCATAAGGAAGTTACAGCAGACTGTATTCTTTACAAGCAAAAAATCCAGTTATGGATTTAGTGTGCTCTGAGCCCAACAAAATTCAAATCATTGATAGTTTAAATTTTACTCCTCCTAGTCAGTCTTTTAGAAATAATAATGTTAACTTCATTCATGATTTATAGGTTCTTAACCAAGGCGAATTTTGGGCTCATGAATGAGGATATGGAGGAGGAAGAGGATCTTGAATATGTCAAGGACTCTTTTGAACCCATTTTGACAAAATTTCAAAAGAAAAAAAATTAAGAGAAAAGAAAATGGTTGTTCTAAAATTAGTTATCAAACCTGGTCAAGCACTGTTATCAAATATACTAATTAATGAAGTATCTTAATTGGTATTTTAGGGGATTGCTAATACTCCTTTTAGATTAGCTTTAAGGAAATTGTGTTAATATTCAGGGATCCATTTGGTGACCTAGCATTGCTATTTTATACCACAGTACCAATTTCCTTAGTTTGTTGCATTACATTAGTTGCAAGGGTTTTGGTCGATGTCCCCTCTTGCCTATATTTCTTTTCTTCTTTTTTTTTATTAATAAATTTTGGGTGTGCTGCAGATGATTGGTAGGGGCAAAAGTGCCAACCTGAATGAGATATCTGCCTTTCACAGTGATGTCTTTGCACTCCCTTTATTGTTTAAAAAGAAGAGTTGATAAATTATAGTTTTTAATATTTTCTCATTTTGACCCTTTTATTATTATTTTTTTAAAAAAAACTAAGTAATCGCTCCATACATATACAAGAATGTCTAACTTCCTCTTATGTTAATTACCCTGACTATATTTTGAAGTCCTTCGTGAGGACTTATCTCATGAGGCAGCCTTGCGCTACAAAGAGGTGCAACGAAAGCTATCTTAGCCGTTGTATCAAGAAGAGGCGTTTTGGAAGCAACGCTCTAAGGTTCTTTGGTTACGGGAGGGTGACACAAATTCATGCTTCTTTCACGCATGCAGCGGCAACGACACGGAAGCGTCTTAATGAGATTAAATTGCTGGTCTGGGACAATGGCAGCCAAGCTACCAACCAAGAGGACATCTCTACCACGGCAAAAAATTATTTTATTGACCTCTTCCAACATCAAGAGACCGACTACCATCCGATCATCGACGCCATGCCGGAATTGATTAATAGCAACGACAATGACCTTCTACTACAGCCACTATCTATGGAAGAGTTTTCTAGTGCCTTGGCTGAAATGCATAAAGACAAAGCCCCGGGGCCGGATGGTTTGAATCCTGGTTTCTATCAGCGATTCTGGCACCTTTGTGGAGAGGAGGTCCTTCATGCAAGCCAAGCTTGGTTGAATCACGGGTACTTTCCTTCTCACTTAAATGACACTAATGTTGTTTTAATTCCTAAGAAGCAAAATCCTTCCTCCATGAAAGACTTACGTCCTATATGTCTTTGCAATGTTGTCTATAAGTTGTTATCAAAAGTGCTTGCGAACCTTTTGAAACCTTTGCTCACTAAATGTATTTCTCCCGAGCAATCGGCGTTTGTTGCTAATCGTTCTATCCTTGATAATGCAATGGTTGCTATTGAAACTATTCATCACATGAAGTGTAAAGTGGGGGGGTAAGGAGGGAGAAGTTGCTTTCAAAATTGACATAAGTAAGGCATATGATAGATTGAGTTGGCAATACCTGAGAGCTGTGTTAACAAAACTGGGGTTTCATGAAAAATGGGTGGCTTGGATGATGTTATGTCTTGAAACCGTTGATTATCAAATTCTTGTTAATGATGACAGTGTGGGGCCTATGAAGCCGGGGCGTGGCCTCAGGCAAGACGACCCCGTTTCACCTTATCTGTTTATTATTGCTGTTGAGGGTCTCACTAGGCTTATCAAGAAGGCGGAGGGGAGGGGTGATTTGCATGGTATTAAAGCGTGTAAGGGAGCTCCAATCCTTACACACTTGTTATTTGCTGATGATTGTTTCTTGTTTTTCAGGGCAAACGAGGGTGAAAGCAGAATGATGAAAACCATTCTAGCCACTTATGAGTTAGCGTCGGGGCAGGCTATTAATCTCCATAAATCTGAAATATTCTTTAGTAAAAATACTCCTCAGGACATGCGAGATCAGGTGTCAAATATTTTTGGAGTGTCAGAAATTTGGGCACCGGCAAGTACTTGGGGTTGCCTTCTATCGTGGGGCGGAAAAAGAAAGCTATCTTTAATTATCTCCGGGATCGTGTTTGGAACAAAATTCAGAGTTGGTCGGGCAAGCATCTCTCGAAGGCAGGACGGGAAGTCTTGGTCAAGTCTGTGGCCCAAGCTATCCCCACATACTGCATGAGCACGTTTCTTATCCCCACATCACTAGGGGAGGAAATGGAGCGCATGATCAATTCATTTTGGTGGGGTTCGAATAGAGGGCAAGGAAGAGGAATTAATTGGCTGAATTGGGATAAGTTATCTATGCGTAAGGTGTATGGTGGCATGGGGTTCCGTCACTTTCATATCTTCAACTTGTCAATGTTGGGGAAGCAAGGTTGGAAAATTCTCACTAACCCAGATGCTATAATATCACGAGTTTACAAAGCTAAATATTTCCCAACAGGGGATTTTTTGGGGGCCCCATCGGCCAAAACCCAAGTTATGTCTGGCATAGCATCTGCGCTTCACAGGTAGTGATCAAGGGAGGATTGAGGTGGAGAGTCGGAGACGGCTTTAATATTAGAATTTGGGAAGACCCGTGGCTTCGTAGTCTTAACAATGCATATGTTTCTTCTCCACAACCTCCTGGCACAAATCTATGTTTTGTTTCGGATCTTATAGACTCCACCACAAACTCTTGGAATGTTGAACTTGTAAATGCTATTTTCAATCCATCAGAGGCGCAAAAAATTATCCAAATGCCTCGTAATACGGCGTTGGAGAGTGACGAAATGATTTGGGACTTTAGCCATAGTGGCACTTATTCGGTTAAATCGGCATACTATTTTGCTATGGAGCACTTGGTTGATTCTTCTCACTTGAGAATTGAGGGTGATTGGAAATCTATTTGGTCCCTTAAAGTCCCAAATAAGCTGAAAATTCTGATTTGGAGGGTTGCTAGGGGATGCCTTCCAACACGAACCAGATTGCAACGGAAGGGTGTTCCGTGTTCCGATGCTTGTCCTATGTGTAATGAATACTCGGAGAACGAATGACACCTATTTTTTGGTTGTAGCAAGGCACAAGAAATCTGGCGGGCAGCAGGTTTATGGTCAAAAATCAGCGATGCATATGAGGAAGCCGAAGGTGTTGTGGAGTTAATTTTTCTCCTGCTAAACTTACTGGATCAGTCCTCAAAATCTGGTGTAGCAGCAGCGTTCTGGGCAATTTGGCGGCGTAGAAATGACCAGGTCTGGTCCTCCTTGATGCGGCCATCTACTGTTGTCCTCCCCGAAGCAGCGCTGCTGGTTCACAGTTGGCAACAGTGCCGAGACCAGCAGTTGCAGCAATTCGGCCAGTATGCTGTTTCGCACCTGCAGTGTGTTAAACCAGCCTAAGGTCGCGTGAAATGCAATATTGATGGGGTGTGGTTTCAGCAGGAAAATCGTTTTGGTATTGGGATGTGTCTTAGAGATCACTTAGGCTCTTTTATTTCCGCAAAGACGGCATGGCTTCATGGTTACTTGAAACCTCATGAGATCGAAGCGTTTGGCCTTTTGGAAACTCTTCGTTGGTTACAACACATTGGTATCCAACAAGTTGATATTGAATTGCACTAATATATAAAAAAACACAGGATAAATGCACTGATATATAAAAACACGAGATTAATATTTGCCTTTGGTAATTATAAGGTTTGAAGACAACTATAAACCAACTTTCTAAAAAAACAAAAAGACTTAATGACTATTTAAACTACTGATTAATATTTAAAACACACGTAACAAATATTTGTCACTAATACCTAAAAAAGGACAAATAATTGTCACTGATATATAAAAAACACAGGATAAATATTTGTTATTGATAATCTACTATCTGTTATAATATACTAATCAACTAAAATAATCAATTGAAACTATGAGATAACTGCACTGATATATAAAAAAAACACGGGATAACTGCACCGATATATAAAAAATACGGGATAACTGTAATGATGCATTAATATATAAAAAACACAGGATATCAATACTGATATATAAAAAAACACGGGATTAATATTTGTCATTGAAAATTAAAATTTTTGAAGACTACTGAAACCTACTATCTAAAAAACAAGAAGACTTTTTTTTTTGATAGAAAAAACAAGAAGACTTAATTACTATTTAAACTACTGATTAATATATAAAACAAATATTTCTTATTGATAATCTACTATCTATCTTTTACTATCTACTATAATCTACTAATCAACTAAAATAATTAAATGAGACTACGAGATAACTGCACTAATATATAAAAAAAACACGGGATAACTGCAATGATATATTAAAACACGAGATTAATATTTGCCTTTGGTAATTATAAGGTTTGAAGACAACTATAAACATACTTTCTAAAAAAACAAAAAGACTTAATGACTATTTAAACTACTGATTATTATTTAAAACACACGTGACAAATATTTGTCACTAATACCTAAAAAATGACAAATAATTGTCACTGATATATAAAAACACGGGATAAATATTTGTTATCGATAATCTACTATATGTTATAATATACTAATCAACTAAAATAATCAATTGAAACTATTAGATATCTATACTGATATATAAAAAAATACGGGATAACTGCAATGATATATAAATAATACGGGATAACTGCAATGATGCATTGATATATTAAAAAACACGGGATAGCGATACTGATATATAAAAAAACACGGGATAAATGCACAGATTATTTTTAAATGATACTTTTACACTTTTAAATTTTAATATTTATCTATTTTTTATTTGAGACTCCTTTTTTATCTCCTTAAATTTGTCTTTATTTTCACAGGGCAATGTTCACACTATTTAAATTCTATCTAACTTTATTCATAAAAAGAACACGACAGCACCCGTGCGTATGCACGGGTATCCTAGTAGTTCGTGTATAAAACTTCTGCAGCATCAGATGGACATACATATTAACAATTACCTGAATTGAATACAGATAAGATAATAATTGCTTCAACTTTAAATTAGCAATCTCTTATTCTAAAATAACATACAGAATATATAGTCAATCAATATAATATGATTCATATAATACATGGTATTAGACCAGCAAACCTTGTTAGGATTCTTTTTGGTGGTCATAAAAAATGGAAGCAGTTTCTAATTTAGTTCTGAGAGTAAAAGAGATGAAGTTGCCTTTTCGGTGTTCTTTTCAGTGTTCTTTCCTAAGTTGAAGGTTGAAACACCACTAGTTCGGAACGACGATGACGAGGAAGGACCAACGGGCGATGCTCCGACTGTCGACAACGCACTGACATTACTACTAATGTATGTGCTTGTTCCACTAATAGGTCCTTCTGCTGCTAATTTCGGGGGATTCGGTTTCTCGATTTCTTTAACACCTTCTAGCATTTGCACTACTTTGCTCATTGCTGGTCTCTGAGATGGTTGTTCTTGAATACACCAAAAGCTTACCTGAATAGCTCTCATCACTTGTTCCATATCAACATCTTGGTCAACCAGTCTTTTGTCCAAAATACCCTTTATGTTACCTTTTTCGAATTCTTCATATGCCCAAATGGAGAACCTCTTTCGATTTGTTTCATCCGAGACTTCGAAATTCCTCTTTCCACTCACAATCTCTAATAAAACCATGCCGTAGCTGTAAACATCAGATTTGGATGTTATCGGAAGATTCGCAATCCACTCTGGGGCTAAATATCCCCTTGTCCCTCGCACGCTCGACAAGGTCCTATGCCTATGGTCTTTAGGATTTACGAGCTTTGCAAGACCGAAATCAGATACTTTAGCAACGTAATTTTCATCCAAGAGAATGTTTTCTGGTTTTATATCGCAATGGACTATGCAATCGCGACACTCTTCATGAAGATACGTAATGCCTCTTGCGGTTCCTAGGGCAATGTTGTATCGATACGCCCAATTCAACATTTTTCCCGAATGATCTCCTCTTGGGAATAAAAAGCTGTCAAGGGATCCGTTTTTCATGAACTCGTAAACCAAGAGCCTGTGGCGTCCTTCGGAACAAAAGCCAATGAGTCTCACCAAGTTCAAATGATGTGTGCTGCTTATAGTTGCAACTTCCATCCTGAATTGTTTCTCACCTTGTTCAATACCTTCAAGTTGTTTCACCGCAACAACGGTTTTGTTAACAAGAATCCCTTTATAGACAGCACCAAATCCACCCGCTCCAAGCTTCTCCTTAAACCCTTTTGTCGAGCGCTGAAGCTCCTTGTACGAAAACTGGACAGGCGCACCAGAAGCATACTCAAGAAGAGCATAGTGAGCAGACAAAACACCAAACCTAGCGCCTTTGCTACAACACCATATCCACAAACCACCTTCAAGAGCAACCACACCTAGAAGGGTACCCAATATGACAACAACCACAACCCAAGCAGGCACTTTCGAACTCTTTTCCTTCACGGTCTCCCCCGTAGAAGGCGGTGGATTCTGAACAATCGGCGGACAAACCTTGATAAAAGAACTACTAGGCAATGCAGGACTATGATAACCACTTACAAAATCAACCGATTTCATATGACATTGTCCTGTACCATCCGACAAAGAAGTCGAAGCATAACAAGCACTACCCGAAAGACAATTTCCTCTACACGCTGATATACCGATGAAAAACGACTGAGACTCGACCTCAGGTGAATAAGTCAAGAATTGAGTATGATCCAATTGCAACATAGTTTCATTCCCTTGACAACTTCCAAGACTAACCTTCCTCCTACACCCTTTCCTACTATCTTTACCATCAATCAACTCAAAATTCTCCGACGGGCAACCGCAAACCGGACTAGTATCATTATAACTGCATATACCATAGTTTCCACAATAAGCATAAACTTCACATTGATCTTGAACAGCAGACCATCTAGCAATAGGATTTCCACTACCTTTATTAGTACTATAAATCCTTAAATTCCCATCATTATCTAATTTCAAAACCCTTAAAACATCACTTCCACCACTTCCACTATCAGCATAATCACTACTATAAGCAAAGAGAAAAGGAGTATTTAAATTCACATCAGAAAGTTGCAAAATCCCAACGGTTTGTAACTCCAAAAAAGGTGAACTTAAACTAACATTTACTGAAGAATTCAAACCTTGATTCCAAAATATTATACTATCATTCCATTTCAAACTCAAATTCCCAATTCTACTAAGACTAAAAGTGTAAATCCCAGATTTCAAAACCTTACCAACAGTGAAATTCTGAGAAGGTAAAAGGGTATCTGTGAGATGATCAAAGCTAGACCAAATTTCCTTTGTCCTATTTGAAATTACCAACCTGCCACTGTCATCCACGGTGGCATTTGTCCCGCCGACAGTGCCGGAGTCCCAAACAGTGGCGCCGGAGCCGTTGACGAGACGAAGAGCACCGCTACTGGTAAATTGGAATGACCCACCGGAGTCAACGGCGGTTCCGTTGCCGGCGGACCAGACGACAGGAGCTCCGACGGAGTAGACAATTGCAGCGGTGAAGGAAGGAGGGGAAGTAGGTGGGTTGACGGCGACGAAGCGGAGGGAGAAGGTGGATAACGGCGAGGACCATGATTGGTTCAGGTTGGCGGCGGAGAGGGTGGAGCCTGGATTGACGGCGGTGGTGATTTTCGTGAAAATCGTGAAAAAAACAACAAGTGTTAAAAAGAGAGTGTGAGATTTAAGGTACATGTTTTTTTGTTTTGTTTTGAGGTTTTGTTACGATGTTGTTGTTGTTGTTGTTGTTGGAATTGGTTGCATATATATTGTGTTTTGGTTTTGTAATGGTGAGAACTGAGAAGAGAAGAGGAGAAGGTGGAATTGGAAGTGGAAGTGGAAGTGGGAAGACTTTGACTTTGTTGCCTATTGCGTGTGTTTTGTTTATGTTGATTTTCTTTGTTGTTTTCTTTTTTGTTTATTTATTTTTAATGGAGTTGAATGTTCAACGGTGTTGATTTTTATTTTTATTTAAAGGAATGGTGGGTGCTTTTGGTCATTCACGGATTGGAAGTGAAGAATTGTGAAAGACTGAAAGGTTTTTTTCCGTTTGGAACTTTCGATTCTTTCTCATCAAAACGTTTACCTCTAACCTAAATTTTAGTTTAGGATTTCATTGGACAATGAATGATCCAATAGCAAATAAGTAAAATAAAATTATCGTATATTACTTGAAGTTTTATAATATCAATAAAATATTAGTTTGAGGTTAATTCGTCGCAACGGCAAAAATGTTGTTTATGGAGATTTGGTTGTTGGGTTCAATCCCCCCAAGTATTGAGTCTTGGTTTTCTCGTTCGCATTATTTAAGAATATCTTTTCTTCTACTTCTATTAATTTTTCTTTTTTATATTTTTTTAAATAAACAATACATCATTAATGGAGTACTAGGGATGCTCAAACCCAAACAACCAAAAGATTAAAAAAAATGTTTAAAGTCCTCATGGTGCTGCATACAAAATGGGCACTAAGCGTCCTCCTCGGAAACGATAACATGACGGTGGAGAAGAGAACCTCGAGTACGCAAGGCATCACGAAACAAATGCCAACCGAAGATAGCCATCTTAGAGGAAATGGTTGTCTTCCACCAGCAGCGATGTTGAAGCTAAGAAGCCACATATAGCACGATCTGACTGAGAATAATTTAGAGACCTTCTGCGTCCAAATCCACGTGTCGTACTGCCACCTATCGGGTTTCACCTTAACAAAATATCACACAATAAACCTGTTTCCTCAATACAAGGAGCATCAGATAAATGAGACCAAAAATCTGTCCAACACCAAGTATCATTAATCCAAGCACCATTCTCCATCACTGTCACATGCTGATTAGCACACCCTGCAAAGAGATGTGGGAAAACCAAAGATAAAGGCTCACTACCTAGCCAATGATCCAACCAAAACTCAATTAACTTACTATTCCCCAGCCTACTTTTTACACAAGAGCTGAATCTACGAGATGGGCTTTGAAAATGATCCAACAAGAGAAGATCGCGCCACCAATGGGAACAGAGAGCGCCTCTGTTGTAAGCTTCCTTAGAATTATGGATAAAAGCAAAGGTAAACTCTCTGTTCGGTACCGAAGTACTAGAGTGAAGCTCCCGAGGCTAGATGAGAATCCGAACCTGGGGCTAAGTGCTTGATTGCTTCCAATGAGGTACGTCATAGTCTGAAAGCTGAGCTCGGACGTCTGAGGTAGAACTCTGTCCACGTCGGGTGGGGGGTACCTACAAGACACTCCAGCGCTCAATTCTTTCGTAATCGCGTGAGATCAATTCTTCGAGCGGCGACGTTGTTTCTTGGGATTCTCACCTACGAGGTCAACATCAGTCAGACATTCGAAAGTACTTGCACCAAGGTTAGTTCTTTCGCAGTTATTTTATGTATTTTATGATTCTAGTCGCGGCGGGTGCCACCATGTTAGTGGTCGTCGCTGCTCGTTCCAAGGGGAGGAGCCGTTCGGCCTTGGGGATTCCCGAGGCCAATACGTGTTATTGTTTGCGAGTTAAGATAGAAAACATCACGCGTTTAGATTAAGTGATGGCGCCTTCCTCCCCTTGGAGATCATGACTCGAACTAGGAGTGAGGAACGACGAGCCCCGGGGAAACCGCCTGGGAAACCAATCCTGAGGAAGTCGGCCACAGGCGAACCGATGCTAGCCCCCAAAGGGGCCCCTTCTTTACTGTCTTCAACCTGCTCTCCTTCTCCTGCCGGGTCGGGCTCTTCGGCCAGAGAGCCCGTCCCGCAGACCTCGGAATGCATTGTTGAGGAGAACCCTGGGATGGAGGACGCTGAAGTCGCTTCTTGGGCTGAAGAACTTGAGGCCGAGCTGGAAGTCGAGGCCGTCGCGGAGGAGCCTGAGGTCCTTGTTGAAGATGAATTCTTCTGGGTGGCGATAAGGATCTACAACATCATGGCGAGGTTGAGGCCGGATAGACCCCTATCCTTTTACGAGAAGTTCATCACTAGTCCTCCTGAGCAGAGATGGGAGTTGATGGACGCCGACAAGTATCCGGTGTGCATGGAGCATGACGATGCCGGGTTCTTCCTGTACGGAGTTATAATGGAGACAATGGGAGTCCGGATCCCACTGACCGAGTTCCAGAAGAGTATGCTCAAATTTCTGCACGTGGCCCCTTCACAGCTAACGCCAAATGGTTGGGGCTTCGTCCGTGGTTTCGAGCTGGTCATGGAGCGCCTCGGGAGAGTTCCAACGGCGGAGGTCTTCTTCTGCTTCTTCAACGTGCTCCGTTCCCCGGAGGCCGGATCTAAGGGCAAGAGGCATGGTCACGTCGGACTGAGATGCAACCCAAGTCGGTCTTTCTTCTTTGCTGTTAATGATTCGAACTGGGATTTCAAGCCAAATTTCTTCTTTGTCAGAGCTTTAAGTAGTGCAGCAAAGCTTGCTGTTGCCGACTTTGAGGACCAAAAGTTGGTGGCTGGGCACTTCCCTCTTTTCTGGGATCAAAGCCATTATATCCGGAACGGAGCGAAGATCAGCACCCAAAGCTACTTGTCGGACCCTGAAAAGCTGAAAGGAGAGGATAAAAAATCCTATGAGCTGTTCAATAAATGGGGAAAAATAATGGTTAAGGCCGGACTCTGGTTTCATTGTGGCTCAATGATAGAGGCCTTGGCCATATCCAAAGCCAGATTGGATCAATATTTTGCTACTTGTAATTCGCCTTTAATTTCTTCTTGTTTGTTTTGCGTAGGGCCGAGTTCGGCGTGTCATATTGTTGTTGACTGATCCTTTTGTTGTTGCAGGTAAAATGGATGAGCTAGACTTGGATGTCGTTTTCGAGGTGGCCGGGGTTGCGACCACGGTCACTATCGACAAGAATACACCTGCAAAGAAGGCAAAAGACAAGCCCTCTGGGTCGGCCACTGAGACCGGCCCATCAGGCAAGAACGCGGGCAAGCCCGACTCTAGGGGGCCCGCAGTGGATAAACAAAAATCAAGTCAGAATAAACCTCCTCAAAAATCTCCTATTGTTCGTTCCTCTACACCGCAACAGGACACGGGGGTAGGCAAGAAGAGGAGTAACGCCGAGGTCGTTGCCAGTGATCCTGCCAAAAAACAAAGGTCTATGCAACAGAGTACAGATAAGGGTAAAGGAAAAGCTTCCCTGGCCGACTTTGAAGCCTGCATTCGGGCTGGTCAAACCGGTGCAGAGGTCATCAAAGAGCTGCGGGATCTAGCAGCCGGAAAAATGACTGACCGCCTCAAAGGTAAGCTCTCAGTCCTTGATGCTGAAAATAGAATTTTACAAGTGTTTACCTTGGATTTTGGTAAACACCGCTAGTTTTAAATTTCTTCTGTTTGCAAGATCAACTAGTAAATCCTAAGACCATTTGTGTTTAAGTTTTTCCCATAATTACTTGTGTTCTTGCAGTTTAAAAGTAAAAGAAGAAGATAACCATCGATCTCGCGCGAAACCGTCGAGTTTCCTCAATGAGGGAGAATAAAACAAAGAAAAAAATTGCAGAAAAGCAAAGCAGAAAACAAATTAAAATTGCATTAATTGTAAAGAGGGTTGGTGCACAGATCATACATTCTTCTCTTTGCTCGTTTTCTCTGTAATGTGTTGGAAGTTAGAGTGTGAGAGTTCTGTAATGAAATTGTGACCTGTTTTTTCTATGAGAAACTACTATTTAGACAAATAGAAAATAACTGTACAAAGTTTAAAAATGTAACTTCTATGTGCCTTCGGCGACGGTTGCTTGATTCTACTTCGACACCAGCCTCCAAACTTCCTCTTGTCGAAATCTTTGCTTGCAACTTCTTCGACTTCACCAAATCCAGCGTCGAAATCTGCTTGATATAACCTGATAACTTAACCCATTTTGAACGTCGAATTTACTTCTTGTCTCTTGAAATACAAGGTCAAACTAAACCTCGTTGACTGCATTTAATTGAGCCTGTCGAAAATACAGGCTAACAAATTGCCCCCCAAAAATGTCTTTTTCGACTAAGTTTCTAATGAAGAAGAAAATGACATTTTTGAAATTTCTCTTAACTGCTCTAATGACGTCATCAGGTCGAAAATACCTTGTTGTCTCCAGATTTCTCCTTTTTTCGACAACGAGCCAATCGACAGGTATAAGGAGGTCCTGATTTCAATTCTGCAATATTAACCTCTTCTTCGACATCTTCATAAGATATGTCGAATTCTTGGTCACTGTCATTAGTTTCGACATAAGCAACCTTTTCTTTTTTATTATGGAACCTACTTATTCTGGCTTTTTCAGCTTTAAGTCTCTCTATTTGTCGAACTCTATCAGCTAATTGCGCCATATCTCTTAAGTGTAGAGTATCTAGTTCCTTTCTTATAGAATAATCTAGGCCACCTGCAGCCATTTCGACTAACTCATGCTCAGGCACTTGAGTAAAGCACCTTGCTTTGAGTAGTCTAAATCTATTGAGATAATCATCAATAGATTATTCCCCCTTGCGTCGAACGCTAGCCAGTTCTTTAAGACTAATCTTACATTGGCCCATATAGAACTGCTCATGGAAAGCCTTTCTAATTGACTCCAATTAAAAATTGAATTTGGAGGCAGTGTAGTGAACCATGTGAAGGCGTTCTTAGTTAGAGAATTTGGAAATTATTTCATCCTTAAATTCTCATTGTGTGCTAGATCGCCAGCCTCAGTCAAATAACGAGCCACGTGTTCGACGGTAGATTCACTGGTTTCTCCAGCGAACTTTGTGAACTTGGGAATTTTCCGTCCCCTAGGCAGCTCTGTTTGTAAGGTGTATTCTGACAAGGGCGACACAAAATTAGGCCTATGTAATCCTAAGTTAAGGCCATTCTGGGCTAAAATAGTTTCGACCATATTAGCCAGATTGTTTTGTGCTCCAAAATTGTTTTGTTGCACTTGTTTGACCACTTCGTCAGCATTTTGGTTTCTATTCACCAACACAACTTCAGGGATTGCCTCTATCCTCATAGGCTCTTCGACAATTTGTTGTTGTCCTTGGTTTCCCTGAATCATAGGAATTGCATTGTTAGGCCTTTCTACAGGTATCTCTACAGGCCTAGCATTTTGGATTTGGGGAATTTGCTGGTGATGTACTGGTGGAGTACCAAAGAAATCAGCAATCCTTCCCATTTGTGTTGCCAACATTTGGTAACTGTTATTAGTGTTTTGTATCAAAGGATTAAACACAGTACCAATTTGTTGTGTTAACATATTGACCATATCTTGATTGCTATCATCCATTTGTTGTCTTAATGCCAACAAAGATGTTGTAGTCAAATTAGTTTGGGCATTTCGACTATGGATGCCCTCCGTTGAACTATGAATAGGAGAATACCCTGTACTTGCATTTTCTGCAAATGTAGACGAATTTGTCTGAAGACCTGCCATTAATGCTGTTGGCATGCCATACGGTAAAACCCTTCCGCTCATAGTAAATGGCATATTTCCAATCATAGGATTTGCCATCAAAGGACTCGTTGGTCCTGTTATTGGTGGCACAGAAGCCATTGTATTAACATTTGTTAATGCTGCAGTGGTCATCATTGACACAGGAGTAATTATGGGAGAAGTTATAGCGGTTACTCCCATTGTTGTCGAAGAAGGCATAGCAACGGCTATGCCTGCGACATTTGCAGCGTTAACGTCACTAACTGACGCTTGTTCTTGTGTACTTTGTGCATTTGATGCAGAAGCATTACTTGTACTAGAGCGTGCCATCTCTGGAAGATGTTTACCACCCCTTAATTGCATGCACAGACAAACACAAAGTTTAAGAATTCAACGAAAAACTTTTAAAATTAGCACAAACGTCCCACTGGGCGTGCCAATTTGTTTACCTTGGATTTTGGTAAACACCGCTAGTTTGAAATTGCTTCTGTTTGCAGGATCAACTAGTAAATCCTAAGACCATTTGTGTTAAAGTTTTTCCCAGAATTACTTGTGTTCTTGCAGTTTAAAAGTAAAAGAAGAAGATAACCGTCGATCTCGCGCGAAACCGTCGAGTTTCCTCAATGAGGGAGAATAAAACAAAGGAAAAAATTGCAGAAAAGCAAAGAAGAAAACAAATTAAAATTGCATTAATTGTAAAGAGGGTTGGTGCACCGATCATACATTCTTCTCTTTGCTCGTTTTCTCTGTAATGTGTTGGAAGTTAGAGCGTGAGAGTTCTGTAATGAAATTGTGACCTGTTTTTCCTATGAGAAACTACTATTTATACAAATAGAAAATAATTGTACAAAGTTTAAAAATGTAACTGCTATGTGCCTTCGGCGACGGTTGCTTGATTCTACTTCGACACCAGCCTCCAAACTTCCTATTGTCGAAATCTTTGCTTGCAACTTCTTCGACTTCACCAAATCCAGCGTCGAAATCTGCTTGATATAACCTGATAACTTAACCCATTTTGAACTTCAAAATTACTTCTTGTCTCTTGAAATACAAGGTCAAACTAAACCTCGTTGACTGCATTTAATTGAGCCTGTCGAAAATGTAGGCTAACAACAAGGCAAATATATTCAAATATGTCGTGAGCTTAGTACTTACCGAGATCGTAATTTGGTAGCCTACTTCGAGGAGAACGGAGTCTGAAGGAGGAGCTGGAGAAGCTGAAAGATGTCCAGAAGCTTCTCGGAGATGCCCGTGCTCAGGTCTCTCAGCAGAACAAGCTAGTTGCCGACCTTCCAAAACTGAAGGAGGATCTGAAGGCGGCACTGGAGAGAGCGGAGGCAGCCGAGGCGGCCAAAGAGAAGAAGTCTAAGGAGGTAGATGAGCTGAAGGCAGACAAGACTGTGCTTACTCAGAATGTGGCAAAAGTTGCTATGTCCGGCTTCAAGCGATGCCTTACTATGGCCTTGGTCCTGGAACCCGGTTTGAACACCAACCTGTTGGATGCCAATTACAGGGCTGAAGATGGGAGGATAGTTCATAAGGATACAGTGATCTATGATCCTGCCGCCGTCCCCGCTGCTGAGGATGAGGTTGCCGTTGCCAACACTGCAGAGAATGCCGAACCTGAAGGCGGAGCTTGCTGATCTATTTTGAGCTTTTCTTTGATTTGGTCCCGGGCATGTCCGGGGCCAATTCTTAATTGTAACATACAATGGGCACCGTCCCCTTTTTCCGGTCTTTAATTCGTTTTTGTTCATTAACTCTGTTAATCGCTGTTCTGCATGCATGCTTTGAATGAATGTCCATAGAGTTTGAAAAATGACCGAGATTAGAACGCGAGTAGTAGGACGACTGTTCATTTGTAAGAGGAATGCCATAATTCCGAATCCAAAGCGAATCCGAGGTAGCCAATAGAAAACCCGTAGGTCCTGAGACATTCCTGTAATTTAAGACAATAGAGCTGAGAATAAGCTTTAAAGAGGGAAAAAGGGCCAGCACGGGTCCCCTGCTTCGTAGCCATCTATCGTGAGAGCCGCTGCGGGCCATTGTCTTCACAGATGAGAAAGCCGCTGCGGGCTCCTCTCTCCAAAAATTCCTCCAACGGAGATCGCTGTGGACCTCCGCCCTTCAACCCCTAATGGAGCGTTGAGCTCGGAGATCAGGGGCGCTGTAGGCTCGTACGAGGCGAAATTGGGAAGACCGCGGCCTCTGATGGAGCTCGTCAGCTCGGAGATCAGAGGGAGGTTGGCTCTCACGAGGCGAAGTTGGGAACCCTTCGGCCTTTGGTGGAGCTCGTCAGCTCAGACACCAGAGGGAAGGTTGGACTCTCTGATGGAGCGCGGGGCTCGGAGATCAGAGAGCTATTGGAGCCGCTGCGGGCTGTTGACTTGGCGCCGCGATCATGAGGGAGATCCGAGCGGGCGAAGACCTGCAAAGAAATCATGAGAAGATCGGATGAAGATCCAACCTTGAGGTAGACGCCGGAGGTCGGCGACGAGAATCCTAGAGAGGTGCCCTAGAGATATCCGGGGTCGGACAGAAACTCAAGTCGTGTTTGCGAGGCGAGCGGAGTCTTGGAGCTCAAGCCGAGGCTGGGAGGCGAGCAAATTCTTGAGGCTCAAGCCGTGGTTGGGAGGCGAGCATACTCTTCAGGCTCAAGCCGTGATTGGGAGGCGAGCATAACTTGCGAAAAGGGAAACGAGAAATCCTGGAAAACAGTAGGAAAAAGGTTTCGTGAATTCAAAAAAGCGTATATGCCTCTTGGAGAAGTGAGTCAGTCTGGAAAGGGCGTGATACTTCGAGAGGTGGAAGCAAGCGGTGATGCTCCCACTGTGGTTGCCAATGTTCGGTACTGGAGTACTAGAGTGAAGCTCCCGAGGCTAGATGAGAATCCGAACCTGGGGCTAAGTGCTTGATTGCTTCCAATGAGGTACGTCATAGTCTGAAAGCTGAGCTCGGACGTCCGAGGTAGAACTCCGTCCACGTCGGGTGGGGGTACCTGAAAGGCACTCTGGCGCTCAAGTCAGTATGTGAAAGATGAAGAGGTAATAAGATGTAAAGAATACGATCTCGGGACTGTGCGTGATTAAGTGCCCGAGCTCTGCGTGCCCGAACTCGGGGGACTGGGTGCGCCGAGCTTAGGGAGGATCAGATATGCGCGGTAGCTTAGCGTTCTTATGAGTGAATCGTACCTGGGTTTAGAGGGCGGAACCTCTATTTATAGACGAGACGCCGTACCTGAACCGTTGGATGCGCAGGATTGATCCTGATCGTTGGTTGGGTACAGAGTACGGATGTTACCATCCTGAGAGGCGGAAATGGGCCGGGCCTTAGCCAGTGAAGGGTTTGGCTTAGTCCGGAACACTCTCCATATCTATATAATAACAACTCTCTCCAACTTGCGCTAACGTCTACCAAACACCTTCACTTCCATTTGGACAAAAGTGCCATGTTGAAGAACTCTAAGTTTTTAATCCCAAGCCCTCCCTCCTTTTTCGGTTGACAAATCTTATCCCAAGCAACCCAATACATGCCCCTATCACCATCATTAATACCCCACAAAAAATCCCTTTGAATCTTTACCATGGAATTTATAACCATCTTGGGTGCTTTGTAAAAAGAGAATAAATAAAGAGGAATGCTATTTAGTACCGAATTGATGAAAGTTACCCGTCCTCCTATAGAAAGAGTGAGACCTCTCCAAGTTGAAAGACGTTTCCTAAGCATGTCAAGGACCGGTTTCCACGTTGATGCCCTTCTAGGATTGGCTCCCACCGGAATCCCCAAAAATTTGAAAGGAATCGATTTCGTCCTATAATATAAAAAAGTGGAAGCTGTCTCCAAAAGATCCTCCGAGATATTAACCCCAATGGTCTTGCTCTTGTGAAAGTTGACCTTCAAACCAGACGCCAATTCAAAGCTTCTCAAAATAGTTTTAATACTCCAAAGATTGTCCCATGATGCTTTCCCCATCAACATATATAGTATCATCAACAAATTGCATACTGGAAAGCCTCAAATTGTTATTAATAGCATAGCTCTGAAAAGACCCATTGTCTACCATCTTGGCTACTAAACCTGTCAACCCTTAGGCTACAATGAGAAATAGGAATGGGGATAATGGATTCCCCTGTCTCAATCCTCTAAACACTTTGAAATCATTAGTAAGACTATGTAAATCCACGCTGAGACCAAACTTTACTATCAGCTTTTTTGATAAGTGAAATGTGAGGTGAAAGTAGGGAGTATAGAGACTATGTAAAGTACAATGTTATTCTTTATTTCAAATTTATTTTCAATATGCTGAAACAATAGATTATACTAAATTAGTCTATAATCTATTTCACACCAAATTTTTTTAATAATTAGAGTTTTCTTGATACAATCTAATCAAAAAGGTAGATATACAAACATCTTGTAAATCATGATCATGCCTAAAAACACCTAATAACTCTTTGACATTTACTCATGAGGGCCAATAGAAAATCCTAAAGTATAAACTACCTGAAACTAGGGCTCCTAAAGAATCGAAATTTAGCTTCTAGAACAAATAAATTGAGAGCACACCACATAATAAACAACTATTGACGCCCAAGAACACCATCGTTAGGCTGTTGCTTATTTGTTTTCTACGGCATTATGTTATTTATATATGTTGTTATTCCTGGCTGCATGATCTTTCTATACTCCACCCATTTATTTTTATTGTTTTTTATTTTTGGTCTAGACCAGGTATCCACCACCGAACGCAGTGACTAATCCCCTCGCTGGATTTGAGACACCTTGAAGGGTGGGTGTTAGCCTGTAATTTCGACAGGCTTCATTAAAGATGGTTAACATGGCCTGACTTATATTTATTTCACAAAGACCATATTATTTCGACAAAGAAAATGGTCATGCGCAAGGTAAACTCGACAAGTTTCCAGGGAAGCAAAAGCAAGAGAGCGGAAAATCGACACAAGCTTTCGACAGACAGAAAACAGAGCAGTTATGCGTTGAAGACTAGCAGTTGGTCGAAGCGTGATAGAGCGGTTTTGGTCGAAAGTAGGAGCAGTTACTTGGTCGAAAGTAGGAGCAGTTACTTATTTTTTAAATTGCTAGGCAGTTACTTAGTTCAAATTTCCCCCTCTTTTCCTTTGTATGAATAACTGTTTCTGAGAAGAAACAGAGGTCGCAAAATCACAATACACACCCGATTCCTGAAACTCTAACTTCCAAACCAGAGCGAAAAACGAGTGGAAGAATCGCTGTACGTGATCGTGTACCATTTTTATGATTCAATGCAATTTGTTTTTCTTTTCTTTACAATTCACGCACCATTTACTGCTTCTTTTCTTTTCAATTCTGTTAAATCATTGCAAATCGTCCCTTTTCTACGTTTTCTTCAACAACAACCATGCGCAATTCAGAGGCATTGCTTTGAGATTTTTCTAGTTTGATCTCACAAACCTTCTAATAAAACTAGTGATTGTTTGCTAAAAACACCAGCAAACAAATTGGCACGCCCAGTGGGACTTTGCCTTTGATTTTGTTCATTTTCGTACTCTCTTATTTGTATTCGATGTTGTATGCACTTAAGAAGTGGTAAAATGGTTCGTTCTGGTACGAATAATGCATCTAGTTCCAACCCTGTGGTTTCACAAGGGCAAGGGACAACAATGGATTCTGCAAGCATTAGCGCAGGACCATCATCGTCGATAACCGTTCCTTCATTATCAATGACTAATGTTGGTTAAACGCAGTCAGAAATGGCATCTCTGCCTATGTCTTTGCCGTTAAGTGCAGGGCTTCATAGCCCTTACATGGCAATGGGAAACGGTTTAGACCCACATTTGAATAACGTGCATCTACCCCCATTTCCTCTGGGAATGTATGGCATGCCTACTGGAATGCCACATATTTCGACCTTTTCCCCTACACATGTCTCCTCTGAGAGTGTTTTTGGTCGAAATCCCCCAGCATTAACCAATACGTCTTTGTTGGCCTTAAGACAGCAAATAGACGAGAGTAATCACGATATGGTTAATATGCTTACCCAGCAAATTGGTACAGTTTTCAATCCATTGATTCAAAATACCAATAACAGTTACCAAATGTTGGCAAATCAGATGAGTAGGATTGCAGACTTTTTTGGGGTTCCAGCGGTTAATAATAGGCACGTTCCTATTATTGCGGGTAATGCGTCGCCAGTTAACCCCCAAGAAGCAGTTGCAGTCGAAGCGTCCACAACTGTAGGCAAACTACAAGGGGCAGTAAACCACGTCCCTGAAGTAGTTTTGGTAAATAGACACCAGAACGCTGATGAAGTTGTTCGACAAGTACAACAACACAATGTTGGCGCAGAAAACAATATAGCTGCTTTAGTCGAAACTATTTTGGCGCAAAATGGCCTTAACATAGGTTTACAAAGGCCTAACTTCATATCACCATTATGTGAATATGTGTTACAAACTGAGTTACCAAGGGGATGGAAAGTTCCCAAGTTTACTAAGTTTGGTGGTGATACAAATGAGTCCACAGTCGAACACATTGCTCGTTTCTTGACTGAGGCTGGGGACTTAGCACAAAATGAGAATTTGAAGATGAAATACTTTCCAAATTCTCTAACTAAAAATGCTTTCACTTGGTTCACGACCTTACCCCCTGGTTCTATGTTCACGTGGGGGCAATTAGAAAAGGCATTCCATGCACAGTTTTACATGGGCCAGTCGAAAATTAGTCTCAAAGAATTGGCTAGTGTTCGGCGCAAAATGCCTGAAACTATTGATGATTACTTAAACAGATTCAGGCTGTTGAAGTCTCGTTGCTTCACACAAGTCCCTGAACATGAGCTTGTCGAAATGGCTGCTGGTGGCCTTGATTACTCAATTAGAAAGAAATTAGACACATCTCATTTGCGAGATATGGCTCATTTGGCTGATAGAGTTCGACAAGTTGAAAGGCTTAGAGAGGAAAAATCTAGGTCGAGTAGGTATCATAAAAAAGAAAAAGTGGCATATGTCGAAGAAGAATTTGACGTTACATATAGTAATGTCGAAGAAGAGGAGATAGACGTGGCTGAACTTAAGCCTGGTCCTCCTTATACCTGTAAATTATTAAGGCCTGCGAATGGGAATAACCCTGTAGAGCCTAAGAATGATAGATTTATGCCTAAAACTTATACTTTTGATGTTACTAAATGTGATGAAATTTTTGATCTCTTAGTAACTGATGGTCAAATATTAGTGCCTAAAGGCCTTAAAATACCAACTCTTGACCAAAGAAAGAAAAAGGGTTATTGTAAGTTCCATAATTTTTTGGGACATAACACTGACCGTTGTGTGCTTTTCAGGGATATTGTGCAAAAAGCAGTTGACGAGGGAAGACTCAAATTTGCTGATAAGAAAATGAAAGCTCCTATGCAGATTGATGTTGATCCATTGCCTAAGGCTGAAGCTATGTATTCTGAACCTGTCGAAGCTGATGTAGGCATGGTGGATGCTCAAATGGCAGACCCCCCTAAGTGTGTCAAGACTGCCACCGAAAAATTAAAAGGTTTTATGTATGCTGAAGGTAAGAAACAGGAAGTGACCCTAAAAGAATATGATGGGAAGATACATGCTGTGTATCCAAAGGCTGAGGAAGAGTTGATAGATTTCCTCAATCGGTGTAAGTGGAATAACTCTGAAGTTATGCTTTGCCCAAGGTGCAGCGCTGTCTTCGACAAAGAAGCAGCTAAAGCGGTCGAAGGTTATCAGGATCAACAACAACGTAAAAGAAAATGGCTTGACAACAGGCCAAAATTTGACTTTGCAAAAGGAGATCTTCCTGGCTATGAGGCTAATATGTCAGCAAAACCTTCAACAAGTAAACGACAATTTGCTAAGGAGAAGTCCTCAGCAAAAGGGTATTTGAAGCTGTCAACAGGTAAATCCTTTGTCCCAAGTGCTAGTGCTCCTGTTGAAGCGTGGGTGTCCAATAATCAACGTGCTAAAGCTGTCAAGCCAGGTACTGATGCTGTTAAGTTTAATTATAAGAATAACTATAAGGGTAAGAACCCCATGACTAGAACACAGTGGCGTCGTTACCAAAGACAACAGAAGAAAAAGGCACACTTTGACATTAACCAGGTTCCAAGTCATTTGGCTAATAATCAAGCTCCACGCAGCATAATAGTGGCGAAGAGTGAGGTTCACAAAACTGAAGTTGCCACAAAGAGGAATGCTGATGTTGCTAGTCATGTGTGTGCAGCAAATAAGGCCAGAGGCAAGGCTGTGGTAACAGAAAAGCCAAGAAGGCCTGCTCTTGAAAGAATATTTCCTCCATTGTCAACAGTGAAAGAAAAGAATGCTGATTTCGACATGGATGAAGACATGGAGTCGGATTTTGATGATTCTGAAGATGATTTCGACGTTGTTTGCAATGTGGTGTCAATACTGCCTCTTGAGTACGATGTTATCACAGTACCAAATGACGTTGAAGAAGATTTTACAGAAGATATGGCTCATCATAAGCCAATGTGTTACTATGTGATGAACGATGGTTGTGTCGAAGACCAAATGGCTACCTTCGAGAAGCCAGATATGAGTATGCAAAACCACTTGAAGCCCCTGTATGTCCAAGCCAAAGTCAATGGTGTTGGAATTAACAAAGTGTTAGTGGATGGTGGAGCTGCAGTGAATTTAATGCCACATGGTCTTTTGAAGAAGATTGGTAAGTTCGATACTGACCTCAGGCCACATAACATTGTCTTAAGCAACTATGAAGGCAAAACTGGCCATTCTTTGGGGGCCATTGAGGTGGACTTAATCGTTGGTTCCATAAAGAGGACTACATTGTTTTTAGTGATAGCCTCTAAAGCGAATTTTAATTTACTCCTTGGTAGAGAGTGGATCCATGGAGTTGGTGCTGTCCCTTCAACTTTGCATCAACGTTTAGTAATGTGGAAGGAAGATGGTTTGGTAGAGTATGTTGAAGCCGATCAGAGCTACTTCCGTGCTGATGTGAACCAAGTTACCAAGGAAAACTTTGAGAAACAAATGGCGAAGATTGCGCCATGTTCATCTTCTAATGAGGCATATGTTCCTGCGGATAATGTTTTTGCCTCAGTTCATCTTTGTCATACCCTAATTTTGTCCGCCTAGGTCAAAACCCTAATTTTCCGCAAAAAATAAATAAATTGAGAAGTGTGGTTTTACTTTGAAGAGTGAAGAGCATTGTGCATGCATTTTTGGGTTTTAAAAGTCATTCTAGGGCTTTTAAATTCATTGTTAGAGTGGAAATGCATTTGTTGTTAAAAAACAAGGTTTTTAGGGCAAAGGGTATTTTGGTCATTTTTCAAAAAAAAAAAAAAGAGAATAATTTTTCATCAAAAATCATTGTGCAATTTTAGAGGAAATTATTTGAAGCAAGACACCCTTGGTCATATATTTTTTTGCGCATACATGCACGCATTTGCATAAAAATTCAAATTCAAAAAAGGGATCAATAGGGAATATTCTACAAAAATTTCAAGATGAGGTTTTTATGATATTTTTGGTCATGGTGATCTCATAAAATGGCATATTCCTAAGATTCCTAGTATGTGGCCTAAATTGGGTGTATTTTTGTACAATTATCCTAAGAAGAATAATCAAAAATGAAGGGATAATAGAATGGTCATATAATAGTATAATAGTACAAGATGACAACTTGCAAAACTTGGGCACCACTCTCCCTTGCTATTTCGAATTTCACCCTCTCTATTCTCTCATTTTGTGTTTTCTCAATGTCCTCAATCCATGTGAGCCTCAATCCTAGCCTTTGATTCAAAATTAAAATCAAATCCTAGAGCACAACTAGTGCATATTGACCTAAATACCCTCAAACCTAAATGCATTCTATAAATACCCTATTAACCTCACCTCTCACAACTTTTGGCCTCATTTTCACTCACACAACCCTAGCACACAACTCCCTCTCCTAATTCCCTCTCTTGGCCGAAATCATACCACCTTCTTCCTCCATCAATTCTTCACTTCTCCTTCACCAAATCACCATTTTCTCACCTCATTTCCATTCCTACTTCATATATCTTCCTTCTCTCCTAATTTAATTCAAGCTTGCATCATCAAAGGGCATTTTTAAGCAAGCATTTCGTGGGTTTCATTGAAGTTTGGTGAAGATTCAAGTTGATTTGTGGTCTTGTTCTTCATATTAGTCATTCCTTAGCTTGGATTTGAGGTAAACTTCTTAAAACCTAGCATCATCTTCAACTCTTTTGCATCAAAATGTAGATATCATGTTTCTAATTTTGCATCCTACCATATTCATGCATTTTAGTGTTGTATATTGTTGATTTGTTGATTGTTGTTGGTGAGAGGTATCTCAAACATTTTGACAAGCACTTAGGGAGGCTTGGGTGTTTGAGATTGCTTCTCACCCTTGAATAAATTGTGATTTGTGTTGTTATCATTTTGTTTGTTGCATTTTGTGAAATAAAATTGTGTTAGGAAGCTATGAATGTTTCGCACCCTTAGTATAAAATAGGTTTAATCGAGTTTTGATGCATTTCTTTATGCAATCTTGTTATTGAGGCTTGATTTTGAAGTTCCCATGTCCAAACATGTTGTTTGATTTTGCAAATATTCATTTTTCATGCCTTCTTGTTGAATGAATTTGTTGTTTGGTTATGTTTTGGTTCGCAAGTTTCTAATAAGATAGGGTTTTTGTTATTTCTTTGTGAAAAGGGTTTACAATTGTGAGTAAAATGATTTCTCAAATTGTTTTGATGTTGCTTGTTAGTAACTTGTTTGCAAAATTACTCTATGTTGATGATTGGCAAGAGGACTCTCACTTGTGCCTAGTGCACTTCACTTTAAGTGATGAGGATTGCCTAAGATGATTCAATTTTCTTTGTGCAATTCTTGCTTGAAAATGCAAATGCTAGTTTTCTAACTTGATTAATCAATTTTGGTTACAAAAATGACTTGTTAATGCCCTCTTTTGGTCACTTTTGGTCTTGCAAATGTGATGTTCTTTCTAGGTCAATGTTATGCTTTAATGTTGATGATTTGGTAAAAGGACTAGACACTTATGCCTTTGTGCATTGTCTCAAATGTCAAGGATTACCAAAAGGGATTCAACCTTGTGTTTTTATCTTGTGTTGATGCCTATTTGAATTAAACTTTTGCATTATCTATTTGTGTACCTATTCTTGCAATCTATTTGGTTAATGTTGATCTTGCATGTTCATGGCCATTAAATGTTAGATGACTAAGTGTCATTCTTGTGCTCAAATGTTGTAATTGGTAATGTTTAGGCTTATGCTTACATTGTTGATTGCTTTGCTTGCAATTTGTTAAATGTTGCACTTTGGTTCTTGACTTGGAAATTGATTGAATGTTCTACTTTCTTCTCCTTTTGGATGCCACGCCATCCCAACAAACCTTTTGTGACCAATGTCACCCTCAAACTCCCTTATCCTTTCTTCAAATCAATCATTTTCTAAAGCTTTTTCCAAACTCAATCTTTTCTCAAATTGTTTTCATAAGACAATCAAATTCTTTCTAAGATCAACAATAAACCTTTTTGAAAACTCATAAGGAGGCAAGTCGGACGTACGGCCGGTGTTGTCTAGCGTCCTAAGATCAGAGCTGTACAGCTCAAACATCTTGGGATACTTATGAGAATCAAAACAAGTAATTAACAACTTGAACCCTATTTCAAAAAATGAGTAAGGAATCGAGTCGGATGTACATCCGATATTGGTTAGCGTCTTAGGGTTAGCGAGCTGTACAGTTCGTGCGAGCCTAAGATACTTGCTCAAATAAAAGCAACCAACCTCACAACAAATCTTTTTCTCCCTTAATCAAAAAAAACATTTTCAATAAGTAGGGGGCACGTCGTCTGTACAGGCGGGGTTGTCTTTGTTCTAGGTCTAGTGGACTGTACAGTCTAGGACCGAAAACCCCTACAATAAAAAACACCAACACAAAGTTTCTCAACCAAGAGAACTACGTAAGCTTTGAATTCTCCATCGCACCGGGAGATACGTAGGAGCGGGTCACATCCCGTCAAGCACACTTTTAAAAAAAAATATAATAGAAAGATTCTTCTTTTCCCCCGTTTTCAAAAAACAATTTGTCAAATAAAAAAAAAGAAGTAGAATGAATTGTTTCAAATCAACTCTGTCAAAACCGCACATCAAGTTAAAGGTTCCCTTTCGGTAGAAAGGAGGTATGGGATGCTAATACCTTCCCCACACCTAACCGACCCCCGAACCTACATCTCTAGTTCTCAAAGGACCACCCCGCCTTAAAAAGGACCATTTTTCAATGTTTTGGTCCCTAAATAAAAAATGTTGATGGCGGCTTCACAAATTTTCACGTTGTACGATGAAAGGTCCAATCCGGATTTTTCGGGGTGCAACAATCTTGAGCCAAATTATGGTTTTGTTTGGGAAAGAGAAATAATGGGAGATGATAGTGTCTATCCTGATGGTGTTTTTCGACCAACGGGGTGGAACACTGGTTCTTGAAAGTGTTCTGATGTCAGTGCCCAATGCATGGGACAAAATTACGGCTTATATGGCCGAAAACAAGTTTAAAGCGGCTATGGAGGCCGAGATTATTCAACAAACAATGGCTGTCGAAGCCAGTGAGTTACATGAAGAAAATGGCATAGTCATAGATGAAAGACTTGACTGCATTTATGATGATGATCCATTAGGTTTTGAAAAGGATCCTAGAGATTCGGCAAAGCATATGCAAGCTCAAGACCCGTTAGAAGAAGTTGATTTGGGAAATGGCTCAATAAAACGGCCAACTTATATTAGTGCGAATATTGATGCTTCTCTAAAAACCCAAGTCATCACATTGCTGAGGGAGTTCAAAGACTGCTTTGCTTGGGATTACGACGAAATGCCTGGGTTAAGTCGAGAAGTAGTGGAAATGCAATTACCAATTCGACCAGGGAAGAAACCAGTGGAGCAAGTGCCAAGAAGATTTGCTCCTCAAGTGTTGGCTAAGATCAAAGAGGAAATCGAAAGGCTATTCAGAAACAAATTCATCAGAACTGCCAGGTATGTCGAATGGTTAGCCAATATAGTTCCTGTAATAAAGAAAAATGGGACTCTTAGAGTTTGCATAGATTTTAGGGATTTAAATAATGCATCTCCCAAGGATGAATACGCAATGCCTGTGGCAGAAATGCTAATAGATTCAGCAGCAGGATTTGATTATCTTAGTATGCTCGACGGTTATTCTGGGTATAATCAAATCTTCATTGCTGAAGAGGATGTGTCGAAAACTGCTTTTAGATGTCCAGGGGCATTGGGTGTTTATGAATGGGTAGTAATGCCCTTTGGCTTAAAGAATGCTGGTGCTACATATCAGAGGGCCATGAATTCTATGTTTCATGATTTTATTGATGATTTTATGCAAGTATACATAGATGATGTGGTGGTTAAATCTTCCTCAGAAAGTGGTCATTTAGACCATCTTCGCCGTTCTTTTGAAAGAATGAGGAAATATGGATTGAAATTAAATCCATTAAAATGTGCCTTTTGTGTGCGTGCAGGTGATTTCTTGGGTTTTATAGTGCACAAAAAAGGCATTGAAATCAATCAAAATAAGACTAAGGCAATTATGGAAACGAAGGCCCCTTCGACCAAAAAGGAGCTTCAGTCGTTGCTGGGAAAAATCAATTTCCTCCGAAGATTTATATCAAATCTAAGTGGCAAAACACAAGTTTTTTCGCCATTGTTAAGACTGAAGAAGGAAGAAGAGTTCAAATGGGAACCAATGCATCAAGCAGCCTTCGACGAAATCAAGTCTTATTTGATGAAACCACCAATTTTGTTGCCTGTTATTAAACACAAAGTGCTCAAATTGTATATAGCAGCTTCTGATAGAACAATAGGTAGCATGTTAGCACAAGAGGATGATAGTGGTGTCGAAAGAGCCATTTATTACCTCAGTAGGGTCTTAAATGATGCCGAAACGAGGTACACTCCTATAGAAAAATTGTGCCTTTGTTTGTATTTTTCGTGTACAAAGTTAAAGCAATATATAAAACCAGCTGATGTTTCTGTTTATTCGCATTTTGATGTTATTAAGCATATGCTGTCAAAACCAATAATGCATAGCCGAATTGGTAAATGGGCTTTGGCTTTGTCAGAATACAACTTAACTTATCAACCTCTAAAATCAATTAAAGGACAAGTGGTTGCTGATTTTATAGTAGACCATTCTGTTGTCGAAGAAACATTAAGTTTTGTAGACGTATATCCTTGGAGGTTGTACTTTGATGGCTCAAGCCATAAACATGGAGTTGGGATTGGTATTTTAATAATATCTCCTACTAACATTCTAACGAAGTATAAGTTTAAAATTCGAGATGTTTGTTCCAATAATGAAGCTGAGTATGAGGCTTTAATAGTAGGCCTTGAAATCTTACTTGAGCTGGGGGCAAGTCATGTCGAAGTAAAAGGTGACTCTGAGTTGGTTGTCAAACAATTGACAAGAGAGTACAAATGCATTAAAGAGCACCTTATCAGATACTTTGTTGTTGCCAATGCTTTGTTAAAAAGATTTGAGTCTGTTCACTTAGAACATTTACCACGAATTGATAATCAAGTGGCAAATGAATTGGCACAAATTGCTCCAGGCTATAAAGTTTCAAAACAAAGCCTGGAAGAGTTAATTGAAATAAAGGATAAGATCATTCCTAATGACTATTCTTCGTCAATATTGTCAACACCAACAACTGGGGGGGCAACAGATGCGAACGCAAACGAGGAACTAGTCGTTGTCGAAAAACGTCAATTTTTTGGTGACTTTGACTTAGCAGAAATTTTTGCTCTTGATAATATGACCAATAATGATTGGCGAAGGCCTATTGCGGAATATTTGCAAAATCCCACAAAAAATACCAATAAAAAGGTAAAATACAGAGCTTTGAGCTATGTGATAATTGGAAACGAATTGTTTAAAAAGACTCCTGAAGGAGTTCTATTAAAATGTCTTAGTGAAAATGAGGCATATTTAGCAGTTTCCGATACACATAGTGGAGTATGTGGTTCACACCAAGTAGGCCACAAAATGAAGTGGTTATTATTTCGACAAGGAATGTATTGGCCAACTATGCTGAAAGATTGCATAGAATTTGCTAAGGGATGCCAAGAGTGTCAAAAGCATTCTGGGATACAACATGTACCTGCAGATGAATTGCACGCCATAGTCAAACCTTGGCCATTTAGAGGTTGGGCTCTAGATGTGATTGGAGAGATAAAGCCAACTTCGTCGAAGGGCCATAGATATATCCTTGTGGGAATTGATTACTTCACCAAATGGGTTGAAGCTATACCTTTAGCCAATGTTGATCAAGAAGCAGTGATAAGGTTTATTCAAAATCATATCATTTATAGGTTTGGAATTCCAGAAACCATTACTACAGATCAAGGATCAGTTTTCACTGGTAGAAAAATGGTAGAGTTTGCTTCTGAAATTGGTTTTAAGTTATTAACTTCGACACCATATTATGCGCAAGCCAATGGTCAAGTAGAAGCTGCCAATAAAGTTATTATTAATTTGATTAAAAAACATGTTGGGCAGAAACCAAAAAATTGGCATAATACCCTAGATCAAGCATTATGGGCTTGTCGAAATTCACCCAAAGAATCTATCAACACTACTCCTTATAGGCTAACATTTGGACACGATGCAGTGTTGCCTGTTGAAATTTGTCTACAATCAACGAGAATTCAAAGACAGTGGGAGATTCCCTCTGATTATTATTGGAATATGATGCTTGATGAATTGGTTGATTTAGACGAAGAAAGGTTATTAGCTTTAGATATGCTTATTCGACAGAAAGAGAGGGTAGCTAAAACTTATAACAAAAAGGTTAAGTCTAAAACCTTTGATCCAGGTGATCTAGTGTGGAAGGTCCTATTGCCTATAGATAAAAAAGATAGAGTCTTTGGTAAGTGGTCCCCAAGTTGGGAAGGACCATTTAAAATTTTACAAGTTTATTCAAACGGCGCATATGAGGTCGAAGAGATCGGCGCTGATGAAAGAATTTTGCGTATAAATGGCAAATACTTGAAAAAGTATAAGCCAACGTTGCAAGAAGTTAAAATAACGCTGGAATAAATATAAAGAAAGCGTAAAAACATGGCATTTAAGTTGCCAAAACATTGTCGAAAGCACAGAATAAAAATTGCTCAAGAACAAAATGGAAGAAATTTCATTATAATGTTGCCAAGTTACATGTGCCAAAGGAGGCATTTGTGAATTACATAGTGCCGAAAGGGTAAATAAACTAGGCATAAATAAAACGCTGGATTGCAGTTGGTCTTTTACGACCAAGTAACTTCTCTTTTGGGTGGTTTTCTTCGACCACATTAACACTTCCCGTCGTTTGGGGGGTCATTCTTTCGTCTGCGCGTTAGGCTTGTAAGCCTTTCAACAGGGCGTTTCCTTGCTTGGTAAACCTCAGGAAGCCCTTCAGAGAGCAGATATTGATGTCCCCAAGGAAGACAGTCATCATCAAAGCAAAAAACCTGATGAATCTTCCTACTCCCATTTTGAGTCTCCCGCATAAACTCAGAAAGTTGCAAGATCAAGTGACAGGAAGAAAAAAGGAGCAAAGCCATAATTAGTCGAGATCAAAAACCATCACTTTGAACCCCCTGGCAACCTCACTGCAATTATGAGAGATGAGGTTACGCGGAAGACTCAAAGCAAAGGGAATGATCCTGGAACGGAAAAGGAAAAAGAAGAAAATCATGGAGTGGTGAAGGTGAGAAACAAAACTCTTCTATTTATAAGGAGAAGTATGAAAGAGCGTCAGTTGGTTACGAGTTTGGCGTTCCGAGAAGTGAGGCATCACTTTAATTACGGCGTTATTAACGTAACAGAAAATGGTGGAACCATTCAAAGGTAGAACAGAGAATCAGTAAACATAGTCAAAGGTCGAATTTACAGGCTGTTCAAGTTCAAGGTTTGAATATGGAAACAACACTTAACAGTGGCGACATCAGGTATACAGTTGTTTTACTCAAGTGCAAAGTCTATTTCGATGGTGAATTCAAAAATGTTCTTTCTCTTCTTCCACTTCAAGCTCAGTCGAGAAAGACATTTTTGGGGGGCAATTTGTTAGCTTGTAATTTCGACAGGCTTCATTAAAGATGGTTAACATGGCCTGACTTATATTTATTTCACAAAGACCATATTATTTCGACAAAGACAATGGTCATGCGCAAGGTAAACTCGACAAGTTTCCAGGGAAGCAAAAGCAAGAGAGAGGAAAATCGACACAAGCTTTCGACAGACAGAAAACAGAGCAGTTATGCGTTGAAGACTAGCAGTTGGTCGAAGCGTGATAGAGCGGTTTTGGTCGAAAGTAGGAGCAGTTACTTGGTCGAATAGGAGCAGTTACTTATTTTTCAAATTGCTAGGCAGTTACTTAGTTCAAATTTCCCCCTATTTTCCTTTGTATGAATAACTGTTTCTGAGAAGAAACAGAGGTCGCAAAATCACAATACACACCCGATTCCTGAAACTCTAACTTCCAAACCAGAGCGAAAAACGAGTGGAAGAATCGCTGTACGTGATCGTGTACCATTTTTATGATTCAATGCAATTTGTTTTTCTTTTCTTTACAATTCACGCACCATTTACTGCTTCTTTTCTTTTCAATTCTGTTAAATCATTGCAAATCGTCCCTTTTCTACGTTTTCTTCAACAACAACCATGCGCAATTCAGAGGCATTGCTTTGAGATTTTTCTAGTTTGATCTCACAAACCTTCTAATAAAACTAGTGATTGTTTGCTAAAAACACCAGCAAACAGTGGGACAGCTGGCCCAGGGATTTTTATTGTTTTTTTTATAATATAAAGAATCTTTTTATTGTTTTTTTAAAGATATTGTCTTATCTTATAACTATATAAAAAAAAGTGGCATGAATGGTAGACCATATACCAATAAGAATGAACCCACCAGACAGTAAGATACCCCACAGAACAACAAAATTTATGAAATCCATGTTAAATGTTAATGTTAGTCATTTAGTCCTCATATATCGCTGTCATCCTTCTTGGTCAATATCTAATATCTTTGAATATTCTGATTCTTATCTTAGGAAAGCAATTAGCTGTATCAATTAGTTGTAAATTAGCATACAAATTGTTCCGGACTGGCCAAGCAGCACAATCCCACATTGGATCCGGCCTAATACCTGCCAAGAGAGGCAGAGCCGAGATCAACGGCTAGGATCGATACAGACTGATTCAACGGCCCAGGCTCAGCCTAGGCGAAGGGCGACCCCCCTCCAACACCTATAAATACGGTATCACCCTCTGAAATCATGTATGATTCGCTCATTTGTTCTGATTGCTGACTTTGGCATCAGAGTGTCTACAGGTACCAACCCCACCAAGTTCAACCTCGGGAGAAGACTCTTTTTGCTGACTTTGGCATCAGAGTGTATGCAATTTTGCTATTTTTTTTTCCGATTAAGTTAGTCTAAAAATTCAATTCCTACTTAAGTTTGTTCATGAGGGTTATAAATTAAGGTATCTCTTTTTTTTTTATCATGAGTAAAGTTATTGTTTCTTACATACATTTTATTTAGCTTCTATTTGACTCAAATATGACATCTTGCCAAAAAAAGGAGGAGGTAACTACTATTTAGCTTCTAATATCTATATAATCAAATACTCCCTTTGTCCCATATTATATGACTTTCTAGCCAAAAAAATGTCTCATAATACATTACCTTTTAGAATTCCAATGAAACATTAATGTTTTTTTTCTTATCACTAGAACTTGCACCCGTGCATGCACGGGTGAAGTAGATTAACAATATAGCTAAGTATACTTTATTTTGTTGGTTTGTAGAAAACATGTCAACCAATATGAAAGTCATCATAATGGTCATCGTAAAAATACCTCAACCAACTAATAAAGAATTTAAATACCGATAAACAAATTTACTTAAAAAATAAACATTAACACTAAAACTATCAGTTTATCATAAGGTAGAAATATCAATATAAAATTGAAAATTCTAATAAAAGAGGATACGTTACTTTTTTTTTGAAGCAGGATACATTACTTATAAAACACTAAACATAAGGTTATGTGAGATAAAGACAAAACATGAAATTAAATTTTTTGATTTAATAGCAAATCAATATAGAACAAATAAAATGATGGTTGTAGGTTGGTCCTCAAATAAAATGTTAAGTGTTAATGGAATAAGCTACATTGGGATATTGGGGTTGGGTCGTGCTTTTAGATTCGGGATTCCCTATAGTGGCAATTTAAATGTAATGGGTGAACACTTTGATAAACATTGAGTTTTATTGGGTATAATACCATAAATTCAAACACTCAGTGAAACCTCATTTTTTTATATATAATTATTTTGAAATAAATTTAAATACTATACTAATTATGTCTACAGCATCATACCCAAAAAATTCAATGGCTATAATAGAATTCTCCAAACGTACGTAATTACTTCACCAATAAATTATACCAAAATAATTTCTTGATATTGGGGTTGGGTCGTGCTTTTAGATTCTTGATGATTTCTTTAACTCAGACGACCAATTTTGTATATTTGAAGGTTAACACAGTCCTATCATTCTCAGAAGTTACAATGGTTTGGATGTCCACCTTTGATAAACAATTAAAAACTAAAAGGCAGACTAATAGCTAATTGGTCACTCAAATTTAAGAAAACTTCGGTTCAGTATATGACATTAATAATATTTTTACTGAGTCCATGACATTTTCAAATATCCTTCAATTTAGTCCATAAAATTTTCAATGTCACCTTTAGTCCCTCACTATTAAAACTCGATATAAATAAAGTGTCCGACTTTTACAACTAAGAATCTGTTTGGTCCTTGATATTTGGTTCTTTTAGGGACCAAACTGACACTAACTTGTAATATTATTAGCGATCAAACCAATACTAAATTGTAAAACTATCAAAAACCAAACAGATACTAAGTTGTAAAACTCAGAGGTTTAATTGATATTAATTTGTAAAAGTTAGAAATCAATGTGATATCAAAAATTTGAGGGACGAAATTGAATAACATTTTAAAAAAATTACATGAAGTATTTAGAAATATTATTATTATTTTTTGGTATACAAAATATTATTAATTTTATATAAAATAGTTTTGTATTTACTAGAAAAATGTAAAGAAAAAATCTAATGGTGATTGGTCTATTAGCGCTAAACTCCTAAAGAAGAGGAGAGCTTAAATTATATATATATATATATATATATATATTATATGTGTGTGTACGCGCGCGCGCATACAGTCCTAATATTACTGTCTCCCATATGTAAACAAAAAAGAAGAAATGGAAAAAAAAATTGTTTTCAATATTTATTCATAAAAATCTCGGCCAAGTTGCTTCATAAGAAAGAAGCTAACTATTAAATGGGCTTATTGTAAAAAAAAACTATTAAATGGGCTTAAAACAAATGGAGTTTGTAACAAAAAAATTGAAGTAGTAAAACACAAGCTCATTTGTTAAACAAAGGAGCTAACTATAACTCTAATCTTCCCAATCTCTTTCGGCCGCCACCCAAATCCCCTCTCCTCTTCGAATACAAAGCCTCTTCTCCATTAGACTCTTGCAGAGCTATTATTTGGCTTCCTACACCCAGACTCTGTTCCCCCTCTTTCTCTACTAAGCAACATTATAATGCAATCCAGTTGTTTTGATGAACACACAAAAAATGCAATTTCTCCTGGTCTATCCCTCTTTTGTAGATTGTTTCTGCATTTTTTGCTTGAACCGTGAGACCCACTCGGCCATCATATTGTTCGGTTTTGGCATTTTTTCTCCGGTTAACCAGTTTTTATTCTGATATTCATACAAGGCAGTTTCAAGGTGTTTTTGGATCTGCATTCTGCTGGTCTTTTTGTGTAACTTTTATTTTCTCTTAAGTAATTTGCTTTTTAATTGTATTTTCTGTGTATTTTTTATGTTGAATTTTTGTTTTGTGTACTTTGTCTTCAGTTGTTTTTTTATATGTTGCAAGCAATAAATTTTTTATTACCGTCATTTCTTTTGTGTAATTTAGTTTTTTGGTACATCAGTGTATTTTTTTCTTTACTTGTAGTTTTTCGGTGTTATTATCTTCTCACCAATAGTTTTTGTTCTTGGTTTTCCTCTTTCTCTCTTCCCTAGTTCGAGAGAAAGAGAGAGATAGTGGATAGTAGTAGTGTGTTGAGTGTATTTTTTTCTTTACAACTATAGAACCAATATGTTGTTGCTTACACACAATCTAGTAGTTGTCACTTTTTACAGCAACTGATGTGATGTTTGCATAGTAACAATACCTATATATGACATGACATGACAATATATAGATATATACTTGACTTTTCTTTTTGACCAAGATAACACTGATATGAAATGACGGCAAAAAAATCATATCTCACATTTTCTTTATCACCAAGATAGTACACATTCATTGAATCATCAATTCAAATTTTTGCCAAAATTATTGGCGGAAAACTGAAAAAAATGGCAAGTATGATGAAAAACTTGGCGGAAAAATAGCTATCTACCTTTTATATTTTAAGATACCCTTCATTATTTAATAATATCTCTTTCATAACGTTATTAATTTATTTTCTCAATGTCACTAATGAAGGTTAATTTGGTAAAGTAACTCACAATATCTCATTCCCATGCAAAATTAACAATTTTTCTTAGTATGTGTGAAATAACCCAAAACGATATATAATATGGGACGGAGGGAGTACTATGCTATAGGAAAATTATCAAAATGGTTCCATTTGATTGCTACCATATGTCCAAATTGAGAGTTAAAATTGTAAATTTTCACACAAAGACAAAATGTTACTTCTTTTTTTTTTTGGTCGAAAGTGAATTGATTTATAAACCGGGACAAGGCCCAAACCAAAGCACCCAAAGGTTTACAAAAAATCCTATATAGAGACTGTCCAGTTTTAAAAAAATCCTACTGCTGGTGGCAGAGGTACCAAAACTTGTGTTGCTCAAACAAATAGAAGGAGGAGGTAACTACTCAAATTTGAAAACCGGCTTCCATCTCAAACCCATCACTAGTGCAGAAAAGACATTTAGCATCGGTTGTTTTGGACATTTAGCATCGGTTATCAGACGATGCTAAATCCCCAGATGCTAAAAGTGGGACATTTAGCATCGGTTATTTAACCGATGCTAAAGGTCACATTTAGCATCGGTTGCATAGAATAACCGATGTTAAATGTCTCTTACAAGTACATTTAGCATCAGTTGTATAGAACAACCGATGCTAAATGTACTTGTAAGATACATTTAGCAGAACAACCGATGCTAAATGTATCTTACAAGTACATTTAGCATCGGTTGTTCTATACAACAGATGCTAAATGTCTCTTACAAGTACATTTAGCATCGGTTGTATAGAACAACCGATGCTAAATGTCTAATTTATTTTTTTTATTCATACCAATCAACTAATTTATAAGAATCTGTTATATACAAATCATTCCAGTTATCAACAAACATAATAAATATATAAAAATACTTCAAATTCCATTAAACCTAAAATCTTACATTTAGAGAACACAAGTTAAACTACTTAGATAACAAAATAACAATGTTTGTTCAAAATGCAGTATTCACCATAACAACTTTAGAATCCCTTTCCTACACTACCAATTCAACCAAACATTTTCCCACTAAATACAACAAAATATTTCTAAAACACAAGTTAAACTATGCACGAAATAGTGTATCCTTTTGCTCTGTACGAATCTTCATAAAAAATTCCGCCCGAAGTTCCTCATCAGAGTATCCCCCATCTTCATCTGATGAAAATGTCGTAACTTAGAAGATGGCATTGATCAGGAAAGGGATGTATCGGTGATTGTCCATCTCAAACTTTTGGTTACCATGTTTTTCTGAACTTTCCAACCTTTGTCCACATTGTATTTTTATGTGGCTTCCCTAAAAAGTTGAATATATATATATATATATAGACACACACACAATTCTATAAGGAACAAATTAAATAACTGAGGCAAAAGGAATGAATTAAACACCCAGTAAGGAACAAGACAGTAATCATTGTGATGTTTTTGTTTTCCCAAGGGATGCTCCATTCTCCAATTCCTCTGTAGGTTATTCTTTTTTGTTAAACAAAAAATAATGAGCAAGATAGTAGTGCTTAATATTCTGAATAAATATAACATGAACTTCAGCTTTCTGCAAGAAACATGAACTTCAGCCTAATTTATGTGCTTATTAAGTGTACCAAAACCATATAGAGAACAAGAGGGAAAAAATTGAACATATACAGATGCGTGTAAAAGAACAAAGCATACAACACAATCATATATCACAAACAAAACATCTTTCTGGACACTTAAGGGGTGAGTACAGTGGAAGCCCATATACCATAAATTTAGCTTCAACACACCCTTTGGAGTAGCCTCTGCAGACTAAAAACATAAGTAACAAGAAAAACCTGAAATATTTTTGCTAGTGAGAAAGACAAGAAGCGCAAAACTAAGTAGAAGCAAACATACTCTCACTACCACCAAGCTGACGGACTACTTCCACAAAGGCCTCATGAAGTTCTGGAGTCCAACTCATTCTAGGCTTATGTTATGATGTACTCGACGCAGAGTTAGGAAAATCATTAACTTCTTTAGGTGGTACATGCTCCTGCTGTGAAACGTGTGTCTCCTGCATCAAGATGGAAGAATATATTAGTGCATATCTACTATAGGATTGAAAAGGATAAAAGAATTCATGTGAAAATAGGCAGCAGGACTAGAAGACAACTTGAAGTCCATGTTTCCCTCTAAATAAATAGTAACTAACCAAGGAAACGACCCAGTTTAGTATATTGAGTGTGACCTGCATAATTTTCTAATTCAAGTCCAATCTTCTGAACAATGGAAAACTTGGTAACTAAATAATATAGCTCATAACAGACTGAAAGTCAACTCCACTAGCAGAAGAAGTCTACTTACTTGAAGCCCACTTCTTTACAAGGCTAACTTTGCAATATTTCTTTACAGCCCACTTCTTGCCAAGACTTCCTTGATAATCTCTTAACAGATATTTCATTACCATTTGCTACAACACCCTGCAATAAATAAATTTCCAAAATAAACTTCACATCATTACCATCTACCATTTCATTGCTACAACACCCTGCAATAAAAATATTTGTATATAATATGTATGTATGTATGTATGTATGTATGTATGACCTTGTAGACCGCACCAAAGCCTCCTTGTCCCAGCTTATTTGTATCAGAAAAGTCACTGGTAGCTGCCTTAATGGTTGCTAATGTCATGAACAACTGTTCATCAGAACTAATCAACTCACCCTCTAGTGTGATTCCTACACTCTTGGGGCCAGCCAATTCTTGTAGAAACATCCTTTCCATGCCTGTTTAATTTACCTTTTTATATTTAAAAAATACAAAAATAGATTTTAAGTAAAAGAGAACTCGAGGTATATATGGTCTTATAAGTTGACCTCTGTCAGTATCCTTTTTCCTCCGGAGGCAAGCAGTGGACAGCACAATAAAAGCTGCTAACACTAAAACGGACCCACATATAGTCAACACAAACATCCGCTGCTTCCATTTCCCTCCTTGCAAATTAACAGAAGCTAGTTAGTTATATCAAATACCAATTCCTTTATCACAAGATGCTACAATCATAATTGCCTATCTTCAATTTCTAAAATGAACCTTTTTATGAATAGGAATAAGTAGCAACTGACTACAATAATATTTAACTAACTTGAATAAAAAGCAAGTGTTCAAAAGCCTTACTTTACTTACTTTCGGAAGTTGGGTAAATCAACAAGTGTGCTGCTGATGAAGAATTAAAAAAGTCGAACATATCAAACCTAACATTGCAATTTCTACTAACAATGATCCCGCCTTCACGATAGGAACAGCATGCAGTGAGTTCTGTGAGTGCGGAACTGCAAGAGAACTAAATCCACACTGTGGAAATTGAAGCACGCCTTTCATGTAAAGCATAACAGGATTATCCTTGACATCCTGCACAAATTAACCAAAGTGAACAGATTACTTATGTAATAACTAAAGATAATAAATAGTTAATATATTATTCATGTATGAGATTCAATTGATACCTGCCCAACAAAATTTGACAAAGAAATGCCAGAATTCTCAAGTTTATTAGCTGGCTTGAAATCATCATGTGTATCAGAATCATTTGACACCGTAGTCGAATATCTCATTCCATAATAACAGGAGCTAGTTAGCTGCAAGTAAACACGTTGAATTAAAGGAAAATGAAAACGCAATTCATAGTTTAAAGAACAAATAATTTCAATTACAAAACTAATTCATAGAGAAAGGAAATGCAAAAATCCAAAATTAATATCAGTAGAACATGAGAACACGTTGTTGATCTGAGAAAATAGAAGAACATGTTATTGATCGTGATATAGAAGTTTCCATTTTAGCATTCGCATAACTAATTTCAAGATAGAAAGAAAGAAGAGTTTGGGGGTTAGAGAACTTACACGTGTGGTGAGAGAGCGAGCTGCAATTCCCTTGCAAAGAATGGTCGCCATGGCTCCTTCGGTGAGGAATGAGTTCTATGAATAGAACGAAGGAACAGAGAGAACTCCCAACTTATATTAGCTGTGAACTGTCAATCAAGTTGGTCAAAACCCTTAATTAGGAAAAGTTCAATCTCAGGAACCAAAATACAATAAACAAGCCAAAAAAAACAATAAACATCCAAAATCTCAAGAACGTATAGAAAAATATCAAGAAAGAAGCGAAAATCTCAAGAACACGCACAAATCTCAGTATATAAATCAGAATCGAAGAAATAGGAAAAGTTAAGAACCTTACCTCAAACCAAACAACAACGATGTCCGTACGACGGAGGTTCAATGATGCGAGTAACAGAGCAGAAGAGTAGCAATGCAAAGAGAGAGGAGGAAGGGTCGTCGCCGCAGGAAGAGGATGGGTCGCCAAAGAGGGTTCTGCGAGAGAGAGAGAGAGGAGGAAGAAGAAGACGACGATAAAGAGGGTTGTGAGATTTGGTTGATTAGGGTTTATGCGAGGGAGAGTACAACACGATGCGTTATGTGTGTGGCAAAGAGGAATATAGCAGCGGCTACTTAGATGACGGATGTTAAATGTCCAGGGCAAGCACTTTTAACATCAGTCGTTAAAACAACTGATGCTAAATATCTAGCAGAAAACTTAAGCTGTTGATTTAATTGCAAAATTGCCACCGGTTCAACATTTAACATCGGTTGTTCAAACAACCGATGTTAAATGATGCTGTTTAATGTCATTTTTCCACTAGTGCATCACCGAATCTTTGGCTTTTCTTCATCACTGTTTTCAAATTCCTCAAAGCAGTGGCGGAGTTAGACTATTTTTTATGGGGGGGCTAAATAGTGATGATTTTAAAAGGTGTTGCATAATATACTATTTTACTTTTTATCTTTCCACTCAAATATATTTTTGGTCACATATTGAATGAACAAACTTTGAAAATAAAAAACATAAGTAGAAAAAATAAATCTTTCTGTAAAATGCAATTAAATTGAGACAAATTGGTTTTACTTAAACAACAAACAATATAAGATAAGAGTAATATTATTCTCTTTCATTTATAATATTTTCTTAATTTGTGTGAAATGACTAAATATGATACTTATTGTGAAACAAATGAAGTATTAAATATATCTAATGGAGTAGCAACATAGCATAGTATTAGTAGTATAGTAGGGTTTATATTAAATGGCTTCAAAGTAAATTGGGGGGGGGGGGGGGGGGTATTGAGTTTAGCATATTATTATTATTATTATTATTATTATTATTATTATTATTATTATTATTATGTTTTACTTCATACTCCCAAACTTATACCTCATACATCCTCAGACTTTTTTCTTTCAATTTTACCCTCCTTATATTTCACCAAAACTCAACTTATTGAAATTTTCATAATACAATTATTATTCTAGAAATTTTAAATATTAAAATTTTTGGAACGTTAAGTAAAAATAACACTGAGGTGAAACGGAAAGAGTCTCGTTAAAACCTTCTAATACAAACTTCCCTTAGGGAAAAATCATTAATAAAGAAAATGAGTATTCTTCCTCATTTTATTAGAAAGAAATAAAAAAAGGTGGAATACAAGAAAGACCAATAGGGGACTAGGTCAAAATCCTTGTGAGGAAAACATAAAACAAGCATTGTAGCAACACTATAGTGCAAAATTGAAAATCGAGAAAGACCTTGCCTATTACGACTAAAGTCATATAAGATGAAACTCAAAGGCAAACAATACCAAGTATAGTTAATCTTATATGTGCAACTAGACCAAAAATAGTTAATCTATATGTGCAACTGTTTCCTTCTTGCAAGATATGAGAGACAATAAAATTAAATGTGAACAAACCTCAAGGTGTTTCCCCAATGTCAGGGTTTTTAAAAGCGACGACTACAGAAAAGGAGTCACATTCTAGATAGATTTCATGCCACCTCTTATCAAACAGGATATCTATAGCTTTCAATAATTTCAGTAACATGCTAGAAATTTCAACAATTTTAAATTTCCGGAATGTTAATATTAGAAGTTCGGGGTATATAGGTTTTGCCGAAATATGAGAAGGGTGTAATTAGAAAGTAAAAAGTTTGAGGGGGCATAGGATATAAATTTGGGAGGGGTATGAAGTAAAAAGCCCTTGGAGGAAGATGAATTGCATTGTCTTTGCTTTTCACTTGCTTGCTCCACATTTGGGCTGCTTCTTCGTTTCATTAGACCCACACCAACGATCAACCTTTGTCATCCTCCTTTTAATTATTGGATAATATTTTTTATACCCCACAGCTGCTTCTTATACCCCCACACACCAAGTCACATACCTATTTTACCCATGAAAGTAACAAAAACTCTCAAACCCTTTCACTTTTCACACATACATTCGTTGACACACAAGTAAGCCTGAAAATTCTCTAGCAAACGGATTTACCTAAATCCGCAGGAACAGATTTACCTAAATTCGTAGTTCAAAAATTTTTCACACCAGATTTACATAAATCTGTTTGATGTTCGAAAGTAATGAAAATATCATACTGGATTTAGATAAATCTGTTTGTTGTTTCTCAAGTTCATAACAGATTTACGTAAATCCGTTTGATGTGCAAAAAGTTCATAACAGATTTATCTTTCACGTGATAAATTTGTTTCGCCAAAAACATTTTCAACAACGGATTTAGGTAAATCCGTAGTTAGAATTTTTTGGTTTTATAAAAAACGGATTATTTTAAATTAAAAATACTATTAATTATTAATTATTTGTTACTAACGTCTGTTATTTAATTACAGTGGCGCCAACCAGAGGTAGAACCAGACAAATCCTAGGTAGAGAGTATTAGAGGATCCCACGCATGTATCTTCGTGGTGAGAGCTCACGGTCGACGGACCAGGACGTAACTGATTTGAGAGAAGCAGGTCACGCTTCAAACCGGCAGAATGACGGGGCGGTCACCATAGAGTGGGGGATCGTCCTCATCAGGAGATGGAGGAGGAGCAGTATCATCAAGACTACGAGGCTCCTGATCCTCCTGAATCTGTGGGGGTCTGATGATGATGAGGAGGAGCCTGATCAGGCGAACCAGTGGCCTGATCAAGACCAGTATATTGGACCTATAGACAGTTCACGTAGCATCAAAAATCCTAAGAGGACAGGTAAAATCTATAATAAATAAATTAATTGTTTATATAAATTTAGTATTTATATAATCGTTTATAAAAATTTGGCTAAATACCACTTTTGGTCATTTATCTTTGCTCTATGTTTCACTTTGGTCCGTTTTGGTCCTTTATCTTTCATTTTCGTTTCATTTTGGTCCATGCGGTCAGTTTTTGTTAACTCTCCACTCAATCTTGCGACTATTGACACAGTCAATCAGCAGACAATGAATTTGTTGGGAGTGACTAAAGAAGAAGCTATAGAGGAGACGACAATCAATAGGGGGGCATATTATCGGTTTGATTGGGCACAGTTGACACAAACCAGGTTGCATAGGGTCGACGCATTTTCGCTACCAGGGCGCTCCTATTGCTTTTATTGGGGATGAGCATATTCACTAGCAAGATCGGAACGAGAGTGGAGGCCAAGTGGTTTCAATTATTGGAGGACATAAACCAAACTACTAGATGGGTGGGGGGGGGGGGGGGGGGGGGGGGGTCTAGCTGCCTTAGCATATTTAGAGGACGAGCTGAACTACAGAGCTTTATGGGATAGCCGCCTGTTAGGGGGGTACGCGACGCTGATCATGGTAATATTTACTATGTTAATATTCTTTATAAGGAGTTTGTTTATTTTTATATATTATTTTTAACGTGTTTGTTTGTTTTTATATTTCAGTGTCAGATTTTTGAATATCTTCCAAACATATGCGAGTGTAACGACCATGGGCCAGGTTCGAGTCCACGTGCTGGGAGGTGGAAGAGGAAGAAGATGTTGTAAAGCTTCAAGACTATCAGAGGAGCTTGGATGCATTGACTTCTGATGACGTTAGATGGAGACCGTTTGAGGACCATCGAGACTATAGAGAGCAAGACCCTATCTCTTAATAAAGTGGATTTATTAATTGGGGGGACATCATAATGCATTGGATAGGTGCCTCTGGCAATTTGGATATATCCAGGTAATCCCTAGTCCTCTGCTTGTGGGTCATCCAAACCATAGATAAGTCATAATTCATTGGTCCACTTGGGCTAACACTATTCAAGAAGTTATGAACCCAAATGCTCCAGCCACTGGGTGAGTGTCATCTGACTTACTTGCCATGGTACTACCAGGTATCAGTTCCCCGTCTCATTGCCGAGGATGCACACAGACCAGCAGCACCAGCAACACCGTCGGAACCAGCGACAGGGATGGGAAATGAAGAGAGACTGATACTTATTGCTCAGCGGTTACTAATGCTGCTACAGGGAGGACACATTCCTCCAGACTGTCCGGAGTACACGTTTATTTGGAGCATTATTGACTTGGCCCAGCGAGGGGACCTCTGATGCACTTTTTGTTTGTTTTGAACTATATTTATGTTTATCATAACTTATTGTGGATTATATCTTAAATTATGGTTGTTTTTTCACTAAAAGAACCTGAGCTTTTATTGATAGTAACGACACACATAGTCACGACTTAAATAGAAACAACAAAAAATGCAAACATGACAACAACAACAACAACAACAACAAACACAAACACAACAACAACGACAAAAAGACAACACAACAACAGCTCGAGGGCTATACATCTGTTGTGATGGTCCCTGACTTAAAAGGAAAATAATCTCATTGACACCCTGGATCGTCTCGACGTTTAGCATATGGAATTCATCATGCATCTCTAGCATTTGCCTCACGTCATCGTTGTTCTTAACATCCATCTGTGACCAGGAAACACACTCATCGTCTCCTCGGCTATGTTTGCGCAAAGTAATATGCTCAACGAGTTGGTGTGATGCTCCCCGTTGAACCTTACGCTCCACTTTATCTTTCAATGCAGTAAAGGTCATGCCATGCTTGAGCCTGCATAAAACAAAATCTGGATACTCAAACCAGACACCACCTTCTTTTCTTGTGATTTTTCCACGATGGTGAGTGGCGGTAAGTATGTTGTCTCTTAAGTACTGAGTTGAATAAGTGTTCATTTTGGAGTCTGCTGGTGTGAAAAAAGTAAATCTGTACTAAACCACAGTGAAATATTGGTGCGAAAGAAACTAGGCTAACTATGAGGTATTTATAACAATGGTCATTGATTTTGTGCTGTTGATCAATATTATCGGTGGGATCTAGTCCGTTAAAAATATATCCGTTAGGCACAGTTATCAGAACGAGCTGAAAAGGTCTTTGATCAAAAATGTCAGTAGGATCTTAGCTATCAAAATTATTTCGTTAAAAAATTAAATAAATATATTATTAGTTTTTAACAAAACGGATTTATCTCTTAACTAAATAAATCCGTTTTGCAATATTGAATAACAGATTTATCTAATAGATAAATCTGTTATTATAAATTAAATAACGGATTTATCTCTTTATTAGATAAATTCGTTATGAAAAAATCAACAGATTTATCTAAGAAAAAGATAAATCCATTATTCAAGATAACAACGGATTTATCTGTAATTAGATAAATCAGTTTTGCAATTTTATGTTAAACGGATTTATCTAATAAAGAGATAAATCTGTTTTGAATTCTTTTAAGGATCTATCTCTTAATTAGATAAATTCGTTTAAAAAGTTCACAAGGGTAAAATGGGAATAAAAATATTGGTAGGGGTATAAAAAAATATTATCTTTAATTATTTTCTACCCCAAATGACCCTTTGTGTGTGTGGGGGTGGGGGGGTTGGCCTCACCGCTCTTTAAGCACTTATAGAGGTACCTACAGATCACCCACCAGAGAGGTCCTCATATCAGTAGCGGGAGTTGAACCCACGCCCTTACGAGAACAAGCCAACTCTTTACCAACTGAGCCAAGCTTCATTGACCCCAAATGACCCTTTGTTTATACTCCAGGCTCCAGCCCCCGTCTCTAAGTCAAACAGTGGTGCCTCTTCTACTTCCTTCTCCATTCTATATTTAAAAAGTGAGATTTTCTAGACTAATTACATATTAATTTTGTTTTAGAGTATAAAAAACAAGTACTTACAGAAAAGTATGGTTTTTGCACAAATAAGAATTTAACCTATTTTTTAAGAAACTTTTTGTATTTATAATATTATTTACTAGTTAATTTTTTAAAAAAGGATTAATAACTTCGGCCTGAATTATTTGGAGGTATAAATTTGGAGGCGAATTGAAATATTCTTCATACTATATTTAATAAATTTGCCTTGTTGGATAACAAATTGTAATGATTGTGAACTAAGAACATCTCATATAAGTGGTGTCTTGGAACGAGTGGGGATCTTCTCTATTTACTAGATGGTTCCGGCAGCAGAGAGATAGACACATATATATTAAAATAAAAATATTTTCAAATAAAAATATTTTAATCTATATATTGTTAGGAATGAAAATGAATCAACCATATGACTTCATTCATTGATTCCAATGTGAGGGAGAGTTCAAAACAAAACAGTTAGCGTTAGAAAATACAACAGACTTAACAAACCAAGAATTGATACAAGAGTACTAATAACTAATAGGCCAACTATCATTGGCTACAATAGCCTCCCTTAAACTAAATTGTAGTGAGCAATTCCCTTTATTTCTTCAATTTTTCACATTCTCAGTTCCTTGCTTAGTCTTTGAAAGGCATCCAACTTCAAAGGTTTGGCCATCAAGTCAGCTACTTGATCATGAATGCTGCAGCAGACTAGCTCAATTAATTCATCTCTGACCAAATCTCTTAGGAAATGAAACCTCACATCGATGTGTTTGCTCCATCAATGCAAAATTGGATTTTTTAGACAGCTTAATTGTGGAGCTATTGTCACACAAAATCATAGTTTTTCTCTCTTCTGAACATGGCTAAGTCTATCAAAGATTCTCCTTAGCCAAATTTCTTGGCAAGCACAAGAGGCAGCAACTATGAATTCTGCCTCACTAGTGGAAAGTGTCGCTACTGGTTGCTTCTTTGAAGACCAGGAGATAGCTCCATTTCCAAGCATAAAGACATAACTTGGGGGGCTCTTCTATCATCCTTATCACCAGCACAATCATCATCAGAGAATCCCATCAACTCTTCTCTTCCTTTTCTGCCATAAATCTACTAACCAAGCAAACTGATCGAGAACATAAGATCAGGTCTTGTAGCAATTAAATACATTAAGCTACCAATCATTTTCTTGTAAATGGTGTTGTCTACAATGCCCCTTTCCTTCCTTTGTTAGCTTGCACCCTGGAACAATTGAATCTTTAATCGCATTAACTTCTGACATAATGAATCTGTCCAACTCCTCTTTGGCATATTTGCTCTGATGAATGAAAATTCCTTTTTGTGTGTTTGATTTGCTAAACAATAAGGTACTGGACTGGACATCTCCAGTTACACCCTGTTTGATTTAGAAACTGTTCATGAACTGGACATAAGTGGAGGCAAGGGACTGGACAAAACCCCAAATTCATGTACCTCACAAAACTACAGTACAACTTTCTGATCACCAAAAAAAATACCAAAATATTATTTTTATTTCTTACTCAATGATTTCTCTCTCTCTCTCTCTCTCTCTCTCTCCTATCTTATTCCCCTCTCTCCCTCTCTTATATCTTCTCATCTCAGGACGTCTCTCCCCATCTCTCTTTCCCCCTCTACCTCTCTCATCTCATCTCTCTTATATCTTCCTATTATCTCACGACCTCTCTCCCTCATCTCTCTCTCTCTCTCTCTCTCATTCTCTCTCCCTTCTATCTTGTCCATCACACATTATTTTTTATTTATTTAATTATATTATAATATATGTTATATAAAATCATTTTAAATATTAAAAAGAGAATTATAGTAAAATTTACATTTTTATGCTTGTGTTGTCTAATATTCACTAAATAAGGTATTGGACAAAAACTTATCCAATACTGTCTAGTCTAGTACTTTCATGTTTGCAAATCAGACAAACCATTTGTCATTCTAGAGTACCTCCACACCAAGGAAATAGCTCATCATACACAAATAAGTTTGTCATATTGAATCCTCTTTTCATGGATTCCTTTCCTTGAATTCTTAAAACATGCTTGAGTTGCTTCCGGTGTCCTCCACATAAAGAGACATAATCAGTAAGTCATCGTTTGGATCGACTTTAACAAATACAGTGTGTCATGGAGCCATGAGGGTGGTCTTCTAGGTATTAAGTTCTTCATTCAATTTATATATAAATATGCATAAAGAATAGGACACCGATACATATATAATTATGTATTTATTATAATTCAATAAAATATGAACATTATCTATAAAAGATCTAAGTTGAACAATATATTTTTCATAACAAAAAAGTTCTGAAACAAAATATGACTGTTTTTCACATTCATTCTACATCTATTATACCGAAAAGCTAAAAAAGATGTAATCAAATTTAATGTTTTTATTAAGTAAAGAAAAGAGACATAAAATGAACAACATTAATTTGCTTCTCAAGTACAAACTCAATTGTTCTTATTACACAAGTCAAGAAACATTAAGAAGACATGAAATATAGAACATCCATATATCCCATGAAGCATCATTCAAGATAACTTAGAACCAAACAACAACAACACACACAAACAATTACAAACTAAATGTCCCAAAATTTAAAACTGATCCAACAATTCCAACCCTTCTTCAACCACAGTACTCAAAACAGATTTCTTCCTATTCACCACATTGCATTTAGAACGAATCTCACCTTGATTACCAGTCAAAACATCCAATTGACTCATCCTTATAACAGCATCAACATACTTCTCAAAAAACAAATTCTGATTAACAGCAAAATCATTAACCAATCCCTTTGTCCTCTTATCATTAAGCAAATCTTGATCAGAAGTGAACACACCTTGTCTATTCATAAGATCAAGATAATATTTGTTGTCAAAAACTGTTGGTGTTCTAATGTCTAAATTTGCAGAATTTCCTGAATTTGCATTAGGGCATGTAGCTTGAAGATTTTTGGCTAGGGTTTTGTCCATGTTGGGATCTAAAGGAGAAAGTCTATTGAAGAATGTTCCACAATGTGCAATTCCAAATGTGTGTGCTCCTGATAAAGCTACAACATCGGTTACATCGAAGTTTTTGGCTGCAAATGTGTTGATTGTTACACTTGTTGTGTTGAAAGGTGAAGGTAGGTCAGTTGTTCTTGATGCACTGAATGTTAGACCATCTCTTCTTCCTAATGGTACTCGATAGTTTGGTCCTCCTGTCTGTAATTCAAAGACAAAACAAAGGTCACAAAATGAAAAAGTGCAATTAAGAAAGGAATTATGTATCTATGCATGTTTATTATAAAATTTAATGTTTTTGGTGCTTATTATAAATCGATAGGTGTGTCCTCTACTCGTTGCATTTGTAATTTCAGCGACATGAAAACACTGACTCCATAGTTTCGAACTCTAGTGTGAACGTGTAATAATATATATGTGTGATGCTTATTTGTCATTTCTTCTAAACTGACAAAATAAAATTGTCAGTTTAACCCTCTATTATCTTTAGGTGTAAAATGTTGGAGTTGAATTCTGTGGCTTCTAGTTTAGCAGCCTCTCTAGAAAATGAGTGTAAAAGTCTTACTATGTTTAAACACTTGAAGTATAATATCATTATACACGTTCAGTTTTTATATATTATTTTGGACTTTTGGTGCATCATTATTCCGGTCTCTTAAATTTATAGTAAATTATAGAGATAAAGGAATAATAACCTTTAACAAAATAAAATATAATACAGAATGCACACATGAATCTCGGGAAACAATCGAGATATTTTATCGTTTTCTATGGTAATATTCGTAAAGAGATGCTTTTATTTGATTTATAATTCATCTACAGATAGATTATCTCAAAGCTGAATAATATTAATTAATTCGATCAACCCTTATCTCCTTTTGTGTTTTTTTTGACAAAACCCTTATCTGCTTTTGTTAAAGTTGTCTTAAAATATTTGATATAAAAAAAAAGCTGTCTTAAAATATTTAAAACCAATTTTCTTTGAGGTAAAGCATATTTTTTTAAAAATCTTTTATACATGTTGGTCTTGTGTAAAACATAATTAATTTCATTTGAAGTTTAAAAGTACTTTAAAGTTGAAGGACAATAAAAGGACAAAAGAGGTAGGTCGTAGAATAATTGTTCGAGAAAAGTAAACTAAAGTTAATTAACTGACATAAAGTGACATAAAGTGGGCCAATTAACTGACATAAAGTGGGCCAAATATTATATTTCTGTCTAAAGAATCTACTTATTAGTAGCAATATTTTGAATGACTTTTTGACCTCTAAAGCCATTTTTTTAAAGAGACATTAAGTTGTTTTAAATTTTTAACGTTCAAAAGTCTATTATTCAATGATCTACAATATCTTTTTATCCTGTCATAAAAATAATGTCATCATAATTTTAAATAAATCCTTTCTCTGGGTTACTTAATTATTGGTACAGAGTATGCATCAACTTTTTCTGATAATAAAGTGTGCATTGATTTTGTTGATGATTAATCTAAACTAGAAAATCTGATTGGCCATGCCCTGTTTGTGTGGTTTTCCACTATCGACAGAGTTTTTGCAACACCCAAAACTCGAATTTAAGACTTTTGGAATGTGTACTTTAATGAATGATATTATGTCATTTTTTTGGGAAACAAAAATCATATTGAAATCATAAAATTTAATTATTTATTTCATCTCATAATTTAAAATATTCTCGATACTTAGTTAATTAGTGATCACATTTTCTTTATTATTTAAAAACTTTTCAGTATTATATATTTTTCCCTTAATTCATACTTTTAATAATTTACATATTCAAAGTACATGTTCATTACACAAAACAACTTCTTACTACTACACGCGTGTAGTAAGCACATTAAATTTAATTAGGGATAATGCTATATGTTTTTTTAACCATATTATTCATGTAAACTATTCACTGTTTTTATCGATGACTAATTTTCATTGAGAAACTATGTTGACCATTTTTAATTTTTCCATTCATAAGAATCGAACCCGAGACATTACTTAAGGGATAGTATCGTTCCACTCGAAGCAACGTAATATTGGTGGATAACTCTATATTATAAAATAACACTTCAAAGCCTTACTAAAAGAATTTAAATTAAAAAAAGAAGGAAAGAGGAGTTTACTAGGACAGTAGCATCACGAGCAGACAAGACAGTGATATCTGCACAAGAAACGATCCTTCCACACTCTTTGTGAACAAGAGCTCTGATATCTTCAATGGTCTGCAAGGCTTCAGTTCTGATCCCTCCGTTTTGTGGTTGATCCCTCTCTCCCGGACTCCCATCCAGTAGTATCGATCCATCACATCCCTACAACATAAGAGAGTAGTCGTTATACACTATCAGTGTAAAAAAAAAATTACGTTATCAATAGATCATGTTCAAGCATGCGTGACTTTAGAAGTAAAAATAAGTTAGGATGAAACTCGAACATTTTTAGTGATTGCACTTAATTAATTAATAATTACCTGAACAAAGCAATCATGGAAGAAGATACGAACTAAGCCAGGAGCTTGGCCAATATCCTTCTTAAACACCTTAGTGAGATGGTTTCTCACAATGGTTTCAAGTTTTGGACATGTTTTTGAATAGAAATCAAAAGACAATCCTTTCACTATTGGGGCCTTCTTGCTTTGTGCCTCAGAGGCAATGAAATGTGAAACAAATAGAATAGAAGATATGAAGAGCAAAGAGTAGATAGAAGTACTAGCCATCTTTGTTTTCCTTAATTTAAGGCTTTGAGAGAGTGATTTGAGATTACAAACTATGGTAATTATTTATAGAAGGAGGAGGCGGCTATTGGCTTGTGGTCCACACGTTTCTTTCCTAATAATGAATAAAAATTTTATTTAAAAAAACCTAGTAAAGTAGAAAGTTGCACATGGTTTTGGACAAAATTCAACATGTTAGGCATATTCTAGTAGAATATAATTCTAGTAAGGTGTGCAAAGTTGAATGGATTTGAGAAATTATACATCTATATCCGTTTTCAAGTAATTTTATTATTACAATCATGACTAACTATTTTTTAAAAATGGACACATCCATTTTCATTTAATGTAATCAATGAATCAACTATCATATAAAGAGTAGGAACTGCAGTTATAATCCAGTTGAACATCTCATCTTGTTCACTATTTTCACAACCTCAAATAATTGAGCATTCACTTTCAACCCAATAAGCAAAAGAAGGAGTTCCTAATTTATCAAAAATGCACCAACAAAACTGAACCAAAATCACCAATTCACCACCACAAGTACAAATCACCAATTTAGAAAATGAAGTAGAGATATAAATTAGATCACCTCTTTTTCCAAGCATTTTCTTTACATCCTTAACGTAAAATTCGCAAATGTCGATCATAACTTCACCTTGGCAATTCTTCACAAAAACCTTCAAAATCTGTGTTGAACGAAATCAAACAAAAATATCTATACATAGCATGTTCTCGATTAAAATAACAGTTAGAAAACAAAACCCTGGAAATTAAGGATTTTGAAGAACCAACCTCACAAGCGACAACGACTTCAGGATCGTCTTTTTTGGGGAATTTACTGTGTATAGAGATGTCATCATCAGAAGCTTGGTCACGCTCCTCCCTCTTCTTCCCCTTTCCATATATTTCGCGAAAGTTCTCAATATTCTCTCACTCTCTGTGTTTATGTGGGAGTGTGAAATGAAAAGTCCTATATAATAACTCGGGACTCAGGAGTGTAATAATGAGAGGACTAAAAAAACCAAAACTGAGGTGCTTCGATTTTTTTTTCTAGCTTTTTAAAAAAAATTCTTGATTGAACAACATAATAACACTGTAGCTCTGGAAAACGCTCGATAAGGATCTAGTTCATTTCATGAAAGATAAAGGATCTAACCATGTGTATTATGAATCAAAAATAGCAAATAAAATGGAAAAATGGAATAGACAAGAATATGAAAGAAATCGCCACACTCCACAAGGGAATGATAAAATTAATTAATAATCACAACAAGAGGTACGTATAAGCTCTTGATAAGATTCAAGTTTGGTTCTAGAAAGAACCCTAGATAAGCATTTTCTAACCTCATATAAATGTGTCTTCTGTTTCATCAAAAGTTGTGAAATAAGGTTACAAAAGTTTCTTAAATACCAAGGGTTGTGCCTAAGTTACACAATATGCACACCATGGTGCCTAAGCCAAAGGTGCATACACACAAACACCATACACTCTGATGTCAATATAAACTAAAACACATTCCTAATTAAAATATAATTATTATATCTTAAAATAAAATAAAGATCATCCTAATTTTAATAAAATTAGACTTTCTTTTTGCGGTTTGAATCAAAGTTGCTGGTAATCAAGTTTACTAGTATACATCCAACATAAAATGTCATAATTGTAAAACTTGCAATTTGGTTCACCCAAGTAACAACTCACATTAGCGCGTGTACACACACATAGTAAAAAAGGATCCAAGCTAGGATCATCAATCATCACGTGTCACTACTACAATACACTGTAAAATACCTAACATCAACTATCCATATAAGAGTAGGAACTGCAATTATCGTCAACTTGAACATCGCATCTTATTCACTATTTTGACAACCTTAAATAATAGAGCATTCACTTTCAACCCAATAAGCAAAAGAAGGAGTTCCTAATTTATCAAAAATTCACCCACAAAAGTGAACGAAAATCACCAATTCACCACCACAAGTACAAATCACCAATTCAGAAAATGAAGCAGAGATATAAATCACCTATTTTTCCATGGATTTTCTTGTCATCTTTAACGTCATACTGGCGAATGTCGACCATAACTTCACCTTGCCAATTCTTCACAGAAACCCTCCTCTTCTATGAAATATGCGTTTAATGAAATCAAACAAAAAATCTATACAGAGCATGTTCATGATTCTAATAAGAGTTAGAAAACAAAACCCTAGAAGTTATGGATTTTGAAGAACGGACCTCACAAGCGACAATGACTTCAGGATCGTCGTTGTCGAATTCTTTTTTGGGGAATCTACTCCGTATAGAGATGTCAACATCAGAAGCTTGGTCACGCTCCTCCCTCTTCTTCCTCTTTGCATACATTTCACGAAAGTTTTCAATATTGTCTCACTCTCTATGTGTATGTGGGAGTGTGAAATGAAAAGACGCCAAATTCAAAACCTAGAAACCCTTATGGCGCTTAAAAACAGAAGTCCTATATAATCACTCGGGACTCGGAAGTGTAATAATGAGAGGACAAAGAAAAACCAAAACCGATGTGCTGCAATTTTTTTCTAACCATATGTGTTATGAATCAAAAATAGAAAAAAAATGGAAAACTGGAAAAATGGAGTAGGCAAGAATATGAAAGAAATCGTCACACTCCACAAGGCAATGATAAGATAAATGAAGAATCACCAAAAATAGTGAAAAAAGATATACGCTATCTGCTCAAACGCTACTTGAGTTGTCATTCTCTAAGTCAATCCTCAACAATTTAGAATTTTACTACAACAAAGTTATAATAGTCCAAGTCATTTTCCACATAAGTTTAATGGTATTCTGAGATCCTCCAAGATAATTTGTTATATGCTCCTACTGCTTTTTGTTTCTCATATTCTAGATCGATCGGTTTCGCGTTTGAAGCTTGTAGCTAATCTTTTTATTTGATTTTTTTAGAGAAAATAAACTTTTTCATTTTGTTTCAACTAAAAATCCTACAATTGTTTTCTAATATTCATAAATAACTACTTGAAATCTTAAGGTAGAATATTTTAAGATTTGGATCACCATCAGGGTTTTTAAGCGTTTAAATTTAGCCCGATGCGTCAAAAGCGCACTCGGATTTCAGTGGACTATTATCTTGATTCAAGTAATTGAATTGAAAAAGGTTGTTTGAGCGTGTTTTGAGTTCAAATGATTAACTAGAAAAGATTGTTCTCTCGAAACTCCTTTGAATGGTTATATAAAGTTGGCTACTTGAATCTAGGAACTAGGATAGCTGTCGGCCGGAATCTCCTCCCTACATGCGATTGTTCTGAATCAGAGCAACCGTGTGATCGTCGTCTCCTTCACTAAACTTTGATGCAGTACAATGCTCTGAACGAAAAGAAATTTTTATGTAGAGCGGGTATACTGAATGAAGTTTAGTATGACAGGGGGAGGTGGCGCTTGGAATGGAGGTGGAAAATTCGATTCTCGTAGGTTCGCTCCGGCGGATAAGGAAGGTTGGCACCGAGTCATAAGCAATCAAGAGAGGAGGGGTGGAGGACGCAGAGGGTTTACATCTGTTGATATTGCCAAAGGATCCAGGAAACCAGGAGGAGGGGAGATCACATCGCTCTTCTTCACCTCTTTCCCGGAAAGATGGCGCGCACGGGATATGTTACAAATTTTCGACAAGCAAGGAAGAGTTCATGAGGTCGTTATTCCGGCAAGAAGGAATGCGCAGGGTAGGAGATTTGGTTTTGTCCGATTCTTTGACGTCAAAGAACCGGAACGTCTTGCACTCATCCTTGATAACATTTTCGTAGAGGGGGAGAAGATTCATGTTAATCTCCCTAAATTCCAAAGGGAGGAGAAGCAAGAACGACATAAGCAATCCTTGGAGACTCATCGACCTAAGAAATTTAAGCAAGTTTGGATGAAGAAGAACGTGGTCAACCCACTTGCGAAGGGAACCACAGAGAAGGAAGGGGAAGGAGAATGGGTTTGCGACATCGATGTAGAACCCCATTTATCTCTAGCAATGGTGGAGGAGGTTATCACTCCAGGCAAATCTTACTTTATCCAGGATGAATTGGCCCAGCAGGGAGTGTTCGCGATAAAGGCTGCTCCGATGGGTTCGAATTTAGTCCTTCTGGAAGGTGACACGGATGATGGCAATTTCAAAGAATTCATTGATGAGGCTCGTGATTGGCTTTACCAATGGTTCAAGTGGATTAGACCTTGGAAACCATCGGATATCGATCCAGAGAGGGTCACCTGGCTCCGGTGCTACGACATTCCGGTTCACGCTTGGAATTCACAATTCTTTGCTAAGTTAACTACTTATGTGGGTGAGTTTATTTATTCAAACGATATTACTGAAAGGAAGAAGTCTCTTGATGTCGCTCGATTACTGGTTCACACTCAGGCACCGGAGTCGGTGAATAGGGTGATTAAAGTTGTCATTAACAAACTTCCGTACTCGATCAGGCTAGTGGATGATTCGCATGGTTCGCCTCAATGGAGGAACATGAAAACTGTAACACCCCGGAAATAATTTAATTAAAATAGTTGATTGAATTATTAAAATAATTTGGAGGCGGGATATAGATAAATTAAAAGGTTAATATTTTATATGCGTAGGAGGTGAAACGAGTAAAGGAGGTGGTGACGTAGAGAGCCCAGTGTTTACTGAGCCCTCAACTTAAACCCTGGGGGTTTAAGCCAAACCCTCATTCGCAGCAAGCAAAAGAAAAACGAAAGTGAGAGTGAGAGAGAGAGCACGCGGCGCAAAGAGGGAGAGAAGAGGAGGGTTTCGCGAAGAATTTCGAAAGGAGATCGTTCGTGTTGCTGTGGTTTTGTTCGTGTCTCGTTCGTCGTGTTACGGATCTTACGTTATTCGAGGTAAGGGTGGGCTTAACCTTGATAATGGGTTGATGATAATTATGTGTGGGTAGTCTAGGGTTTTGTTGAATTGTTCGTGTTGTTGCATATCGTGTTTTCGTTGAGATTGGTGCTTTGATGATTATTGCACGTTATTGTGATTTGTTTCGTTATTTGTTGTTGCGTGATTGTTGTATCACGATGATGGTGTTGTTATTGTTCGTGTTTTTGTTGTTGCTGTGCGTGGTTGATTGTTGTTGTCGCGTTGTCGAATTGTCGTTTTTGTTGTGGTGGTTGCGGTGTCGTTGCCGTTAGGGTTTGGTGTTTGGCAATTTAGCGATTCTGGACACAGGTTCGGTTTTTATAAAACTGGCGCTGTTTGGTTGATCCAAAAATTATGAGGTTGATTGTTTTTGAAAATAGACTTAACGCCGGTCGTTTTGGCACTGGTTTCGTTAAATTCGGAGTTGTATAGCTCGAGTTATAGGCGATACAAGTTAGGTTAAAATTCTGGAAACGATTTGGGTATAGATTCGGTATTTCGGTGACTGGGAACGTTGTATTGACCGAAAAATTATGTGGTTTATTTTTCTGGAAAATAGACTTAATGCTTGTTAATTTGGCACTGGTTTGGTTGCGTTTAGAGTTGTGTAGCTCGAGATATGAATTCCACAAGTTAGAGTAAGATTCTGGAAACAATCTGGACACAGGGTCAGTGTTTTGGTTACCACGTTTTCAAAAGAACTCCTTTTCGAACGAATCCAATTTCTTTGAAAACTCGACAAAATTTGCCCAGTTTATGCACAAGTTTCATGCAATTTGATTGAGTTTTGGTCACTTTGGAATTGCTTGAATTTGAAGGACAGAAACTGTCCTCTTTTGCAACTAGCCTGCGTGCTTTTCGGAAACTGTACCTATTGGACACTCTCCTTCAAAAACTGAACTTAGGGATGATAACCAGACCCATAGGGCTTTCCAACAAGTATTTATTTGTTGAAATCCGATGTCGTTTGCTATTTTAATTAATTCGCTGAAGTAGGTGCGATGTGCCTAGGCGCCGTGCGCCAGTCTTGTGCGTGGTGTGTGTGCGTTATGTCCGCGTTGTGGAGCCGTCTGGTGTTAATATTTCAGGTGCGGTGCTGGTATGCTCAGGAGAGTTTAGTGGTAGCTGTGATGCTACAACTTGGTGCTATTTTTGGTGAAATCATTTGTTTTGATTCTGGTGATATAGTATTTATTTTAAATACTTGTTATGGTGAGTTGGTGCATAATCATGGTGTCGCATTGTCATATGCATGTTTTGGTGATATAGGCTCTGCCTCTGGTGTTTATTGGTGATATGCCCGTCGTGGCTCATTTTGGTGATCGGTACCGCATGCATATGCCCACTGGAGGGGTTGCATATCATCCCATTGTCTATGAATGTTATAATTTTGGTGGTTCACTGTCAAATAGATTTTTCCTTTGGTATCTGGTGCTGTGATATGGTGTAATTGTATTGTGTTGCTGTAGTTACCTGATGCTAGCATATTTTTATCATCTGCTTATTATCTCTGTTAGACTCACCCCTTCTGCTTGGAATGTTGCTCTCATGCGGCAACGCTGCAGGTGATCGCTAGTGCTCGTGGAGGAATTGCTAGGTTTTGCGTCCTCTCTCGTTTGGGTCTGTGTCAGCTCTGATATGTAGCACCGGGGAGTCGTTAGTTATCGTTTTGAACTATTATTTTAGTTATTGGAAATTGTTTTAATTAATTTTGGAGATGTCTTTAATTGTTAATTCTGGAGATGTTTAAACTGGTTAATATTTCCGCTGCTTGGTGATTTCTTTTATATAAATTATTTTGGAGATTTTTTTTTTTTTGGAATAAATGGTGTTTTTTTTTTTAAAATGGTGAAAAATGTAGCACCCTTCGAGGTGACTCTGATAATTGTCTATTTAATTGTAATAGTAAAAGGGGGGTGTTACATTAGTGGTATCAGAGCAGTTCGGTCTGTCCGGCCAAGTTGTCGAGTCGTCGAGTCGAGTAACACTTGAGTAATTGTTACTCGTTTCTGATTATAGTTTCTGTTGCAGTGTTAGGTTGAGATGGCAGGACGGAACGATGCTGCACTCGCTGCTGCTTTGCAGGCTGTGGCTCAAGCTGTGGAGAATAACCCAGGTGCTGCTGGTGATGCTGGGTCGCGCAGTTTGGCTACGTTTCAGAGGGAGAATCCTCCTACCTTTAAGGGCAAGTATAACCCTGATGGTGCTTTGGCGTGGCTGAAAGAGATGGAGAGAATCTTTAGTGTTATGGATTGCTCTGAGGCGCAGAAAGTCTATGGTACTCATATGCTGGCAGAGGAGGCTGATGACTGGTGGTTGGAGGTGAGGCAGAGGTTGGCGACTGTGAATGAAGAGGTCACTTGGGCTGTGTTCAGCAGAGAATTTCTGAGAAAGTATTATCCTGAAGATGTCCGTGGGAAGAAAGAGATTGAGTTTCTGGAGCTGAAGCAGGGTAATATGTCGGTGACTGAGTATGCTGCCAAGTTCATTGAATTGGCGAAGTTCTATCCACATTATGGTGAGGCTGGTGCTGAATTCTCCAAATGCATCAAGTTTGAAAATGGGTTGCGGGCTGATATCAAGAAGGCGATAGGGTATCAGAAAATTCGGGTGTTCTCGGAGTTGATTGACAGCTGCAGAATCTTCGAGGAAGACAGTAATGCTCATTCTAGAGTCATGAGGGATAGGCAGAAGAATTTCTCGAGTCGTGGGAAGCCGTATGAGGTTCCAGCTGGTAAGGGCAATCAGAGAACTGCTGTGGGTAAGAGACCTAGTGGGGGAGATGCTGCTGCTAGTGTGGTATGTTACAAGTGTGGTAAACCCGGTCATAAGCGTCCTGACTGTCCAGGTGATGTGAAGAAGTGCTACAAGTGTGGTAAAGAGGGTCATATGGCGTCTAGCTGTGATCGAAAGGATGTGTTATGCTACAACTGTGGTGAGGGTGGTCATATCAGCACTCAGTGTCCTAAACCGAAGAAAGAAAGGTCCGTTGGGAAGGTGTTCGCTCTGGCGGGGTCAGATGCAGTGAATGAGATCAGAGGTACATGCTATATTAATAATTCTCCTCTTATTGCTATTATTGATACTGGTGCTACCCATTATTTTATTGCTACTACATGTGTTGAGAAATTAGATCTTGTTTTATCTTCTATGTTGAGGGAGATGGTTATCGATACTCCGGCTAAGGGTTCGGTGACTACCTCGGTTGTTTGTGCGAAATGCCCTTTATCGATATTCGGTAATGATTTTCTCGTTGACTTGATTTGTTTGCCGCTGAGCGGAATGGATGTTATTCTAGGTATGGACTGGTTAGTTGATAACCATGTTCATATCAACTGTCATGAAAGGTCTGTGAGTTTCTTTTCTCCTGAAGAGGAAGAGTCTGGTTTGTTGTCTGCTGGTCAGTTGCATAGGGTAATGAGGGAAGACGTCCAGTTGTTTTCATTAATGGCGTCATTGTCTGCTGAGAGCCAAGCGAAGGTTGATGAGTTGCAGGTGGTGCGAGAGTTTTCTGAGGTTTTTCCCGACGAGATTCCGGATGTACCACCAGAGAGAGAGGTTGAGTTTGCTATTGATCTGGTACCTGATACTAAACCTGTGTCTATGGCACCGTATAGAATGTCTGCATCTGAATTGTCAGAACTGAAGAAGCAACTCGAGGATCTGCTTGAAAAGAAATTTGTGAGGCCAAGTGTGTCGCCGTGGGGAGCTCCAGTGTTGTTGGTGAAAAAGAAAGATGGTAGTATGAGGTTGTGCGTAGACTATCGGCAGCTGAATAAGGTGACTATTAAGAACAAGTATCCGCTTCCGAGGATTGATGACTTAATGGATCAGTTGGTGGGTGCTCAGGTGTTCAGTAAAATAGATTTGAGATCGGGTTATCATCAGATCAAGGTGAAAGACGAAGACATTCAGAAGACAGCTTTCAGAACCCGTTATGGGCATTATGAGTATTCCGTGATGCCTTTCGGTGTGACTAATGCGCCGGGAGTGTTCATGGAGTACATGAATCGTATCTTTCGTGAGTATCTGGATCGGTTTGTGGTGGTATTCATTGACGACATCCTAATTTATTCTAAGTCAGAAGAGGAGCATGCAGAACATCTGAGATTGGTATTGGAAATTCTGAGGGACAGGAAATTATATGCGAAGCTGTCTAAGTGTGAGTTTTGGTTGAAAGAGGTTAGCTTTCTGGGTCATGTTATTTCGGGGAATGGAATTGCCGTGGATCCGTCTAAGGTTGATGCCGTGTTACAATGGGAGTCTCCGAAGTCAGTTACTGAGATTAGAAGTTTTCTGGGTCTGGCAGGTTACTATAGGAGGTTTATAGAAGGATTTTCGAAGTTGGCACTTCCGTTGACTCAGTTGACTTGCAAGGGTAAAGCTTTCATCTGGGATGACTGTTGTGAAGAGAGCTTCAAAGAATTGAAGGAGAGGTTGACGACGTCTCCTGTTCTGACGTTGCCTAATCCGGAAGAGTCGTTTGTGGTGTATTGTGATGCTTCCAAGATGGGGTTGGGAGGTGTGCTTATGCAGAATGGTAAGGTAGTTGCCTATGCGTCGAGACAGTTGAGGACTCATGAGAAGAACTACCCTACCCATGATTTAGAACTTGCTGCAGTTGTGTTCGCGTTGAAAATTTGGAGACATTATCTGTATGGTTCGAGGTTTGAGGTGTTCAGTGATCATAAGGGTTTGCAGTATCTGTTTGATCAGAAAGAGTTGAATATAAGACAGCGCAGATGGTTGGAGTTGCTGAAAGACTATGACTTTAGCTTGAACTATCATCCGGGAAAGGCTAATGTGGTAGCTGACGCTTTAAGTCGAAAGACGTTGCATATGTCAGCAATGATGGTTAGAGAACTCGAATTAATTGAGCAGTTCAGGGATATGAGTTTGGTTTGTGAAGTGACGCCTCAGAGTGTCAGATTGGGGATGTTGAAGATTGATAATGAATTCATGGCTAGCATTCGAGAAGCTCAGAAGTTAGATATTAAATTAGTTGACCTGATGGTTGGGATTGATCAATCCGAGAATAAAGACTTTGAGTTGGATGCGCAGAATGTATTGAAGTACCGTGGAAGAATCTGCATTCCTGATGATGAGGAGATGAAAAGAGCAATTTTAGAAGAAGGTCATAGGAGTAAGTTGAGTATCCATCCGGGAGCTACAAAGATGTATCAGGATCTGAAGAAGATGTTTTGGTGGCCTGGTATGAAGCGTGATGTGGCGCAGTTTGTGTATTCCTGCTTGACTTGTCAGAAATCGAAGGTTGAGCATCAGAAGCCTGCTGGGTTGATGCAACCGTTGGAGATTCCGGAATGGAAGTGGGATAGTATTTCTATGGATTTCGTGATAGGGTTACCTAATACTGTGAGGGCGCACGATTCGATTTGGGTGATTGTGGATAGATTGACGAAGTCTGCTCATTTTATTCCTATCAATATCACGTATCCGGTGTCGAGATTGGCAGAGATTTATATTCAGGTGATTGTGAAGTTGCATGGTGTTCCTTTGTGCATTGTGTCTGACAGAGATCCTAGGTTCACTTCTGATTTCTGGAAGAGTTTGCAAGAAGCGTTGGGTTCTAAATTGAGGTTGAGTTCAGCTTATCATCCTCAAACTGATGGGCAGACAGAGAGGACCATTCAGTCGTTGGAAGACTTGTTGAGATCTTGTGTTCTTGAGCAGGGAGGTGCGTGGGATACTCACCTTCCGTTGATCGAGTTTACTTACAACAATAGTTACCATTCTAGCATCGGGATGGCACCGTTCGAGGCATTGTATGGTCGGAGATGTAGGACTCCGTTGTGTTGGCATGAATCTGGGGAGAGTATTGTTCTTGGACCCGAGGTTGTTCGAGAGACTACTGAAAAGGTGAAATTGATCCGTGAGAAAATGAAAGCGTCGCAGAGTAGACAGAAGAGCTATCATGATAAGAGAAGGAAGGATTTAGAATTCCAAGCTGGTGATCATGTGTTTTTGAGAGTCACGCCTATGGCTGGTGTTGGGCGTGCATTGAAGACAAAGAAGTTGACTCCTCGTTTCATTGGACCGTATCAGATCACTGAGAGAATTGGTAATGTTGCTTATAGGGTGGCCTTGCCGCCTAATCTTTCGAATTTGCACGATGTATTTCATGTGTCGCAACTTCGGAAGTATATTTCGGATCCGTCCCATATGATTCCGATGGATGATGTGCATGTGCGGGATAATCTCACTGTGGAGACAATGCCTGTGCGAATTGAAGATCGTGAAGTGAAGACTTTACGTGGCAAAGAGATAAACCTGGTGAAAGTGGTCTGGTTAGGAGCTGCTGGTGAAAGCATGACATGGGAGTTGGAGAGCAAGATGCGAGAGTCCTATCCGGAGCTGTTTGAATCAGGTATGTTTTCGAGGACGAAAGATTCTAAGTGGGGGAGGGTTGTAACACCCCGGAAATAATTTAATTAAAATAGTTGATTGAATTATTAAAATAATTTGGAGGCGGGATATAGATAAATTAAAAGGTTAATATTTTATATGCGTAGGAGGTGAAACGAGTAAAGGAGGTGGTGACGTAGAGAGCCCAGTGTTTACTGAGCCCTCAACTTAAACCCTGGGGGTTTAAGCCAAACCCTCATTCGCAGCAAGCAAAAGAAAAACGAAAGTGAGAGTGAGAGAGAGAGCACGCGGCGCAAAGAGGGAGAGAAGAGGAGGGTTTCGCGAAGAATTTCGAAAGGAGATCGTTCGTGTTGCTGTGGTTTTGTTCGTGTCTCGTTCGTCGTGTTCCGGAGCTTACGTTATTCGAGGTAAGGGTGGGCTTAACCTTGATAATGGGTTGATGATAATTATGTGTGGGTAGTCTAGGGTTTTGTTGAATTGTTCGTGTTGTTGCATATCGTGTTTTCGTTGAGATTGGTGCTTTGATGATTATTGCACGTTATTGTGATTTGTTTCGTTATTTGTTGTTGCGTGATTGTTGTATCACGATGATGGTGTTGTTATTGTTCGTGTTTTTGTTGTTGCTGTGCGTGGTTGATTGTTGTTGTCGCGTTGTCGAATTGTCGTTTTTGTTGTGGTGGTTGCGGTGTCGTTGCCGTTAGGGTTTGGTGTTTGGCAATTTAGCGATTCTGGACACAGGTTCGGTTTTTCTAAAACTGGCGCTGTTTGGTTGATCCAAAAATTATGAGGTTGATTGTTTTTGAAAATAGACTTAACGCCGGTCGTTTTGGCACTGGTTTCGTTAAATTCGGAGTTGTATAGCTCGAGTTATAGGCGATACAAGTTAGGTTAAAATTCTGGAAACGATTTGGGTATAGATTCGGTATTTCGGTGACTGGGAACGTTGTATTGACCAAAAAATTATGTGGTTTATTTTTCTGGAAAATAGACTTAATGCTTGTTAATTTGGCACTGGTTTGGTTGCGTTTAGAGTTGTGTAGCTCGAGATATGAATTCCACAAGTTAGAGTAAGATTCTGGAAACAATCTGGACACAGGGTCAGTGTTTTGGTTACCACGTTTTCAAAAGAACTCCTTTTCGAACGAATCCAATTTCTTTGAAAACTAAACAAAATTTGCCCCAGTTTATGCACAAGTTTCATGCAATTTGATTGAGTTTTGGTCACTTTGGAATTGCTTGAATTTGAAGGACAGAAACTGTCCTCTTTTGCAACTAGCCTGCGTGCTTTTCGGAAACTGTACCTATTGGACACTCTCCTTCAAAAACTGAACTTAGGGATGATAACCAGACCCATAGGGCTTTCCAACAAGTATTTATTTGTTGAAATCCGATGTCGTTTGCTATTTTAATTAATTCGCTGAAGTAGGTGCGATGTGCCTAGGCGCTGTGCGCCAGTCTTGTGCGTGGTGTGCGTGCGTTATGTCCGCGTTGTGGAGCCGTCTGGTGTTAATATTTCAGGTGCGGTGCTGGTATGCTCAGGAGAGTTTAGTGGTAGCTGTGATGCTACAACTTGGTGCTATTTTTGGTGAAATCATTTGTTTTGATTCTGGTGATATAGTATTTATTTTAAATACTTGTTATGGTGAGTTGGTGCATAATCATGGTGTCGCATTGTCATATGCATGTTTTGGTGATATAGGCTCTGCCTCTGGTGTTTATTGGTGATATGCCCGTCGTGGCTCATTTTGGTGATCGGTACCGCATGCATATGCCCACTGGAGGGGTTGCATATCATCCCATTGTCTATGAATGTTATAATTTTGGTGGTTCACTGTCAAATGGATTTTTCCTTTGGTATCTGGTGCTGTGATATGGTGTAATTGTATTGTGTTGCTGTAGTTACCTGATGCTAGCATATTTTTATCATCTGCTTATTACCTCTGTTAGACTCACCCCTTCTGCTTGGAATGTTGCTCTCATGCGGCAACGCTGCAGGTGATCGCTAGTGCTCGTGGAGGAATTGCTAGGTTTTGCTTCCTCTCTCGTTTGGGTCTGTGTCATCTCTGATATGTAGCACCGGGGAGTCGTTAGTTATCGTTTTGAACTATTATTTTAGTTATTGGAAATTGTTTTAATTAATTTTGGAGATGTCTTTAATTGTTAATTCTGGAGATGTTTAAACTAGTTAATATTTCCGCTGCTTGGTGATTTCTTTTATATAAATTATTTTGGAGATTTTTTTTTTTGGAATAAATGGTGTTTTTTTTTTAAATGGTGAAAAATGTAGCGCCCTTCGAGGTGACTCTGATAATTGTCTATTTAATTGTAATAGTAAAAGGGGGATGTTACAGCTGGTGTTGGGCGTGCATTGAAGACAAAGAAGTTGACTCCTCGTTTCATTGGACCGTATCAGATCACTGAGAGAATTGGTAATGTTGCTTATAGGGTGGCCTTGCCGCCTAATCTTTCGAATTTGCACGATGTATTTCATGTGTCGCAACTTCGGAAGTATATTTCGGATCCGTCCCATGTGATTCCGATGGATGATGTGCATGTGCGGGATAATCTCACTGTGGAGACAATGCCTGTGCGAATTGAAGATCGTGAAGTGAAGACTTTACGTGGCAAAGAGATAAACCTGGTGAAAGTGGTCTGGTTAGGAGCTGCTGGTGAAAGCATGACATGGGAGTTGGAGAGCAAGATGCGAGAGTCCTATCCGGAGCAGTTTGAATCAGGTATGTTTTCGAGGACGAAAGATTCTAAGTGGGGGAGGGTTGTAACACCCCGTAAATAATTTAATTAAAATAGTTGATTGAATTATTAAAATAATTTGGAGGCGGGATATAGATAAATTAAAAGGTTAATATTTTATATGCGTAGGAGGTGAAACGAGTAAAGGAGGTGGTGACGTAGAGAGCCCAGTGTTTACTGAGCCCTCAACTTAAACCCTGGGGGTTTAAGCCAAACCCTCATTCGCAGCAAGCAAAAGAAAAACGAAAGTGAGAGTGAGAGAGAGAGCACGCGGCGCAAAGAGGGAGAGAAGAGGAGGGTTTCGCGAAGAATTTCAAAAGGAGATCGTTCGTGTTGCTGTGGTTTTGTTCGTGTCTCGTTCGTCGTGTTCCGGAGCTTACGTTATTCGAGGTAAGGGTGGGCTTAACCTTGATAATGGGTTGATGATAATTATGTGTGGGTAGTCTAGGGTTTTGTTGAATTGTTCGTGTTGTTGCATATCGTGTTTTCGTTGAGATTGGTGCTTTGATGATTATTGCACGTTATTGTGATTTGTTTCGTTATTTGTTGTTGCGTGATTGTTGTATCACGATGATGGTGTTGTTATTGTTCGTGTTTTTGTTGTTGCTGTGCGTGGTTGATTGTTGTTGTCGCGTTGTCGAATTGTCGTTTTTGTTGTGGTGGTTGCGGTGTCGTTGCCGTTAGGGTTTGGTGTTTGGCAATTTAGCGATTCTGGACACAGGTTCGGTTTTTCTAAAACTGGCGCTGTTTGGTTGATCCAAAAATTATGAGGTTGATTGTTTTTGAAAATAGACTTAACGCCGGTCGTTTTGGCACTGGTTTCGTTAAATTCGGAGTTGTATAGCTCGAGTTATAGGCGATACAAGTTAGGTTAAAATTCTGGAAACGATTTGGGTATAGATTCGGTATTTCGGTGACTGGGAACGTTGTATTGACCAAAAAATTATGTGGTTTATTTTTCTGGAAAATAGACTTAATGCTTGTTAATTTGGCACTGGTTTGGTTGCGTTTAGAGTTGTGTAGCTCGAGATATGAATTCCACAAGTTAGAGTAAGATTCTGGAAACAATCTGGACACAGGGTCAGTGTTTTGGTTACCACGTTTTCAAAAGAACTCCTTTTCGAACGAATCCAATTTCTTTGAAAACTAAACAAAATTTGCCCCAGTTTATGCACAAGTTTCATGCAATTTGATTGAGTTTTGGTCACTTTGGAATTGCTTGAATTTGAAGGACAGAAACTGTCCTCTTTTGCAACTAGCCTGCGTGCTTTTCGGAAACTGTACCTATTGGACACTCTCCTTCAAAAACTGAACTTAGGGATGATAACCAGACCCATAGGGCTTTCCAACAAGTATTTATTTGTTGAAATCCGATGTCGTTTGCTATTTTAATTAATTCGCTGAAGTAGGTGCGATGTGCCTAGGCGCTGTGCGCCAGTCTTGTGCGTGGTGTGCGTGCGTTATGTCCGCGTTGTGGAGCCGTCTGGTGTTAATATTTCAGGTGCGGTGCTGGTATGCTCAGGAGAGTTTAGTGGTAGCTGTGATGCTACAACTTGGTGCTATTTTTGGTGAAATCATTTGTTTTGATTCTGGTGATATAGTATTTATTTTAAATACTTGTTATGGTGAGTTGGTGCATAATCATGGTGTCGCATTGTCATATGCATGTTTTGGTGATATAGGCTCTGCCTCTGGTGTTTATTGGTGATATGCCCGTCGTGGCTCATTTTGGTGATCGGTACCGCATGCATATGCCCACTGGAGGGGTTGCATATCATCCCATTGTCTATGAATGTTATAATTTTGGTGGTTCACTGTCAAATGGATTTTTCCTTTGGTATCTGGTGCTGTGATATGGTGTAATTGTATTGTGTTGCTGTAGTTACCTGATGCTAGCATATTTTTATCATCTGCTTATTACCTCTGTTAGACTCACCCCTTCTGCTTGGAATGTTGCTCTCATGCGGCAACGCTGCAGGTGATCGCTAGTGCTCGTGGAGGAATTGCTAGGTTTTGCTTCCTCTCTCGTTTGGGTCTGTGTCATCTCTGATATGTAGCACCGGGGAGTCGTTAGTTATCGTTTTGAACTATTATTTTAGTTATTGGAAATTGTTTTAATTAATTTTGGAGATGTCTTTAATTGTTAATTCTGGAGATGTTTAAACTGGTTAATATTTCCGCTGCTTGGTGATTTCTTTTATATAAATTATTTTGGAGATTTTTTTTTTTTTGGAATAAATGGTGTTTTTTTTTTAAAATGGTGAAAAATGTAGCGCCCTTCGAGGTGACTCTGATAATTGTCTATTTAATTGTAATAGTAAAAGGGGGGTGTTACAAAAACTAGAAAAGAAAATGACCTCGATGATTCATCAAGCTCAAATGAGGATTCTTCCGATCAGTTTTTTTCGGCAACGACGTAGATCAAGGAGATGAGGAGGTGGAAGAAGCCGAATTAAATGCCCTATTAAATGCAGTGTGCATATCAGGGAGGGTGGATCTGGAATATGGGGGAATTAATTCGAATAAGGCAGGTAATGATAGCCTTGAAGGCACCAGAGAGTCAACAATCATTTATTGGAGAATCTCCTTCCAAATCGAGTGGAAGTTTTGTTGAGGAATCTAACCCTTTTGAATATCAAAAGCAGGCGGCTACTATCAATATGGTCAATGGGCTTGGAGCGTTTGGTGATCATGAGTTGGGACAACGGTCTGGTAGTCCGAATCAAAAGCCCAGATCCCAAGGAAATACACTAGACCTCCCTTCAATTCCAAATCGGCCCAGCTTTGACAAGTGTGTGGGTCAACCGAGGCCCAAAAAACAAAATAAGTTGCTTCGGGTCGGGGTGAAGAGGGAACCACGATCTGGAAAATTAAAGATGGCCTCGAGAGAATTGAATGAAGTTTCGTTAAACTCTCATTCTGTGGCTCCAATGGCGCAACAATCCAATGAGGTCAGTGCACATCAATCATCTTTGTTCTCAGCCGGAATTGTTTCATGCGGGGGTTCGATCTCAAGCGGTGACATTGCTCTTTGCAATAATAAATTTTGGGCCCTTCAAGGAAAGGCAGTGGCTAGGAGGGTTTGGGAAAATGCTAAACGACTAGGGGTTGAGGGAAATTTGCCTGATGAGACCTACATTGACTTGATTGAGGAAGGAGAAAGAAGAGACAAAGCAGAGTGCAGTAAGAGGGCGAATACAATCAGGACCTCATGAATTTACTATCTTTAAACATTAGAGGGTGGGGCGATCGTGGCAAGCATCGCCAATTGGTGTCTCTTATAAATTTAGGTTCTTTTGATTTTGTTTGTATTCAGGAAACGAAGAGGGAGGTGATGGTAGAAAATGAGATTGATTTGCTATGGGGAAATCGTACTTTCCATTGGATTCGTCAACCTTCGCATGGTCTATCAGGTGGTACTCTATGCACGTGGCTAGAGGGGGACTATACGGTTAATTCTCACTTTTCCGGCGTTGGTTTTCTAGGAGTTAGTGTGGTTAATCGGAATAAAGTAGTTAATGTTGTCAATGTCTATGCTCCTTGTTCCACTAGCGCGAAAAGAAGGGTATGGGCTGATTTATTGGCAACAAAGCATCGCATGGGGGGAGGTGAATGGTGTATAGTAGGTGATTTCAATGCTGTAACTGGTGTATCCGAAAGAAAAGGGAGGAGTGGGGCTTCCTATGATGCAGAGATTGATGATTTTAACAGTTTCATTGTTGATATGGATTTGGTTGACGTCCCGGTGTCCGGGATAAAGTTTTCTTGGTTTTGTTTTGATGGTGTGTCTATGAGCAGATTGGATAGGTTCTTGATCTCAGAAGGGCTTATAGCTGATTGGGGAATTTCAGGGCAGTGGATTGGTAACCGGGACATTTCAGATCATTCTCCCATTTGGCTTCTTCGGTCGGTTAAAAATTGGGGCCCGAAGCCGTTTCGCATTTTCAACGCTTGGTTGGAACACCCTGAGTTCTTGCCTTTTGTTCAAAAGTCTTGGAGTAGCTTCAACATCACAGGCCATAAAGCATTTGTTATCAAAGAAAAACTGAAGTTGCTAAAAGGTAGTATTAGAGAGTGGAACAAGGAGGTGTTTGGGAAGGTGGATCTCAATATTGACAATCTTGTTCGAGATTTGAACTCCTTGGATGATGTTTTATGCGAAGGGTGGGATGGAGGAGTGGTTGAAAATAAAAGAGAAGTCTCTGTTTCTCTATGGAAAGAAATTCGCGCAAAAGAATCTATCTTGGCTCAAAAATCTAGAGCAAGATGGATAAAGGAAGGGGACATGAATTCTAAATATTTCCACTCTCAATTGACATTCCGAAGGAGGAGGTGCAATGTGGTGATTCTTAGAGATAATGGGGCTATGGTGGAGGATGTGGAAGAAGTGAAGTCATTTGTCAAGCAGCATTTTGTGAAGAGTTTTGATAAACTCTAGTGCATTTTTAGGGATATTTTTGGGTAACTTTTATAGCAATTATTATCTATTATATAAATTACTAACTATATTTTTGTTCTATATTTTGTAGGAAAGAATGAAAGATAAAAATGCAAATAATATATATTATTGGTATATGTATATAATATTTTATAAATATTATATATGTATATTATATATATGTGAGTGTTGGTTTAGAAAGAAGTGCATATATGTGGCCCAAAACAACAACAAGACCACATGGCCCAAAAGTGGAGAAAGAAGCCCAAGAGAATTTAACTCAAGCATCATACGTGAGCAACAAGAATTCAGCGGGTCAAGGAATTAAGGGGGAGCCGTACACACCAAACACAAATAATTAGAGGAGCCGCATACATTGGACTGACGCTGACGGCAACAACACCAGATAGGAGGGAGAGAGTAAGAATTTGGGTACCGTTCCCGACACCGTGAGAGAGCTCTGGAGCAGAATAAAAAGATTGAAGACTTAGACCAAGAATTTCTCTAATTATCGGGTTATTCTTATCTTTGTATTTCATGAACTTTTTTTCTATTTTATTGTTCTTAATACCTATGGATACTTAAATCTTCTTTCTAGGGTCTTAGGTGAATCTTGCTTGTTTAGAGACCTTTTTATGTTTTAATTTCTACTTTGAATTCCTAGTTTTTATTTCAATTAATATTGTCCTATTGTTTTTTATCACATAATTAGGATTAGCTACCCTTTTCATATTCATAATCAATTAGTTGATCAGCGACCGTACTGCAATTAGTTGGTGGACCTATAGGATGATTGGGGCTATAATTAATGAATGACCAAACTTTAATTTAGTCTTCCAATCACTCAACCTTTTTGTACTTTATGCTTTTCTTAAATTTAAATTCTAGCATGACCAAACTAGGGTTAATTTAGGAAAAAGAATATTAATCGCGAATGACCAAACGGGTTAATAGCTTTAGTAAAGGGATTGGTAATTAAATAAAATAAGAGAATTCAGGTAGAATTAGACATAGGGGAATCGAAGCTTGCAAGTGAAACCGCGACCCTAGACCTCTCTCCATTTATCGAAGTTTTTATCTGTTATCTATTTACCTTTATTTCAATTACAATTCAATTATTCACTCGTCTAAACAATAAATAATTTTAAGTAGTTTAGTACTTGTTAATTAATCCCTGTGGAGACGATTATCTTTTATACTACTTCTGCGAGAGAGTACACTTGCTCTAAGTGTGTTTTTAACGCAACAAGTTTTTCTGAAGCTAACTTCAATCGGTCAAGCTTGGATGGTATTGAATTCAAGAAATTGGCGAATTGTGATTCTGATTTGTTGGTTCAACCATTCACCGAGGAAGAAGTTAGGATGGGGGTGTGGGGTTGTGATGGCGATAAAAGCCCGGGGCCCGACGGGTACAATCTCAATTTTATAAAGCTTTGTTGGAATTTCTTAAAAGACGACGTGGTGGCCTTTATTAATGATTTTTATGATAATGCCTTTATCCCAAAGGCAATCTCGGCATCCTTCATAGCTTTGGTACCAAAGAATGACAACCCTCAAGACTTGGGTGAGTTTAGGCCCATTTGTTTGATAGGGTGTTTATATAAAATCTTGGCGAAAGTTTTGGCTAGTCGAATCAAGCGGGTGTTGCCTTGTGTTATTTCGAGTTGCCAATCAGCCTTCATCGGAGGGAGGCAAATCTTGGATGGGGTGGTGATAGTCAATGAGTTGGTGGACTATGCGAGGAGAAATAAGGATGAGTGCTTGTTGTTCAAGGTTGATTTTGAGAAAGCTTATGATTCAATTTGGTGGGATTTCTTAATTTATATGTCGCATCGCATGGGGTTTCCTCGTAGGTGGGTGTCTTGGATGAAGTCGTGTATTTGCACTAGTTCCATGTCGGTTCTAGTCAATGGTTGCCCTACCCAAGATTTCAAAGTTGAACGGGGTTTGAGGCAAGGGGAACCGTTGTCGCCATTTCTCTTTCTTATTGTTGCCGAAGGTTTGTCGGGATTGATGCACAAAGCGGTGGAGATTGGAGCTTATCAAGGGTTCTCCATTAGTGATAACTTGAACTATTTACTTATGCAATTTGCGGATGATACAATGATGGTGGGCAAGGCCACTTGGGACAATCTTTGGAGCATCAAATCCATATTGAGGTCCTTTGAATTAGTGTCCGGGTTGAAGGTCAATTTTCACAAGAGCAAGCTTATTGGTATCAACACTCCGAATGACTTTTTGGAGAGAGCAAGCACCTTCCTCTTTTGTAGATCGGAATCAATTCCCTTTAAGTTCTTGGGCAATCCCATTGGCGCTAATCCCCAGCGGGAATCAACTTGGAAAACCGTTCTTGATGGGCTTAGAAAGAGATTGTCAACATGGAAGGGACGCCTTCTCTCCATCGGTGGTTGGGTAACTCTTATAAACTCCGTATTGAATAGCATTCCCTTATATTTGTTCTCATTCTACAAAGCTCCGAAGGTGGTGATTAAGAAGATGATAAAAATTCAAAAGGATTTTCTTTGGGGTATCAAAGATGGAGAGAGTGGGATGTATTGGGTGGCTTGGGACAAAATTTGTCTTCCAAAGAAGGAGGATGGCTTAGGAATTAAAAATTTAGAGCTTTTCAACATAGCTCTATTATCCAAGTGGAAGTGGAGGGCTTTGACGGATTCTAATGTAAGTTGGAGTCGTTTGTTGTCTCTTAGGTACGAGAATTTCGATTCACCTTTTGTCTACGACTCTATGGAGGGCCAAAACCGAAGGGTAACGGGGTCTATTTGGTGGACGGAGTTGGTGTCTTTGGACTATAAGGTTGTGGAGGATAGTCGGTTTGCGTGGTGCATTCGAAGAGGTTTGGGTGATGGCATGTTGATTAAATTTTGGATGGACCAATGGCTGGGAATAGAGCCTCTATTTAAGGTGTTTCCTTTGTTGTTTGAAGGATATGGTCAACAAAATATAACAGTGGCTAAATGTCGTTCTTGGGTCGAAGGGAGTTGGAGTTGGAGTGTCCCTTGTCTGGGTTTTGATGACGTTATCCGAGCTGCAGAAGCAGACATTCTGCAGAGCATTTTGCTGCCGGTAGCTCTTGATTTATCGAAGGTTGACGAGTGGAAATGGTCGTACGATCACTCCAAGCAATTTACGGTCAAGTCCTATTATTCTCAGCTGCTTCGCACCAACCCATCACACTAGATTAATTCAGTTTGGAATCAAACTAGTGCAGAATTATGGAAATCAATTGCCCCTTCGAAAGTCATTATTTTCGGGTGGCGCTTGTTGCTCGATTCCTTGCCATCCCGAGCTCAGCTGCTGCACAGACACGTGATCCACACGGAGGAGGAAGTGATCTGCCCGTTATGTCACCTAGCCCGTGAAGACGTGCAGCATTTGTTCATGAGCTGCGTTTTTGCACAATCGGTTTGGTTATCTGTTGGAGCTTGGTTAGGTGTTGAGCTTGATGTCTATTTGAGCGTGGTGGATTTTTTTAGAAGTTGTGGTCAATGGTGCCAAGGGAAGAATTCAAAGTGAGCGAAACATTTATTTTGGCTTACCACGTGTTGGAGTATTTGGCTAGTTAGGAATGACATCGTCTTCAAAGAGGAGGAAGTGAATGTAGAATCCGTAATTAACCTGATTAAGAGTTTAACTTGGATGGTGTCTCTACAAATTGAATTGTAATTCTTCTATGTCTATTTCTTTGTGGTGGTCTAACCCACTACATAGCCTAAACAATATGTAGTTCTTATGGTTGTTTAGGTTTGAGCACACCTAGTGCTCCATCAATGAATTGTTGCTTATAAAAAAAATGTTGACTCAAAGAATATTTTCGAACAACCACTCTGATTCAACAATTTGACCCACGACAATGTTGTATTAGACGAATATTGAGAAACAACCAATTATAAATACGGTTCGATTTTTTTTTTAAATAAATATGGTTTTAACATCGATTATTAAAATCAACCACATTTTTTGTCTGCACTTCCCAATATTGAGTTGCTTTAGAATTATAAAGTTCAAAAGTTTACAATATTTGCTGGAGACTTGTGTGAATCAATTGTTGAGCATGTGACTCACTACTAAATTGAACATGGTGATCTAACAAATAATGAGTATCATAAAATGAAGATTTTTTTGTAAGTTCTTTGTTGTGGGTGCCAATGTTGAAGCCTTACTCTGTTGACAAATTTGGCAAGTACTTAAGTGAATGAATAGGTGCTCTCCAAAGTAAAAAAGACCATCATAGAAGCGAAATTGGGCACGCATTTCCGGATCCTCATGCCAATTTCATAAGTGCCTTACAATAAAGGAAAAAATAATTAAAATTCTTCTTGAAGAGGAAGGCACAATGCAATCACTTGGTGAAGAATTTTTTCATCCATTCTGGTTTGGTAATCACCCTTTTCTCCTAATTCAATCTGGACATGGAATCAATTAAGTAAAAGATTATAAAATTTAAAAAGAATATTAACAAAGACGTTGAAATTAAACATCCATAGTTGGTAGTAACCGAACTAAATAGACTCAAAAGATATCTCAGGTTCAAAAGAATATTGTTCTAAAAAATATAAAGAGAAGAAGTATGAAAATAAATTAATTTTTTAAAGGTTCAGATAAATATGGTTCTAAAAAATACAAAAAGAAGAAGTTAAGAAATTGATTTTTTAAAGTGGTGAAATTAGTAAAATGGTGAGTTGCACGGGTAAATGTCACGAATTTTTTTTTACCAAACCGGTTATAGAGGAACGAACTTTGAGTATTTGAATAGTTAAATTTTTTTTCTAAACTCTAAAGTACCCCAAAACACACTGCTTATAATTTTTCATCCAGTCGATTATTTAAGAAAATAAACTTCACATATTTAGAAATCTTATATTTTTTGAGACTGAAAATTACTCCTTAAAATATAAAAAACGAAAAAAGGCAGAACCTTAAAACAAAAAAAGAAAAAAAATAAAATAAAAACGAAAAGAAGAAAAAAAAACAAAAAACAATGTGGCACTTTGGCGCCTAAGCATGCCAAGCCGCATAAGATATATAGATTTATTTTTTGAAGGGGTGAAATGAGTAAAAGGTGAGTTGCACGGGTTAGGTCACGAAATTGTTTTTTAACCAAACCGGTAATTGAGGAACAGACTTTGAGTGTTAGAACAGTTACATTTTTTTCCTAACGCTAAAGTCTCCAAAACATACCACTTAGCATCACACTTTACTTTTTTGTCACAAAATTATTATTATTTTTTCGCCAAACTAGTATCAGAATAACAAACTTTGCGTATCTGAACAGTTAAATTTTTTTTTTGCGATCCCTAAAGTACACAAAAACACACCGCTTAGCATCTCACTTTACATATTTTGTCATGAAATTAATTTTTTTTCACCTAACATGTTATTGAGGAACCAACATTGTGTACTTGACCACCTAAATTTTTTTCCAGACTGTAAAGTACTCCTTAAAATATGGGGGAAAAAAAGAAAAAATGCCTAAAGTACCCTAAAACACACTGCTTAGCATCGCACTTTACGTATTTAATCACAAACTTTTTTCTTTACCAAACAGTTACTTTTTCTTTACCAAACACGTATTTGAACAGTTAATTTTTTTCTAAATCCTAAAGTATACAAAAACACACTGCTTAGCATCTCACTTTACATATTTTGTCATGAAATTAATTTGTTTCACCTAATGATTATTGTAGAACGAACTTCCCATATTTTAACATATATATAAACTCAAAAATACCTCAAAACATACACCTCATATATGAAAAAAATAGTTGCTGAAGTATGAAAAATTAAAATTTAAAATAGAAATGCTGAAGTTGGCGCATTTGGATGACAAGCCGCTTTTAATATTTAGACTAGACCTTACTCATGTGCGATGCAAGGATATCCTTACGAAAAAATAGGTAGTATTATGCATATTTCGATTTATTACATATTTGAACTATTTGATAGGCAGTACATTATTGGAGAATTTTATGTAAAAAAATCTAACTCAGATAAATTTAATTGATGAAACAAATTAGTGATTTATATCGAGGTTAAATTGAAGATCTCTTTTTTTCTTACTCACACCTTACTTGTGGAACCCACTAAAATGATTGTGGAATCCAACTAAAAATTGGCTCTAAAACACTGACTAAACTTACTTACATTCAATTTAGCCTTAAGAGTATTAAGATTAAGATTAGAGCATGTGAGGTATTTGGTTGCATTGATAGTGTTTCTGTTAATTTTCATGGGTCAATTTCCCCATCCCTAATTTTGGTTCCACGATAACCAATTTAGTGAATAGTGCTTTGAAGAAGAAAGATAAAAACAATTTAGTGAGTATTGTAAGTGATTAAAGAACATGAATTTAGGTGTTGTCTGGGAAGTGTTTTCTTTGTAAGGTGGTGGGTAAGGGTTACTCCTCAATTTTTGATTATAAGCAAAAGAAGGCTGCGCACGCTCTTTAACAAAAGTTTAAAAAAGAAATATGATTCGTAAGTTACCCCTATTAACTCTTCTTCAACCCCTAGATTTTTAAAATAATTATACAACTTCAGTAAAAAAAATGATTATACAACTATTGGCACAATGCGGATTGTAGCAAGAGTAGCATTATTAATTTCTTAATCAATTAAAATAGTAACAACTATATAGATTATTTAATCCCGTCATCCAGATTGAATGTTATGTAAAGAGGACAATTAAGCTAAGCCAAAAGAAGGAACAAATAATTAAAAACAATGTCAGAAACCAAACCCCAACAACAACACCCTTTGTTTTGTTTCTATCATCATATAATAAAAGAGCGCATAGATTCCGGTTTTATTAAGAATTTTAGTAAATTACAATTAATATTATTGTCTTATATATAAAAAATAATTGTATTTTTAAAAAGTTTCTTAATGATATTTTTTAGGAATAAAAGGAAATATTGGAATATTACCAAAAAAAAGAAATATTGGAAAATAAAATGTAAAACAGTTTAGGATATTTTGGCACAATATTATTAAATAAAAAATTTTGGTCTCCATAAAAGTGTAGGTTCGAACCCAGGTAACCGTACAAAATATCCAACCTAATAATAACTAATTGTGCTAAGCCATACAAATATAGTATCAAATAGAAGGATATTGTATAAAATTTACTTATATTTTTGTTCCGGACTAGGCCCAATCCGCCTAATCAACGACGCAAAACACCGCTGGATCCGGCCCAATTGGCGAGCCACCACGCAAATCCCATATCAACGCTCTAAATCGTTTCGCCCCGATCCAACGGCTCGGAGCTGGCAAGATCTGCGAAACTCCCTAGCCCGCGTCTATAAATACGACACTACCCCTAGAACCAGGTACGCTTTAATAGGGAAAGAGACTCAAGTAAATACACTAAGCATGTTAGTCAACTAGGTGATGTGTTAGTGTTGACTCTGCTGACTAGGATAGTCCACTTGGCTAGTGGTGTGTGAAAATACGTGTGCAAGTATACACAGTCACAAGTTATAGTATAAAAGATCGAACCCACAGAGATTGAATTAACTCTTGTATGTTATTGTAAAGAAATGCAAATTAGTGCAACTACACTATTCAGATTTTTGGGTTTTGGTTGAAGTTGAAATGAAAATAAATAAACAGAAAGCAAGTAAATTGTGTAAGAAATCAGTTGAGAATGAAAGTTGAGATGTCTTCACAAGCTAAATCACTTTTGAGTGTATTGTGTTTTCTTGTGGTGCAGTTGCACTTAGTGCAGCTGCATCAGTGTGTGCTGGTCAGCTATTTTCTTCAGAGTTTCGTTACAAGCTCTTATGATCCTGTTTTTTTGCGGTAAAGAGTAGGGTTGTCAGTGCCTCTCTCGCCCCCTTACAGATAATCCAATTTGCTAAATAAGTACACTCTTGTATCTTAAGATCTTACTACACTCTTGTAAGGACTATGTTAACCTAAGGTTAGGAATTAACAAGCTAACTTCATTAAAACTAGTTTAACAAAAAGCTTTATTAAACACTTATCCTTACTTAGTTCTTGATTTCTAGTTATAAGCCAATTAAGTGAATATAACTCTACTTGTTCTAAGTAATCAACCTTAAACAAGATTAAGTATTTAAACACAAGAACTAAAGTACTTACACCACTTGAAAACTCAATAACTTTCCTCAAAAGATCATTGGAAAGTTAGAACATCCCAACTTAAGGGAATTAGCTCATGATGAGCATATCAAAGCAAATATAATTGAATGAAAACATGTTGCAATGAAGGAAAGTACAAGAGAATTCAAAAGAGTAAGAATTACAACAATTGAAAGACTCTTGCATATATTTGCTTACAACTAATTTCTAACACTAAGAAAATATAAAAAGAACTACAAGAAAATAAACTTGAAAACTATAAAAAACTAAAATAGAAAGAACAAGAAGTAAGTATGTAAAAATCTATATATCTTTCAAGTGAAGAGTTGAGTCCTTTATATAGGCCTTGAGATTTCCTTCAAGTGAGGGTTTGCTTGGAGACAAAGTTAACTTAACCATGGTTACTTTTCAGAAGTTGATGATGCCATTTGAGTTTTTCACTCAAGTGCAAAGAATGGTCCAATTAGGTGTAGCCATGTGTCCTTTATAAGATGACTCTTCAAATGGTCATATATTGTAGGCACCTCCTTTGAAAGGTTCCCGTGTGACCCATGTGATTTGTGACCAATTATGATGTCATCTTGTGGTGTCTTTATCTTCTTTGAGTTTGAGGTGCTTCCGGTGTTGGCATTTTTCCTCCCTTTCAGGATGGTGCAGCTGCATGTAGTGCAGCTGCATGCGATGCAGGTGCATCCTTTTGCAAGTTGCCATGGTGCCTCCATGTGACTTGTGACTAAGCATGATGTCATAGAGATATTTATGCCATGGTATGAATTGAGGTGCTTCCATTGTGGAGTAATTCTGTCTTTGGTGCAGGATGGTGCAGATGCACTAAATTTGGTTGCACTGTAGTAATCTGGTGCAGCTGCATCTAGTGCAGATGCACTCCTTGTTTTCCGTTGCAGATGCATCAACTGCAGGTGCACTGAACAAACACATCAAACATACCAATATATATACAAAATGCTAAGTCATGAGTATAAACCTTGAATGTTGTTTATTTTATTCATACTACTATATTTAACACATATTGTACTTGATTCTAAACAATTATTTAGGTTTAGATGCGTATATAACTCTATATAAAATAGAGTTATCAGCTAGCATAGTGGTGAGCTAGATTCAGTTTAACTAAATGTAACTACAAATGTAACAATCTACCAGATTCAGTTAGACTACAACTGAATCAAAACAGTGTATATAAGCCATTGAGCTAATTGCAATAATCAAGAGATTCAGTTCATATCATTTCTAAATCTTTACATGGTATCATTCGCCACTCGATCCTCTCGTTTTCTGTAACGCCCTAAAATAATTTAATTATTTATTTAATTGAATTATTTAAGGCTTACAATAATTTATTAAGTTAAATTAATAATCCGGTATTTTAATTTATTCAGGAGGTGTTATGAGTAATTAATGGAGTGGGAATAGGAGGCCCATGATCCATTAGCTAGGCCCAAGAGTCTAATTATCTAGTCTAGGGGTTATGAGATGGTGCTCATTTGAAACAAATCAAAGAAAGAAAGAAAGAAGTGAGATAGAGAGAGAGAGAGAGAGAGAGAAAACGCGAAGAAAGAGGGAGAGGAGGAGAAGAAGAGCTCGCAATTTTCAAGGAGAAAGGAAGAGGAGCTTGCTTGCTTGCTTTTGCTTTGGGGTTTTGTGGAGAGTGCTTGTCTTCACCAAAATTCAAGGTAAGGGTGGGTTTTTCTTCATTTATAATAGGATTGTATGATGGTTATTATGTGGGGTTTTAGGATTTAAGTTGTTGTGAATTAATTGATTTGGTGATTGAATGAGTGATGATGTTGTTGATTTCATTTTGATGAAATTTGGTATGCTTGGTGTTTTGTTGGAATAATTGACGAAATTAATGTTGCTTGTAAGGTGTTTGATGAAATGATTCAATGATTTTGAATGTAAATATATGGTGCTTGTATGGTGTTTGATGATATGCTTGAAAGAGTCATGAACAATGATGTTGAAATTTGGTGGTGGAGTGTTGGGTGTCTCGGTGTTATGCCTGTGTTGTGCTGGCGCAGTGTGCTGCCAGTGTTGCCTGTGTGCTGGCGCAGTGTGCTGCCAGTGTTGCCTGTGTGCTGGCGCAGTGTTGCCCAGTGTTGCCCAGTGGCGCCAGTGCTGCCTGCCAGTGTTGCCTGTGTGCTGGCGCAGTGTGCTGCAAGTGTTGCCTGTGTGCTGGCGCAGTGTGCTGCCTGTGTGCTGGCGCAGTGTTGCCAAGTGGTGCCCAGTGGCGCCAGTGCTGCCTGCCAGTGTTGCCTGTGTTGTGCTGGCGCAGTGTGCTGCCAGTGTTGCCTGTGTGCTGGCGCAGTGTGCTGCCAGTGTTGCCTGTGTGCTGGCGCAGTGTTGCCCAGTGTTGCCCGTGTGCTGTGTGCAGTGTTGCCCAGTGTTGCCTGTGTGCTGTGTGCAGTGTTGCCCAGTGTTGCCTGTGTGCTGTGTGCAGTGTTGCCCAGTGTTGCCTGTGTGCTGTGGGCAGTGTTGCCCAGTGTTGCCTGTGTGCAGTATTGCCCAGTGTTGCCTGTGTGCTGTGTGCAGTGTTGCCCAGTGTTGCCTGTGTGCTGCGGGGCGCCAACTCCGGTGACTGTCCCGTGTCTTGGACTTATAAAGTAGTCTATATTTTTGGTGTTGGTGTGTCCGGAGAGTTTGGTGTTAGCCATAGAGCTATGATTGGTGATGTACTTGGTGAATTTAAATACGGTGACAGGTGATGGGTCTATGACCACTTATGGTGATGGTGAATTTAATGACGGTGATGAATCTAATGATTACTGGTGATGTTGTATTACACATATAATACTATGATTGTGGATTGTTGTTGGTGCATTGTTCATGGAGTCGCATACTTCATATGCATTTACCGGTGATGTAGGCTTCGGCCTTATGATTAATTATAGGTGATGATGCCCGAATGGCAATTATTGGTGATGATGGTACCACATGCATATGCCCGTTGGTGTGGGTTGCACCTCATGCATATACTCATGCAATTGGTGATGTTCCTTGATGCTTATGAATTGATGTTGTATAATGATGTTGTATGTTCGTAGTGTTGTGAGGCGGTGTTTATGGTTGCCTTTACTCTAACATATTGCTTATCATACATGCTATTATATTTGTTAGAGACTCACCCCTTCTGCTTTATATGTTGCTTCTTATGTCGGCAACGTGCAGGTGATCCCGAGTGAAGGTTCTTCTACCTTCCTTAGTCTGGTCTGTGTCGTTTGCTCTGATACGTAGCACCTGGGGGGGGATCATTAGTTTTGTTGTTGTTTTATCTGTTGATTTCAAACTATTTATTTGGGATGTATGAATTATATTATGAGACTTGTCTTTATTCCGCTGCGATGGTGATTATAATAACTGTGGTGTAGTCGAACAAGTGTTTTGAGGGTTCGTCCCGATCGATGTGCTATGTATCACATTTCTCTATTTTGATGAATTTTAAATATGGTTATTTGTTGTATGGTGTAAATGTAGCACTCCCTTGTGGGTGTATCGAAAAGGTTTTTGAAAACTCTGATTTTTATATTACTTTGGACGTGTTAGAAAGGGGGTGTTACATTTTCCGCTTCGCAACTGACTATCTTCATCTCTTCGTCACCGTTCTTTAATGGCGGATTCCGTGACGGCGAGCACCGGTGCTTCTCCCACAAATCCACCGGCATCAATCTTCCATGCATCACCAAATTTCAACGCTTCGCAACAATTTGTCACTGGTCCCAAGCTTGCAATCAAGCTCGACGAAAAGAATTTCTTACTGTGGAATAAATAAATCAAAGGAGTAGTGAAGATGCACAAGTTGCAACGCCTCCTTGTCAATCCTGTGATTCCGCGGAAATTTGCCTCAGAAGCAGATCGACTAGCTGACAAAGTCTCTGATGCGTTCGAGAATTGGCTCGTTCAAGATCAAACTATGTTCACTTGGATCTTGTCCACATTATCTGAATCCGTTCTTCCTCGTGTGCTCACTTGTGAGCATTCTTGGCAACTCTGGGAGAAATTGCAACAACATTATTTCTCACATCTTCGGGCAAAAGCGAGGCAACTCCGTCACGAACTCAAGAACACTAAGAAAGGTTCCAAGTCGATTTCGGAGTTCCTCACTGCTATTCATACTCTTGCTGATACCCTAACCTCAATTGGTGAAGTGATTATTGATTAATACCTCTGTGATGTGATCTTGGATGGCTTACCAGAAGAATATAGCCCCTTCGTAATGATGATCTTTGGCAAATCTGGAACACCAGCACTATCAGAGATTGAATCCCTTCACCTTGTTCAAGAATCACAACTGGAGAAATTTCGTTAAGAATTAACAGTTACAAACGCTACTGTTAATGTTGCACAAGTGCAACATCGTGGATCTCAGAATTCTGGTGTCACCTCAGATGGATCGCAAGGTGCTCGAGGAAATTACAACAACAACTTTCATTCCCGTGGTCGTGGCAGACAGGGACGTGCTCGTGGCCGCGGCGATGCTTCTCGTGGTGGACGCTCTGCAACACCACGCCCTACTTGCCAACTATGTGGCCGTTACGGTCACTCTGCAACACCACGCCCTACTTGCCAACTATGATGTCATTTGTGCAAACCAATGCTGCTACAACTGTCCCTGCTGAATCAGTGCCCTTCGCGTCAACTGAAGCAACCACTCCTAGTGTATGTCTCGCAGAAACTCTTCCCTTGGATGCCACAGGTAAAATTATTCAGTATCCTTCACCTAATCTTGCTGATTATGAGGATTGGTATGGTCACACAGGTGCTTCGCACCATGTCACAGCCAATTCTTCCAATTTACAGCATAATACTCCTTACAAAGGTCGTTCTAGAGTCAAAATGGGCAATGGTAGAACTTCACATATACAAGCCATAGGCAAATCTGGTTTCAATTCACCTATTCACCCTTACATTAACTTAGTATTGAACAATTTATTGCATGTGCCTCACATAACTAAGAACTTACTCTCTGTGTCTCAATTTGTTAAAGATAATCCTGTTTATTTTGAGTTTCATGATCCTTATTGTCTTGTGAAATCACAGGTCTCTAAACAGGTTGTCTTGCAAGGCATAAGAGGCTCTGATGGACTCTATGTCTTCAAAGGCTTACCTATTGTTAAAAGGACAATTTCCAGTTCAAATTGTAACTCTTTCTGTTATTCCTCCATCACAAAAAAGGAATCTGCTACTAATTCACTGCCTGTAGCACCTGTTTTACACAATGTAGTTTCTTCAAATTGTAATTCTCCTAGCACATTGTGGCATGCTCGTTTAGGACATGCCAACTCTCACATTGTTTCACATGTTATGTCTCAGTGTAACCTGAAAGGTGTTAATAAAATGTCTCTTGATTTCTGTCATTCTTGTCAAATTGGTAAGGCACATAGGATACATGCACCACCATCACAAACACAATACAAGCATCCCTTTGAACTTGTATATATAGATCTTTGGGGTCCTTCCCCTGTTGCATCCACTGGTGGTCACTACTACTACATTGCTTTTGTTGATGCACATACTAAATTCACTTTGCCCTTCACCAAATATTTGGCTGGTCTTGGTATTATGCACAGGTTCACATGCCCCTACACCTCCCATCAAAATGGGACTGTTGAGAGGAAGCATAGGCATCTCACAGAAATGGCTCTTACTCTGCTCTCTCATGCTTCACTACCAATGAACTATTGGGATCATGCCATAACAACTACCAGATTCAGTTTAACTAAACGTAACTGCAAATGTAACAATCTACCAGATTCAGTTAGACTACAACCGAATCAAAACAGTGTATATAAGCCATTGAGTTAATTGCAATAATTAAGAGATTCAGTTCATATCATTTCTAAATCTTTACACGCTTTTCTCATTTGTGCCTCTCACCGACTTCTGATTGCTAACTCGTGAGACATTCTTTCGACTTCGAGCCAAGGAGAAAGATTGCACAGAGACGTTGAACACCAACTATTGATCTAGGATCCGGGATCCAAGGTCACGTACCGAACATTTTTCTTTGTCAAAAAAATTACATTACATGTAGTATTTTAAACTCAAAAATTTGAGACTATTTTTCCTTATCAGTGAATTCAGAATAGTATAAGAAAATCTCATGTTACAAATTTTTTAAGTGGACTGCTCATATTTTGTTAAAAAAACGTAGACTTTTCTGTTTGGTTACAAAACTCATAGATAATAAGTGGACTGCTCATGTGTGTTTGATTTGATTTTTCTACATTTTTTGGTTGTTGCGGGACAGCTCCTCCTAATTATAAATAAATATTTTAATGTTCTGGATGTGGGCGGTTTTTGCAAACAACTTACCTATATTTTTTTATACCCAAATTGAATCTATTAAAAATGCTTAAACCTAATCTTTGTCATAAGATGTAAAAAAGATGAACTATAAATAATGTCATCTAAAAAAAGTTGCATCCTATAATATCTCAGATCCAGAAAACAGACGTCAAACCAAACTAAATTTGTATTTTTCTGGATAAACTATCTGAGGAGTGCGATCGTCAGTCACAGACTTTAACAGTATTCTTGATGTTTGGTCAAAAAAGAAAACATTATTTTTTTGACATTGTAACAATATTCTTGTTTTTATACATAAAATATGGCAACATGATCTTTTTTTGAAGCAATATGGCAACATGATCTTAAGACTGTTGTAACTTCATTTTTGCAGCAAGTTACAAAAAATTGAAGGTTCTGTAAAAAAATATAATTTGACTGTAAATCAGAGTGTATATCTTTGAGTCGTGATTAAAGAATATTGGAATGGACTCGGATCCTCTCCTTTTCACTCTTTCTACAAGTCCCTCAATCCTCTCTATTTCTCTATGTTTTTTTTAGAAAAAATCTATTTCTCTTTTAATTTGACTCTTTTATCATTATTTATAATTTTTAATTATTTTTTCTTTTCTCTTATCTTTATATTTTGTGATGGAGAGGAAGGAGAAAATGAGAGGATCTAAAGAAACGGTGACTGTGGAAAATCAGTTGGACCGCGTAACTATAAATCATTGTTTTATGTTTTTAGTTAAATTTTGATCAATAAAAGGCTTTCAAACAATTTTTTTTCAAAAGAGAAAAAAACAATTTTTTTTATAAAGGCTAGATTTTCCTTCTTATCTTCAATTTGAAGGACATACTTTACTTTCGACAAATTTTCAAGTCTAGTAAAGGATAGTTAAAAAGTAATCTTATCTTATAATTTTGAAAAGGCTTAAATATGTTTTTACTCTGAAAAAATATGGGACCATTTGGTTTTAGTCATTATAAAAGTTTTCATTTTAAATAAATCCCTACAAATATCAACCTTTACATTTTAATCCTTCTGTTAATGACTCCGTTAACTATTTGATAATGTGTCTAACAGAATTAATAGCTGGCTTTGCCACATAATTATTTTTCACTTCACCTTATTTTAAAGGCTGACTAGGATAAAATTAGAAATCAAAATTAGCGTTCTTGTTCTTTGTGTTCTTCGTCTTCATCACCAATCATATCTTCATTTTAAACCCCAAATTTGTTGTTCAACTCCCAATTCCCAGATTGACCCAATCATCCACAAGAAAACTCATAAGGTGAAGACCCATCTGCAGAAGGTGGAAGAAAAGGTATAAAAAGTGCTGTTGAATGAAGGAGCTTCGCCGCCGCAACTTCAAGACTCTGAATCGGAGGACTAGAGTCCCAAATTTTTTCAAAAACTCAACCCCACCTTCCTTAACCGTTAGAACCCCCATTCCTTCATCATCCCAAATCAAATTGACACCCCCTAACAAAACAAGTTTGGATTTTTTTATGCATTCTGTTATGTTTTTTTGTAACTAACCAAACATAAGGGTTTGAATTGGGGTTTTTCTGGATCTCTTTTTAAGGTTTTTGAACATTTGTATTTTCTATGTGTTGATTTTGCTTTGGTAAGCATCTTGAATTTTTAAGTGAGAGTGAAAGGTTGTGTTGTATCTTCATGGAGATGGAAAAAGAAGAAATTCAGCATCTGTTGAGATGAAGAAGATGGGGTTTTCTGGTGGAGAAGAAGATGAATAAGTCATAAAATAAAATGAAAACAATGACATGGCAAGTCCAAAGAGGACAGATGTGTTCCAACTTTCAATGTAACTAATAGAGTTACTAATAGAAGGACGAAAATGAAAAATTTGATATTTGCAGGGACTTGTTTTAAAAAATATGCAAGGACTAAAACCAAAAGACCCCATATTTGAAGGGAACAAAAACTTTTTTAAGAAATTATAATTGTTTTCTTATAAGATATATTTTTAACATATGTATTTTCAATTATTTTTTATTTATTTTGAGAGACCAATGATCTTTATGTTATTATCATTTAGACAAAATTACTTTTGAGGTCCTACGTTTATTTGAATTCTTAGATTCGTATTTTATCGTTTCTTTCCCAAGTTAGTCCTTTAAATTTCAAAATATCGACATCGTTGACCATTTTCCCAGCTTTCGTCAAGCCCCTTTTAAAATAATCAATGTCGGATATTGTGCTTACGTATATGTTTAAATGTCATTTGACTCATTATTGTAATTTTTTCTGCTAAAATTTTAAAACATGTTAGGGTTCTCCGAAGAAAAAGTGGAAAATCATCAAAGAAGATTTACAAAAGTTATATCGAAGAAATAGAGGAAACCCCAAAATCTCGAAAGCAATGTAATAGAAGAAACCCATATCAACGATGCAATAGCAGAGAAACCTAACTTCTTAGTAGGGGTGGGAATAGGCCATGTCGTCCGACAGGGGCCTATGGCCTAGCCTACATCAGGCCTAGGCGATGCTAGGCTTTTATTGGTCCAAGTTGAATGATTCGTTAAAGTTGGGCAAGGCCCAAACCATTACCACCATATCATTGGTAGCGGTCCACAAACGAGCACCAATGCGAGAGCAAAGAGGAACAAGCCAAAAACAGCGAGGCCCATTACCAAATTACATTTTTAAAAGCCTGTTTAGCTAAAAATGTCAGGCTATAGACCATCGAAAAACTCTTTTAGGCCTATCAGGCCGATCTATTTAAGTAAATATAAATAGCGTTTAATTATTATTATTATTATTATTATTATTATTATTATTATTTTTGTTATATTAAAATTTTTACTTTGTGTTGATCATAAATTTGCTAACACTTCTATTAGTTTAAACATAACGACCTACAAAAATTACTATAAAATAAAATAAAATATAAATTGATTGTCATATAAAGATATTTTCCTAGATAGTTTTGTTAGATCTCAAATTAGAACTTAATTTCATTAAATTATTAGCTTCTTAGTCTATTTGCAAAAGCACACACCACGCAAAGGTTGTTGGCTTTCACAAAAAAAATAGTGAAATAAGGTTTTAAACAGGCTATCAAGAAGGCTAGGTCAGGCCTAAAAAATGGGTCTACGACAGGCTACAAGTCAGACTCAGGCCTAACGCCTAACATTTTCAACGCGGGCCAGGCCGATGCCTTTCAAAGCCTAGATCGACCTAGCCTATTTCCACCAATACTTCTGAGGAACCCAACAATGTATTCCTGCCTCACTCGTTATTCCACCTCTTCTTCCCGACACATACACACCCAACACCTAACAGAAAATCACGCAAAGGAAACCTTCATGCAACATGGACACTATGATAGTGTCCATAAACACCCGACATCTAACAGAAGATCACATAAATACAACAGTAGCAATATGGACACAATGATGCATGAATGTAAACAACAACAACAACAATTGAATATCCCCTACAGAATAACAACTTTAGTATCTTCTTGAATAATTTTTAACAACAACAACATCAGATTTCACAAATCCAAATAACCATCCACGTATCATCTATTAGACACAAACAGTTTATCAATGATTCAAACAAAGCATTTTCTCAGGAAAGATAACACACATATAAACATAACAAGATCACAAGGACATCAATTATAATTATATGTAATTTCAGTTGGACATCATCGAACCACACATATACTCATATTAAACAATTTGTTTCATTGCTACTATAATGAACATGTATCTAGACTCACGCCACGAAACAAAGTCACATCATTGCTCATACAATGATTTCACATAATACATAACATATAACATATAAAACACAAGTCGGGGTCACTAGGTTCCCCAAACAAGGAAACTGGGTCGTTGGGAGGATTTGGGGTTACGGGTTCCAGGGAAAGAGGCACAATAACATAATTCTCCGGCACCAGAAACACACTATGGAGGATTTGCGACCAACACTGTAACTAAAGAAGTTTCAGTTCTGACCTATTTCGCACCACTATGGAACCTGGTCGCCTCAGGACCATGTACCAATTTCAACAATAGTGCATTAACATTGTTTCAGCGACAACTTTTGATTCGGGTGTTCGATTGAGGTGGTTTAGGATGTGTTGTCAAGCTAAGAGAATACCCTACAAGTGTGTTAGATAGTCTTTAGATGAATATAACTCAAATATTCGTAAGATACATGATTAAGTACATTACGATTGTAAGGACTTAGACTCATTCACAACGAGAATGAATAATAGCTTGCCAAATAGTGTGATTGTAGTACATGAATTCTAGTTGAAATCCTTAATGAAATGGCTATAATCAAGTATGCTATGATCAGATAGCTTATAGCAGATAAGCGACCTGTAAGTGTTTGGCACAACTAACTTACTTGTCAAAAAAAAAACTTATACCATTTTTTGTCTAGCTTATAGCATTTTTTGAAACGCTACATGAAGTAGAGTTTGAGCTTATAGCTTATAGTGTTTCACTTTTTATTTATTTTTATCGTTGTTATTTTAATTAAATTCCTCATTTATCCTCTATTAAATGAATATTCTCTCCAGTTCAACCACTAATTTTACCAAAGACTTTAAATTCAATTCGCTAGCTTATTAGTTATCCGCTATAAACTAACTTACTTCTTGTTGTTGTCCGCAAACACAGCCTCAATGTTGTAACCTCAATGGATCCATAAAGATTCATTGGAGTAGGGCTTATGCTAAGCTTTGTTTGGCCCGCGAGGTTTTGAGAGTTAAGACTAAAACCGATTCCGGAAACCCAAATATTGTATGAAAAGTGTTTTTAAATCGTTTAATTCCCAAAGGCGTGACTTATTCAGATTGGCTATTATGCCAAATATTTGGTTGGTCGGCGGGGGTCTTGTGATTTATATAAGACCAAATCTGCTACCCAGTTTTTCGATCCTAAGCGTAAAGGACACTATGGAAAACATTTTTTCTCCAATGAACACAATGTCCATGTGGTGTGTATGTCGAGGTTACTATGTGACCTATTAATTTCGAATGTAATGTATCATATAGATATGTGCTAATCATAATTTTTGAAAATGAGAAATAAAATAGTTGTTTATTTAAAATAGTTGAAAATTAGAAATAAAATAGTTGTTTAATTATCTATCATGGCACACCAACCAAACTAATCATAATTTTTTTGAAAATGAGAAATAAAATAGTTGTTTATTTAATGTTTAGGGACATAAAGCTTACAAGGGACGTCTCACAACTTTTATATATGCTCCCTTAGTTTCACATAGACTTCCTCCAATAGATAGAAACTACAAGCAACGACAACTAAAATAAGACACTAACTTAAGACACCTATAGCCAACTAACAATGAAAACCTGTGAAGCACCACGCAGACACGAACACAGACACAACACGGATAAGGATACACAGACATTGATTTTAATTTGAAAAATACAAGTAATAGAAGTGTTTGGGTTGTTGTCGATCGGTGCACGACATGATATGCGTCATACAATGGACACGTCTTCAACCGGAGGTGTCATGCTAGAAAGACGAAAACACCCCATTTAAAACACATCAACCAATTCTACCATCTCTTCTACCACAGATGTCAAGATAGATTGCTTCTTGTTCACTGCATTGCACTTAGAACGAATTTCACCTTGATTACCCGTCAACACATTCAATTGACTCATCTTTGTCATAGCATTAGCAAATTTCTCAAAAAATAGGTTTTGATCATTAGCAAAGGAAGTGACCAATCCTTTTGTCCTCTGATCATTGAACAAGTCTTGGTCAGAAGTGAACACACCTTGTTGATTCATTAGGTCAACATAGTACTTGTTGTCAAATGTTGTTGGGGTTCTAACATCTAGGTTTGCTGTGTTTTGTGAGTTTGCATCAGGACAAGTGGATGTGAGAATGTTGGCTAGGGTTTTGTCCATAGTTGGGTCCAATGGGGAAAGCCTATTGAAGAATGTTCCACAATGTGCACGACCAAATGTGTGTGCACCTGAAAAGGCTACCACGTCTGTGATGTCAAAATTCTTCTCTGCAAAAGAGTTGATTGTTTGAGTTGTTTTACTGAAGGGTGATGGAAGCTTTCTTGTTTCTGTTGTGTTGAAGGTTAGGCTATCCCTTCTTCCCAATGGCATATTAATAAAAGGGCCTCCTGACTGTGAAAAATTCAAACAAATTACGCACAATTAAAACGAAATTCTAAGATACTATATACCAATAAAAAAACGAAGGCTTAAAATTTAACAAATGATAGTGCGGGTTCACTAATTATTATCTATATATGTTAGTTTTAAAATTTAACCACTACTTCTGAGCATAGTTAACAAATGATATTGGGTTACTAAGTCAGTGATTGGACCGCCGTGTTATTGGTTGGATCGCATGACCCAAACACTAGTAAAAAAAATACAAATAAGAATGACATATATACATTCGTATATCACAAAACCATCAAAAGATCTTGCCATCTCTTTAAAATCTCAAGAAAATTCTATACATAACAGTTAATTAATTCACCAACTCATTCTTCAAATTCAAGAGTTCAACTTGGAAAAAAAATCAAGAGTTCAAATTATCAAATCCATAAAACTAATATCCATTAACAATGTAATTTTGGGCTTTATTTTTTGTTTTTCTTAGAAATTCGCAAGACCCGACACGAGTCACGGACCAACGAGTTGATGCTAACCTGGTCGGGTCGTACCAAGTTGATCCAGATCAATTTTGTGACTGCTTTGCTAAGTGACTCAACCTAGTTGTGTGACCAGGTCACACTATACCGCCGGCCGCGTCGGTCTAGGTTTGATAACTATGCTTTTAAGTTAATAAAAAACACTACAGAAAATGTATATATGATTATATGGAGAAGAAATTTACTAGAAAAACAGCTTCACGTGTTGCTAAGGAAGTAATGTCTGCACATGAGACTATGTTTCCACACTCTTTGTGAACAAGAGCTCGTATGTCATCAATGGTCTTCAATGCCTCAAATCTTATTCCTATATTAGATCCCTCACCTTTTTCATCTTTACCATCTTTCGCATCCAACAACAATGACGCATCACATCCCTACACATATTCATATAACACATGTTATCTCAGTTGGAGAGAGATAAACAAACACATTAAAATAATAAATTTTATAAAATAATAGTTTAAAGTGTGAATCTGTCTCAGTTCAATCTCATACTAAAATCATTTAGTAGCTAAAGAAGATCCAATACCATTATCTGATGAATAAAAAAGATGTACTACACTATAAGTTCATTTCAGAAAAGTTTTCTTATATTTTTGCTAGTTCTTGTAATATTTTATTATTATTTTTAATTAGTCGTTGCATACATTAAAATGAAAAAAACACATACTGAAGGAACTAAAATGAGACATAAACTTAAATTATAAAAATTAAAAAAAAAGTAAACATCAAAATGAAAAAAATAATTACAAAGACAAATTTTCAAAAAACAAAAAAAAAATAGGGACTACAACTAAAAATAGGTAAATTAATCGCCAAAAAATTATATTTTTTCTTTTTCTTCAAAACTATTATTCTCTCTGATGGATAAAAATAGTTAAATTTGCTTAATTTACTTACCGTGACAAAGCAATCATGGAAAAATATACGAAGTAAGCCAGGTGCTTGTCCATTGTCCTTCTTGAGCACCTTAGAAATATGTTTTCTCACAATGGTTTCAAGTTTGGGACATGTTTGAGCAAAGAAAGAAAATGAGAGTCCCTTCACTACTGGGGGCTCAGCTTGTGCTTCAATGGCAAGAAAGTGATGAGATGCCAACAAAAGGAAAGAAATAATTAAAAACAATGAGTGTATAGAAAGAGAGTTACAAGCACTTAACCTAGCCATATTTTGATTTCCTTTGAGTTGAGTTGAGTTAGAGTGAGTTGATATTTACCATTATTTATAGATAGAAGAAGAGGCCCGTTGCTAGCAAAAGTATACGTTGGCACATGCGTTTAGAAGCACAAGACCAATATAATAAGGTGGCCTTTCAAAAAAAATATAATAAGATGACCCCTTTAACAATGTGATAATCCAATTTTAAATTATTTACCATGATCCACTACTATTCGGACCATGATCCACTACTATCACACCCAACATTAAACAACCAAATTGTCTGTCTATATATATAACTGAGAAATGTCAGATGCCACAAGCACAATGAATACTCAACCCAAATACAACTGAGAAATGTCAGATGCTACAAAGAGAAAATCACTGAAAACTAACAACTACCTCCTAGAAATATAGTTAATAGGATCAACATGCCACTCATAAAATAAGCAAAATGAAGAATTACCCGTAGCCTGAAACTACCTTTAGGAAAGGGATGGAATCCTATCAAAACATCTCCCAAAATCATATGCATCGCCAGAAAAAATACATTTGTTTCACAGGTCCCAAATAACTCAGAACGGTGTGCCAAATGAACATCAACCCACATCTGCACCTAAATGGACTGCCAACAAGTATGAATTGAAGAAACAAGAACGAAATATCCTCCTACAAGATGAAACCAAAGCCCAGCCAACTGATGATAGCATGTAAATCGCAAAAAAAGATGAAAAGATGACTTCACATTGGGAATGGAGAAAGAGCACGGTGGTGCTTTAAATTCCAGTAGAACATGTCGGTGGTTGGCTACATGCAAGACATTCTGATGCTCAAATATAGTATCTAATTGAGGTAATTGAGGTAAGTATGTGGAGTTAGATTAAAATATACTACTCCGTTACAGAATATAAGCAAAAACTGGTCAACAAAAGTTGATATATCTGATCCTAATTTTAGACTAGATACATCAACTTTCGTTGACCAGTTTTTGCTTACATTCTGTAACGGATGACTACTTATTTGTGGTTGTGATTAGTTTATATGATGGAAGGTGAGCTTGTCTTAAAAACTATGTAAAATTTGAGCCGACCTCTAATTGCGACCAATTAACTCATTAGTTGGGCTGGATTTAGATCTAAAACACACCTTAATAGTACTAATAAAATGCTCAACTTACCTTTTCAAAAAGTCACTCTACATTAACTTAAGCGTGTAACAGTGTTTTTTATCTATATTTTCGTACTGCGCTTTAATTAATGTTTGTTTGCAAACCCAACATGTTCTCAAGACTAAGATAAGGTTTCAATCTAAAAATGAGCCCCAAGTTGTGTGAAAAACAAATGAATACACACAAGTTGCATTAGTTGAGTTGCTCAATGACAAGCCTGGGGAACCACAAACTTCACGCAAAATAGTTTGTTTTTTGAATACTTCAAAAATGTACTCCTTGCGTTATTTTTTGTGGGTTTTCGAAATTTGTTTTTTTACTTATTTAATGTAATTAAAATTATATTAATTATGTTCTGTACCTAGCAGTGCTGGGCGGACTGCGTCGGTGATCTCTTGCGGTATGGCTTGATGTCAACGAGCACCCGGGAGGGGGACCTGCGAAGCCACTCTGACGCCCAAGTTAGTATTGAGAGTAGGTGAGTGATTTAGCAAGGAATGAGAGTGTACCTCATTATGGCAATGTGAGCCAGTATTTATAGGAAAGCGTGTCCATGTTCAATTGCTGAAAGAGTGTACCTCATAATTGGGCTTGTAGATTGTGGATATGGACCAAAGTGATTGGGTCAATCTATGTTCAATTGCTGAATGAGCCTCGTGGCCTAGTCCAGAACAGTTGCCCCCCAAGCCGAGATTATTCCGAAGGATGGTCTTGGCTTGAAGCATTTTTGTCGGTTCGTCCAACGTGTCGGGAGCTTTGCTCTCCAAGGTGTCGTGTGATGATGTCTTGGCACCTCTATGGTGTCGTGGGACTAAGCATCCTCATGGTGCTGTGTGATTGTGTCTTGGCACCTCCATGGTGCCGTGTGCTAGGCATCTTCTATGGTGCCGTGTCTAGGCTTTGGCCACCCCATGGTTTTATGGGCATGATTTTGTGCATGGTGGAGAATAAGACTCTTGGTGACCACACACTTCATTTTCAACTTGGATCCATCCTCTCTTACTTCTCTCCTTGGTAAGCATTTTCATTCTCTTTTCTTTGGTGCATAGGCATTGCGCCGGGTCCACAATGCGTCTGCACACGACCGGTCGAATGCCGGGTTGTGTCCCTTCCATGTACTACCATTCAGGCAATTTATCGAACACCTGATGGGCAAGGCAATCCTCGTAGGGTGCATAGTTGTGTTGCATCCAGACGCTGCCTTTCAGGCAATTTATCAAACAGCTGGTGGGCACCTCGTGGCGCCTGGTCAGAGTGGATGAAGATAGAATTTTGAAGGCAAAATTACACTAGAGGACCTTTAAGTTATTTATTTGTAACAAGTTGGATCTTTAAGTTTTTTTTGTAACAAATAGGCCCTTTTAATGATTTCTCTAGCTTATATATTTTGATGTAATGCTACTTTATATATTGTGACTACTCTAGCTTATGTATTTTGATGCAAACAAACATATTTTGGTGTATTTTGATGTAATGAACGATATTACATTTTACTAAAAGGGCCAACGGTGTCAACGTCGGGTAACTTAAAGGGCCTATTTGTTACAAAAGAAACTTAAAGGGCCAACTTGTTACAAATAAATAAGTTAAAGGTCCCCTGGTGTAATTTTGCCAATTTTGAAAGAGTGGATAAGGCTTTTAGGACCACACAAATTTTTCCTTTGAAGCTCTCCCACATTTCTCCCTTGGTAAGTGTATCTTCCTTCATCCTCTTTTATCTCTTTTTAACATTATATGCTACCATTGCATGCTTCATGAGAATGTTAGCTCTTAGTGACAAAAGAATGTTGATGCCTCATGGCATTGGTCTTCCATAAAAGTTATAGGTGACAAGGGAATGTTGGTGCCTCATGGCCTTGTGTTGATCAAAATCACACCCCAAACTCATAAGTTTTTGCGAAAAATGGAACCATATGGGGGATAGCCCTCGGACACCGGCGCACCTCCGCAAACCGGCAGGGTGCCGGGTTATAACACTCACGCCCGCGCGCGCCCCCGGACACCGGCAGGGTGCCGGGTCTTGCATTTTTCATCGGGCGCTTCGAGTGCGTCCACCAAACCGGCAGGATGCCGGGTTATGCGCCTTCGTGCGCTTTCTCCAAACCGGCAGGGTGCCGTTTGATGCGCCTACCCCGGCAGGGTGCTAGGTTTCGTCACCCTTGCGCGCCTTTGTGCGCGTTTGCATGCCTTCGTGGACATTTGCCCCTGCTTTGAACACCTCATGGTGTTGGGCTTTGAATCTTTATTTTGTTCAATTATTTCCTTGACGTGTTTTGAAGACGTATGTGCTTGACCTTTGCCTTCGTGTGCTGTTTCCAACCCCGGTGGGGTGCCGGGGTTCGTTGCCCCATCGTTGGCACTTAGTCTTTGACACTTAGTAAATTCTCATGCATTTTTTTAGTCTTTGACACTTAGTAAAATTCTCATGAATTTTTAGTCTTTGACACTTAGAAAAATGCTCATGAATTTCTTTCTCTTTGACACCTTAATTTTTTAGTGCTCGCTCCGGACACCGGCAGGGTGCCGAGGTTCAATTCTTTCCTTCGCGCATGCCTCAGACACTGGCAGGGTGTCGGGGTTGAACTTCTACTCTTGCGAGCGCCCCGGACACCAACAGGGTGCCGGGGTACAAATCATGGTGCCGGGGTTGGAGACATCAGAATTGGATCTTGAGCTTAACAGAAGAATTGTAGCTCTGCTACTTAGCTTTCCAACACATACTCACACGCCTCCATCGGATAAACTTGGACGAAGTTATGGCCTGGAGACTAGACAGCCCTCAAGGGTGTCGCGGAAACCGGCAAGGTGCCGGGTTAAAAATCAGGGTTCCGGGGTTGGAGACTTCAGAATTGGATCTTTAGCTTGACCGAATAATTGTAGCTCTCCTTCTTAGCTTTCCAACGCATACTCACACGCCCCAATCGGATAACCATGGACGAAGTTATGGTCTGCAGACTAGACAGCCCTCAAGGGTGCCGCGGAAACCGGCAAGGTGCCGGGGTTGGAGACGTCCGAATTGGATCTTGAGCTTAACAGAAGAATTCTAACTCTGCTTCTTAGCTTTCCAACGCATGCTCACACGCCTCTATCGGATAAACTTGGACGAAGTTATGGCCGGGAGACTAGACAGCCCTCCCGGATGCCGCGGAAACCGGCAAGGTTCCGGGTTACAAGGTGCGGGTTACAAATCATGGTACCGGGGTTGGAGACGTCAGAATTGGATCTTGAGCTTAACAGAATAATTGTAGCTCTGCTTCTTAGCTTTCCAACGCATGTTCACACGCCCCCATCGGATAACCATGGACGAAGTTATGGTCTGCAGACTAGACAGCCCTCAAGGGTGCCGCGGAAACCAGCAAGGTGCCGGGTTACAAATCAGGGTTCCGGGGTTGGAGACTTCAGAATTGGATCTTGAGCGTAATAGAAGAATTGTATCTCTCCTTTTCTTCATTCACATACTGGGCGAGCTTCCCTTCGCGGATCAGCTCTTCAATGTCATCCTTGAGGGTGTAGCATTTGTTGGTACGTGCCCATAACCTTTGTGATAATGGCAATACTTCTTAGAGGTTCGGCCTTTCCTTTGTACGAGAGGTTCGGGCTGTTTGATATCTCAAAACTCCGCGTCGGCGCATTTAGCAAGGATCTCAGCCTGGGATGTGTTCAGCAGGGTGTACTCTAAGAAACGACCTTGCCGGGGTCGAGATTCAAAGGGAGCTCTCTCAGCTTGGCCTTGCTTCTGCCACAGCTCTTCGGTGACCTTATAGGTCCACCCGTCCTCTTTGTTGCCAACCTTGGCTTCCTCTTGGTAAGTGTTTACCTTGGATTTTGGTAAACACCGCTAGTTTGAAATTGCTTCTGTTTGCAGGATCAACTAGTAAATCCTAAGACCATTTGTGTTAAAGTTTTTTCCAGAATTGTTCGTGTTCTTGCAGTTTAAAAGTAAAAAGAAGAAGATAACCGTCGATCTCGCGCAAAACCGTTGATTTTCCTCAACGAGGGAGAATAAAACAAAGAAAAATTTGCAGAAAAGCATAGAAGGAAAGAAATTAAAATTGCATTAATTGTAAAAAGGGTTGGTGCACAGATCATACATTCTTCTCTTGGCTCGTTTTCTCTGTAATGTGTCGGAAGTTAGAGCATGAGAATTCTGTAAAGAGATTGTGACCCGTTTTTCCTATGAGAAACTACTATTTATACAAATAGAAAATAACTGTACAAAGTTTAAAAAATGTAACTGCTACGTGCTCTTGATAACGGTTACTTGATCCTACTTCGTCATCAGCCTCCAACTTCTTCTTGTCGAAATATCTACCTTCAGCCTCTTCGACTTTGCCAAATCTAAGGTCGAAATCTGCTTGATGCAACTTGATAACTTAACTCATTTCAGCGTCGAAATTAACACTTGTCTCTTGAAATACAAGGTCAAACTTTAGAATAAGTCAAACCTCGTTGACTGCATTTAATTTAGTCTGTCGAAACTATAGGCTAACAAATTGCCCCCTCAAAAATGTCTTTTTCGATAGGAGCTATGTGAATGGCAGAAAAAGAGTATTTTTGAAAATCCTTTTCAACTGCTCTGATGACGTCACTTGGCTCACGTTGCAGAGTGATATGACGTTTCAGTGCAAAAAACAGCTTTTGGCGCCTCCATTGTAAAGTTAGTGGGCCACGTTTCACTTTGAAACTCCCCACTACTCATTGCGAGTAACTGCTCCATTAAGAGGGAAACTCTAGAGTTTCTAGCCTTTGCACTTCAAACAGCTATAAAAACCATCTCTTCTTCTTCATTTCACTCTTTCTGAAACCTTTTGCAATTCCTTCTGCTTCTCTTCTTTCGCAAAAACTTGCATTCTCTTAAACCTAGAAAAGCAGAACTTCATCAACCTCCTTCGTTGATCATCAATGGCATCTTCTTCTCATACTCGCGCATCACTCACTGACAAGCAACAACCATTCGCAGAGCCTTCTCTAACAGATGAGGAAGCCAAAATCCTCCACTCCCAGGTACTCATCCCTTTCCCTGAACCTTTAAAGTACGCATTTTTAGGGCCTGTTCCATATGCTTGCGATGACACACCTGAAGTTAAGGAGGTTTTCCCAAGCTACCACCAATATAACCCTAAAATTTTCCAAAGTGGGCCTTGGGTCATGAATTTCATGAGTAGCCCAGGTAGGGTCTTTAGGTCATCACCTCCCGTCGACAAAAATCACCCATCTTACCTTAATTGGCTCAACAAAGTGGAATCCAAAAGGGGAAATATTTGGAAAGAACAGGGGATTTTTGACCTTATTCAACTGTCGAAATATGGCCCTAGATACCAAATCCCCATGCTCCTTGCATCTCTGCATTTCTGGGAACTCACCACCAACAGTCTGCACTTGAAGTGTGGCATGCTTGCACCTACCTTGTTGGATGTAGCTGCCATCACAGGCTTAAAACCAACAGGGGAAATTTTCTACCCCAGTACTACTGGAACTAACCATGATTTCGATTTCAAACGCCCTTCCTTCAAAAGCTATATCGAAGAACACCACATCACAGATAATGACGAAGTTTCTGATACCGAGTCTATCGCCTTCCTCACTTTCTGGCTTTCATTCTATGTCTTTTGCTCCTCTTCACTTCAAGTGGCTAAAATGTTCATTCCTTTGGCCATCCAACTACATGAGTGTCGAGAGGTAAACCTTGGACAACTCCTTTTGGGGTCACTCTATGAAAGTTTGCAACTAGGAGCCTATGAACTGAAGACTCTCAAACCTGATGGTACACTTCTGGTCTCTGGACCAATTTGGTTGTTCCAACTGTGGCTCATTGCCACTTTTGAGTCTAAACTCCAGATGTATATCCCAAGTGATTATATTGAAACTGTTGATCAGAGAACCATCGAAGGGATAAGGCTTGCACTTTTGAAGCCTAAGCAAATTGGAGTTTCTGATGAAGATTTATTCATTTCAGCATTCAGAATGTTCTTAGACTGTAACACTTTCAACCGTACAATGGCTCCCTTTGCCCAAAGGACTATTGGGCCTGCTTGGTTCACTAGGGATTTTCCTGCCACCTCGTTGGTCGAAGAAGAAGAGAGTAACCAAATTTGGGGCGCTTTCTTAACTCCAACACTGCTTTCTGCAAGAATTTCACCTGGGAAGGCTGCTACTTTGTTTGGAGTATATGCATACCACCCAAGTCTTGTCGCTCGACAATTCGGATTATGCCAAATTCGACCAAGTCCTTTCTTTAAGTGTAGAACAGAAATGAAAATGCCCAAAAACGAGAAGGAATGGCGGAAATGTCTCAACAATTTCGCCAAAAAACCTTTTATCTTTTCACCTGTTGAGTTTGTGCGTGTATTTACTTGCACCAAAACCTTTTCTGAGTGGTGGACAGATTACTTTATGAATAAACTATCTGCTGTTGAAGAAGCCACACTGCTGACAAATCTAATCTCTGCTTTTCCTCTTCCGCAGAAAAAGAAGACCAAGACACCAGGTATGCACATACAGGAAATTCGAGCTTTTCAAAAATACTTTGAGGTTGTCTATGACCCAACGCATCTTAATCGAACTATTTCTCAAGCTGCAAAAGTTTTAAAAGAAAAGCTTGTCGAAAAAATTCCAACTATGGTGTTTCCACCATATGTGACCAACAGATATGCTTTCGCTTTGGCGCATAATAAACTTAAATTTCCAAGTTTGCCCACCAGTAAGTTGGCTTTATCTTTTCACTCGCCACTTCCACCATGGTTTGTCTGTGGTGGGTTTTCAGCTCTTAAAAACTTTTTAACAACTAAAACAGCTGAGAAAGTAGTTCCGACAAAATGTGACATAGATACCTTTGATGGACATCTCCATCTCGACATTCAACATGTCCGAGTTTTATCCGCCACCGCAGAAGGTGATACAAAGACTCTTAGAGCAAAATATTTCCTTTCATGTAAAAAACTACTAACATACTTGTCAATTGTCTGCAGCTATCCCCTTGTCACCTACTCCATCAGAAGAAACAACAACTACAACAACCAAGAAGGTTTCAAAGAGACACACAGATACTTTGTCGAAAGAGAAACCACCACAATCAAAGAAACGAGAGGTAAACATTTCGGTCTTTCTTTTTAAGTTGAATTACTAAACTCAACGCTTATCAAATTTACCATCTTTTAGAGCAAGAAGAGATCAACCATCTCAGCTACTGCCACTCCTCCAAAGAGGAAGAAAACTAAACAGATGGTTGTAAGCGACGATTTAGAGGTTGAAACGTTCAAACACTCTTTGTTCTCCTTTCAATACTTGTATACTTCCAGGCTCTCTTACTAACAAAATGCATTGAATTCTTTCAGTCTGATGAAAGCCCAACAAGGACTTTGAAAGTTGTCTCCAAATCTCCTCCCCCAGAAACTATCGAAAAACAAACAGGGAAGGATGATGCGTCACAAGGAAAAGCTCCAAAGAAACTTAGGAAGAAAAGGGAGATTCCAAAGCCTGCTAGCGCGCATTCACGTGTCGAAGGAGACACTTCAAAGGTAACTAACGCACCTTCTACTCACTCCTATTCAACAATTTGAGTTAACAAAGTACATAACTCTGTTTATACATTTTGCCCTGGATCTTGAAGATCAACCTGCCTCAATCTCCACCAAACAAACAACACCAACTTCGACACCCACCGTCTCTGCACCAACTAATGATCCATTGGTCGAAGCAACGTTTGGAAAGAGTGACCTCATTGTCACAGCAGATGTCAATACAGCAAGAACCAACAGAGGTTGAAGACCAAAGGCGTGGAGGAACTGATCTAGCAGTGACTGAGATTCAGGCTCAAGACCAGCCACAAGAGAAAAACGACCAGTTCTGCAGGAGAGCATTCTGAGAGCTCTAAAGTGAACCTGTTGCAAGAACTTCGCACTAAAGTCCTTGAGGTGGACCTGTTTCAAGCAATCGAAGAGGACCATATGGTTGCCTTTAAAATCAAAGACCTGCTGCACAAACTCAACAACCCAATGGCTAGCACCTCTCTCATTGGATTTCTTGTTTCTTTTGAGCCTCTTCTGGGACAAATCACTAAGGATCTTGAAAAGAAGAAGAAACATGCTTCGCTCAAAGAGCAGGAGAGTGTAATGAAACTAGAAATATGGTCTGCCGTTGAAGCTTCACAAAACAGAATCTCTTCCCTATAAACCAAAGCAAAGACTGATCTGAAAGCTGTAGAGGGATATGATGCTGAAATTGCTGGTTACCAAAAAGAGATTGATAGGTTGGAGTCACTGATCAGTGCAGCGGAAAAGAAGAAATCTCTGGTCTTGAGGGGCATGAAGACTTCAGAAATGTTGGAGGCTGAAGTTAATCAAGAAGCAACCCACTGCCTTGGCCTCTTAGAAAAATTCGACGCACATGAAACCAGGGTCAACCAGTTGGTCGAAGAGGAAAACTTTATCAAAATGAGATTGGAGCAAGCTAAGGCTCTGTTCGAAGATTTGAAAAACAAACTCGTTTTGTAATCTGCGATTCCATTTTTCCTTGTATTGGCACTTTGTAATTTTAACTTCCAATTCCAAGTATTGTGAATTAACAATAGCTTTTATTGGCAATTAAAATTTTTAGCTTGCCAAATTCGCAATTTGCTCATTTTAATCATGCGTTATTTTGACTTCTTGCAAAATTGGCTTATATTTCTTTAAGTACTTGCCATTTATTTGCAAAATTCGACCATCAGCGCCAAGTTCTTCGACTTCATAGGCACCGTTAGTATACACTTGTAGAATGCGAAATGGTCCTTCCCAATTTGGTGACCATTTACCCAAGACTCTATCTTTTTTACCCATTGGGTAATATAACTTTCCACACTAGATCTCCTAAGGCAAACGTTTTTAGCTTAACCTTTTTATTGTAGGCTTTAGCCACTCTTTCTTTTTGCCTTATAAGAACATCCAACGCATGTAGTCTTTCTTCATCTAAATCAACCAATTCATCGAACATCATATCCCAATAGGAATCTGACGGAATTTCAATCTGTCTTTGAATTCTGGCTGATTGTAAACAAATTTCGACAGGTAAGACTGCGTCATGTCCAAATATAAGTCTATAAGGAGTAGTGTTGATTGATTCTCTGGGAGAATTTCTACATGCCCACAACACTTGATCAAGCGTTTTATGCCAATTCCTAGGCTTTTGCCCAATATGTTTCTTAATTAAATTGATAATAATTTTATTGGCCGCTTCTACTTGACCATTAGCTTGGGCATAGTATGGTGTCGAAGTCAGTAACTTGAAACCAGTTTCAGAGGCAAAATCGACCATTTTTTGACCAATAAAAACTGTACCTTGATCTGTAGTAATGGTTTCTGGAATTCCAAAACTATATAAAATATGGTTTTGAATGAAATTGATTACTGCCTCTTGATTAACATTAATTAAAGGAATAGCTTCTATCCACTTGGTGAAATAATCTATTCCTACTAAAATAAAACGGTGACCCTTCGACGAAGTTGGTTTGATTTCACCAATTAAGTCTAAAGCCCAACCCCTAAAAGGCCATGGTTTTACTATTGAATGTAATTCATTTGCAGGCACATGTTGTATTCCTGCGTGTTTTTGACATTCTTGACAACCCTTGGCGAAATCTATGCAATCTTTCAGCATAGTTGGCCAATATACTCCTTGTCGAAATAAAAGTCATTTCATTTTGTGACCTGCTTGGTGAGATCCGCAAGCACCACTATGAGTATTGGAAATTGCTAAATATGCCTCACTTTCACTAAGGCATTTCAATAATACTCCTTCAGGAGTCTTTTTAAACAATTCATTCCCAATAATCACATAGCTTAAGGCTCTGTACTTGGTTTTTCTATCAGTCACTCCTGTTGGATTTTTCAAGTATTCGACAATTTGCCTTCGCCAATCATCATTCGACATATTGTCAATGGCAAAAATTTCCACTTCATATTTTTCAAAATTTTCCACCAAATTTAACATCTCTGCCCCCTCAAGTTTTGGCATTGACAGTTGGGCATTGGATGGATCTGTCGAAATCAGTTTGTGCTTTATTTCTATTAGCTCCAATAGCTTTTCTTTTGACACTTTGTACCCTGAAGCTACTTGTGCCAAATCATTGGCCTCTTGATTCTCTATTCAAGGCACATGTTCTATGTGAACAGTATCAAATCTCTTTAACAACGTATTAGCAATGGCAAAATACATTATTAAGTTGTCTTTGATGCATTTGTATTCTTTTGTTAACTGTTTCACAATTAGTTCTGAATCTCCTTTGATTTCGACATGTTTTGCCCCCAATTCTAACAAGATTTGAAGTCCTTCTATCAAGGCTTCATACTCTGCCTCATTATTGGAGCATGTCTCTTCAACTTTAAACTTATACTTTGTTGGTATCTTTGTTGGTGAAATTATTAATACACCAATTCCAACACCATTCTTGTGGCTTGAACCATCGAAGTATAACTTCCAAGGTTGGGTTTCCACTAAGTTTATTGTATTTTCGACCACTGAATGGTCAACTATAAAGTCAGCCACTATTTGACCCTTTATTGCTTTCAATGGCTGATAAGTCAAAGAAAATTCAGAAAGAGCCAAAGCCCATTTGCCTATTCTACTATTGTAAAATTGGTTTCAACAGCATATGTTTAATAATATCATAGTGCGAATAAACATACACATCAATAGGCTTTATGTATTGCTTCAATTTTGTACAAGAAAAATACAAGCATAAACACAATTTTTCTATAGGATGATACCTAGTCTCTGCATCATTTAGAATTCTACTGAGGTAATAAATGGCTCTTTCAACACCATTTTTATCTTCTTGAGCTAACATGCTTCCTATAGAAAATTCTGAAGATGCTATATACAATTTCATTACTTTATTTCTAATTGGTGGTAACAAAATTGGTGGCTTCATCAAGTATTCTTTAATCTCGTCGAAAGCTTGTTGGTGTTCTGCATCCCACTTGAACACATCTTCCTTCTTCAGTCGAAGGAAATTGATTTTTCCTAGCAATGACTGCAATTCTTTTTTGGTCGAAGGAGCTTTCGTTTCCAAGATTGCTTTCGTCTTGTTTTGATTGATCTCAGTGCCTTTTTTGTGTACAACGAAACCCAAAAAGTCACCTGCACGAACACAAAAGACACATTTGATTGGATTCAGTTTCAATCCATCTTTTCTCATTCTTTCAAATGATTGTCGAAGATGGTCTTCTATATGACCATTTCCTGAAGTAGATTTAATAACAATGTCATCTATGTATACTTGCATAAATTTTTCAATAAAATCATGAAACATAGAATTCATTGCCCTTTGGTACGTTGCCCCAGCATTTTTAAGGCCAAATGGCATTACAACCCATTCATAGACCCCCAATGCCCCTGGGCATCGAAATGCTGTTTTCGACGTATCTTCTTCAGCAATATATATTTGGTTATATCCAGAATAACCATCAAGCATGCTTAGGTATTCATAACCTGCAGCTGAATCTACGAGCATTTCTGCCACTGGCATGGCATACTCATCTTTAGGTGTAGCATTATTTAAATCTCTAAAATCTATACACACCCTAAGAGTACCATTTTTCTTAATTACAAGCACTAGATTAGCAAGTCATTTGACGTACCTGGCAGTTCTGATGAACTTGCTCTTTAGTAACCTTTCTATTTCTGCCTTGATCTTCACCAAGATTTCTGGTGCAAATCTTCTTGGTGTCTGCTTCACTGGCTTCTTTCCTGGTCGAATTGGTAGTCTGATTTCAACAACTTCACGACTCAACCCTGGCATTTCATTATAATCCCATGCAAAACAGTCTTTGTACTCCTTCAGCAATTCAACAATCTGCACCTTCAACTCTTGATCAATCTTAGCACTTATGTATGTTGGCCTTTTTATTGAGCCATCTCCCAAATCAATTTCTTCTAAGGGTTTTAAAGCACCCGATTGAAAGCTTTGTTTTGATAGTGGAAAATCTCACAAAGGGTTCTGAGGACTGGACGTAGGTCACTGGGAGGTGACCGAACCAGTATAAATCTCGCGTGTTCTTTATCGTTTTACGTTCTAATTCGTTCATTTCATAAATCTGCACGAAAATCAAACTAAGTCGTTAAAAAGGGGAACTGTTTTCAAAAATCTCAATTCACCCCCCCCTCTTGAGACTGAAGCCACTTGGTAACAAACTCAACGGTGGTCGAGATAAATAAAGATGCACAAAAAAGAGGTTGCCAAAGCTTGTGGGGGAGGGGGAGGATTGTGTTGCCTTTGTTTAGGTTGGTGGTCAGGTTTTGGTTGACATTATAGCTCGCATCGTCCTGCTAGAGGTGATAATAAATGAGAATTCGAAAATGGATTCTTGAAGAATGGAAATAGTTTCCAAAGATGGAAAGTGGTGTCGGTGGTAGTCTGACAACGGTTTTTGCTCCAAAGAAGAGTCTAGAAGAACAGGATGATGCAAAAGTGTTATAACACTATTGGTATTGACATTTGTTGCAAAACTCTTTTTGGGCCAATGCCAAAAACCAGCCATGATGATCACATAATTTTAACAAGTTGTGATACCATGCAAAATATTGTTTTGGATTGTTGTGGATGATGATCAGACTTGGGTTATATAAATAAGGAATGAATATTCTAATAATCATCATCCAGTCAGTAATTAATATTGACACACTTAATTATTAATATGTTGTTCTAACTTGAGGAATCAATGTGGAAAATTATTCTGTGTAATTTAGAGCTCTCAGATATGTAGAAATGTGAAGTAACACTCTTGTAAGAAATGACATGATTTAGAGGAAAAGAAGTAGCAGCCATGTTGTGATCACTACATGAAGCCAGGAAGTCCTTCACATACAGAGGAGAGTTGTTGGAAGCTTTATGGAAGCTGACAACTTGGGGTAGGTGTTCATTTTGGATGTCAGCAAAGAAAGTCAAGAGAAAAATCCTACCGTGACACATTCTTTTCATTGAAAATAGTCACAAGATGCATACTTTTTTGCCTACGATTGTCGGTTAATCCAATTTCTTCCATGGCCCAAGAAACTATTAATTTCTTTGTTGCCCTTAGTATCAAACGATTTTCTAAAGCTCTGTGGATCATTGATTTTAGAGCATATGATCATATAACGAGTTGTCCAAATTCTATAGTCCTTGTGCAGCTAATAAAACTTGATGTCGTATGCAATGGATATGGAATAAACCTTAATCCATAGAACCTATAAGGAAATACCACTAAATTCCTTTGGGGAATACCACTATGGGTGGAACAGGAGGAAGAGCTGCTTGAAAATAAGTAGTACCAAGAAGAGACTATGGAGGTAAAGCTAAACCCTACACCTTTTTAGCATGGTCCTAAGATAACTTTGAATGATGAAGAGCTCCATACCTGATACAAACCTTGGAGAAATACCCTTATTGTGAAGCTTCTTGGTAAGAGGGTCGGTTTCAAGTAGTTGGAAGCAAAGTTAAATTGTGAATGGACGAAAAATGGTAATATTAAGATATCAGAACTTACGGGTGGCTTTTTTCTTGTTAGGTTATCTTCCTAAGAGGATTATAAGCATGCCCTCTTTGAGAGGCCTTGGAAGATTGTAGACCATTACCTTATTGTCCAAAAGTGGCGCCCTCTCTTCACTCCTCCAGCTACCATGTCTCATAAGATAGTTGTGTGGATACGTATACCTAGGCTACCGCTAGAACTATGTAATGATAGCTTCTTGAAGCATATAGGATCTACCATTGGAACTATGTTGAAGGTGGATAAGCTCGCTTAGTTACATGACAAAGGTCGTTTTGCCCATAATTGTGTTGAGTTGGACCTTGAGAAACAACTTCCTTCTCATATTGGCATAAGGGGAAAAACTATTTTTGGCGTATGAAGGCCTACATGCTATTTTCTTTCATTGTGGTAAATGTGGCCACAAGAAAGATCAATGAAGAGAATTCTGTGGCCAAGAATAGCGGGTGCAGAGAATACAAGTTATGGAAAATGCTGGTCCAACAGAAAATTATAATAATATGAAAGACAAGAGTGCAGAGGGTTATACTACTAAGGTATTGTCTACAGAAAGAGTCCATGCAACTGTGTAGGAGCATGAATCTGTACATGGCACCTGGAATATCCCTAAAAAGTTCCAAAAGAAAAAAGTGTAGAAGTATAATTCTCAACAGAACATAATTGTCCCGTAGAAGGAGGAACAATATCACAATGAAACTAGGGAATGGTAGATGAACCTAGAGAGCTTGAATAGCTTGCCACAAGGTACTATAAGGACCTCTTTTCATCTCATTAAGCTCTAGCTCGTTTTTCTTTAAAGGATTTTTTTCCAAAGTTGGAAGTTGACTATTTGATGTGCTTACTAATGATATTTCTAATGAGAAAATTTATAACAATGTGAAGACCTTTGGTTCTTTTAAAGCTTCTAGACCTGATATTTTACAGGCTATCTTCTACCATAACCAATGGCATGTGATAGGTCCTTCCTTTTCTGCATTGATCCATAACTGCTTCTCTAAACCTCAGAGAGTTGCTAAGATTAATGATACATTTATCACTCTCATACCCAAACTGGATTTGGCGCAATCTATAAAAATTTTTAGGCCTATTGGCCTTTGTAATGTGTCTTATAAGATAATTACAAAGATCAGGGCTACCTGTATCAAGCTGTTTTTGGATAAGCTTATTGGCCCTGCTCAATGTGCCTTTGTTTCAAAGCATCAAGGGCAAGATAATATTATTGTGTCTCTAGTAATCTTCCACTCTATGAAAGCTAATAAAGGTGATAAAGGGGTGGATGGATATCAAGATTAATTTAGAAAAAACTTATGATAGATTAGGGTGTACCTTAGTCAAAGACACTCTTCAAGACATTGGTTTTTCAGGTGTCTTGATTAATCTGGTTTAGCGCTGCATTTCAACTACTAAAATGAAACTTCTTTAGAATGGTGAAGCTCTAGAGAAATTCTCTCCTTCAAGGAGGATTAGATAAAGTGATCCAATTTCACCTTACTTGTTTGTTCTTTGCTTGTGGGACCTTTTCCATTTAATTGAAATTGAGGTCAGACCAAGGAATTGGAACCCTATTAGGTTGACTAGAGGCTATCCTCCTATCTCCCACCCAACTTTCTGTGAATCCTCTGGACAACGGGTGGTAAGACTAGTATTTTCTTTTTTGAAAATGTGAATCCTATGGACAACGAGTTAGCCTTACCCTCGCAAGGTAGATACTTGAAAGATGCTAGGCTTCCAAAGCACCGATGACCTTGGTAAGTATCTGGGGGTCTCCATTCTCCATAAATGGGTAAATAAAAACACCTTCAAATTTGTCAGTGATAAAGTCAATCAAAGGTTAAGTTCTAGGAAGGCTAGGACCCTCTCTTTGGCTTGCAGATTTACCCTTGCCAAGTCAATTCTTCAGGCCCTTCCGACATATGTCATGCAGTCTTGTAACATTCCTAAAGGAGTGTATGATGATATTGACAAAGTTTGTAGATGTTTTATTTGGGGTGAGGAGAATGGAGAAACAACTAGAGTCTTGGAAGATTATTGGAATTTCATTGATTCCCCTCTCAAACACAATTATGTAACCCATCAATGGTAATTGGGAAAGTAGTGTTTTGGCTGAGATTTTACCTAGAAACATGTTTGAGAGGATTTTAGCTCTTACTTCTCCAAACATCTGTAGCCCTAATGGTTCATTCTTTTGGAGACACGGTGCTGATGGGGTATTCATTACCAAGTTTGCGTACCTTGCTGTCCAGAAACGAATTCACCCTGTCTCAACTTCCAACTTTAATTTGGCTTGGAGATGGCCTGGACCTGAGAGAATGATGCTCTTTCTTTGGAAAGTGCTGCATGGTATCCTCCTTACCAATTCCAAGCGAGCTAGATGTCATCTCATTGACTGTAACCTCTGTCCCATTTTTGGTGTGTCCGAAATGATTCGATCTTCTCCAACCAGAGTTTGTCTTTTAGTTCTATCTTAATTCGAGCCCAGAAGAAGGTGCATGCTTCGATCCATGGCAAAATCTTCATCATTATTCTTGATCTGCTCAACAAAAATGGGTAAGTAGAATTTTTGAGCTAGTGGCCTCCTCCTCCGGTTGGCTTCGTTGTAGTTAGTTTCGATGCTTCTCAGCATGATTTTGGTACAGTGGTGATTTCGTTGCAGTGAGTGGCGATGCTTCTATGATCGATCATTGGGGCAAATTCATCATTGAATTCTCCCAGAAATTGAAACCTGGTTCGGTTCTAGAGGCAAAGCTTTGGCTCTGTATCACAGTATGTACATCGCGTGGGGGAAAGGCAAGAGGAAGATTGTGATTCAATCTGACTCTCAAGTTGCCTTGGATCTAATTGATGATAACTTAACTGTTCACCTCTCTCTCTCTCACACACACATTATTTAAGGTATTAGAGGTATTATTAATGAAGAGGCTTGTATTAGATAGTCCAAGACTCTTAGAGACCACAACAAAGTTGCTGATGTATTGGTAAAAAAAATAGTATTTCTTTAAATTGTAATTGTGTAATTTACGACTCTACCCCTCCTTTTATCTCCTTGTTTCTGCTTGAGGATAAAGAGTGGTTACTTATTGTGTAGTTTGGCTGTTTCTTGGGGGGTGTTAACCCCTCTTTTCTAACCAAAATAAATATCTTGCGTTGGTTCATGAACATTTTGTTGGTTGATTATATATAGAAGCAGTTTAAATAATTAACTGTATATGAAAGAACAAATGTTACAGCTAAATATAATAAAAAAAGTTGCATAAAAAGAGTGGCATAATACTAACTAAAAAGCTCAAGTTAAAGGAACGAAAAAACGAAAAGAAAGAAATCGAACAAGAAGACAAGGTAAGGAAACAAATTGTTAAAAAACGAGAGGAGACACGAAAGAAACTGGGAAAAAAATGAGAAAAAACTAATCAAACAAAGGAAGAGAAGTGGACACTATTGATTCATTTTAGTTAAATTTTTTTTTAAAGGTAGAACAGTTTCATTCAATTGAAAACAAAGGCAACATTACAAGCAAAGTGAAAGCATATGTGTTGGGAAATTTCCCATCCACAACCTAATATCATCATCTCTAAGAGATCCACATAAACATAATAGACACTACTCATGGATTTTGTAGAGACCATAGAAATATAGACAAACCAATCACACAAATCTAGCAGCCAAACTATCAGTAGATTCCTCTCCCAATCGTTGACAATCACGAAAAGAGAATCTGCAGTCATTCCCCCAATCCAGTTACTGATGATTTTTGACTTCTTAAAGGCTCATTTTGACTATTTTTGTTCTCAAGATTCACCAAATCTCCCTGGTATTCGATAGCTGAAAGATACTTGGAGAGACTGAAGCAATAGGTGCTAGTCAAACAAGCCTCTTGAGTCACTATAAGGTGCCAAAATGCACACAACAAAATGCAAAATACACCAGAATCCCTGTGAGACCTTTTAACAAACCGTATAAGTGCAGCACTAGACCTAGCATGATTAGTGATCAAAAGAACAACTAGAGAAACCATCGAAGCACCATACACAATGCTTAACCTTAGCAAAACAATAAAACTGTGGAAAGGCCATGGTGGATTTGGAGATGGCCGAATGAGCATCTGACCAACAGGAGGAGGGAGTGTTGAAGCAAACTTGAGATGCAACAACATTCTGGGAGTACATGGGCCATCCAACACAACGTCATTTTCTGATTGGGGAGGCTCAGGTTGAGGTCATGGCGGCGCAGTTAGGGGGACGGTGGCAAAATGAGGCGGCGCGAGCAGATTTCCAGAGAGAAAGCTAGATCCCCACAAGTAACGGAGGAGCGCTCTGTAAAAGGGAGCCACCGAAAACTATGAGGGAGATGTAAGGGAAGGAGATCGAAGGAGATTTGGTTGCTGGTGTGGAACGGTTGCGGTGAGGGTGAACGGTATGTGAAGGAAGATGGGTTTTGGGTTCTGGCGACGGGGGGTTACGATGGAGAGGGAAAGGCGATGGAGAGGATCCTGGGTGTTGGCAGCAAACCCCAATTGGTATGGAGGAAAAGGGCCTCTATAGTGGAGGGGACAGCCTCCACTAACCCTGGGATTGGGAGGAGAAAATATGGTTCTAGAGAGAAGTTGGAGCTTCTCTCTCATCCCCATCAACTACCTCATATGTCACTAATCCCCTAAGCTAATGATTTGAACATATGTCGGCTCTTTTTGAGACAAAAGTACATGTTCTTCCACGAAAGGGAAGCCCCAAAATAAATTCCAATGCCATCTATCATTAAACCAATAACCGTGGTCTGCAACCACACCATATCTATCCTTTGCAACCTCATATAAATTGGGGAAAGATTCAAGCGATGGAATATTACTTATCCAACAATGATGCCTGGTGTGCGGAAATGTGATGTGCAAGTATACATAGTCGCAACAAGTAAGAAAGCAAAAGTTGAGATCGTACCCACAAGGATTGGATTAATTTCTAAAGTTTAAAATGGTAGTTTAACTAGTGAGACACAAGTAATAAAATAACAAATAAAATAAGAGTATATGTGAGATAACAGAAAACAAATAAGCTAAGTAAAGATGATTGTCAATCAAGTGAGAAAGATAGTTGGAATGCTCTTCACTAAGTAAATCACTTTTGATAGCATCATGCTCCTGCAATGGATGTTGTAGCAATTGATGTGTGCTTTTCAGCAACTAACGTCAGGGTTTCATTACAAGTCTTATGTCTAAGATCTAAATAAGTTCACCCTTGTATATGAAGTACCCACAGTATCACTCTATGGACTATGCTCTCCTATGTCTAGGTTTTAGCATGGAATTAACAAAGTTTCCTTTATTAAACACTTATCCATATTAGTTATTGAGTTCCAATTATAAACCATGTCTGAATTTATAATTTGCATTCACTTTTAGTTGGCCAATTCTAAAGATTAATATGAAAGAGTTATCATGAAAGAACTAAAATGCAAACATCAATATATAACATAACTTAATCAAAAGATCATTACAAAGTTAAAGCATCCCAACTAGAGAAGTTAGGTCATGCTAGACATTACTGAGCACATACAAACAGAGATAACCATGTTCATATGTTTGATAATACAAAGAGAAGAAAATAAAAAAAAAAATCACGGTTGAAGTTCCCTTGCAAAGATCCGCCTAGTAATGCTCCAGCAATGCCTCACAAATGCTTGATGAGCAATCAAACAACAACACGAAATGGTGTAGAAGTAGAGAGAAGTTGCCAATTTCTCTCCCTCCTTCACTCCTATGAAGTGTACGTGATTCTAATTCTCTAACTTGGTATATCTTCAAATGAGGAGAAGGAGATGTATTTATAGGCCCCTTCAGAGAGGTTTCCTTCATGGTGGGGGTTGCTTGGAGCTGAAGTTGGTCACTTGTATCAATATGATTCGCAAAAAGAGTTGATTTGATCTTTAATTTATCAAAGAAAAGAGGTCCAATGGCATATGGACAAGTGTCCCTAAAAAGTAAAAGTTACAAGCAAAAAAGTAAATAGTTGATGCTAAGATGAGCAACTTGGGCCACTTGCATAGCAACTTAACTTTGATGTCATCAATGACATCAACATATTGTTGGGGCATTTTAGTCTGTCACGAATGCTTGAGCCATGATTGCTGGGGCAATGGTTGCTAGGGCAATGATTGCTGGAGCATCTGGTGCTGTAGCATTGAACAAACACATTAAAATACAACATGGGACACCAAAAGTGCCAAATGATCACAAATCAGTTCCTAACCCTCTTTTACTCTAAACAACACATATTAACTACTTTAACAACAATATTACTTAGAAACTCACATTGGTTTAAGTCTAGAACATAAAAATAACTCTATATAAATAAGAGTTATTGATAACTCATATTTATATGAGTTATTTATGCCTTTAATACTTAAATTCATGTAAGTTCTCAAGTGATATATGTGTGTTAATTAGTAAATAGTGTGCTTTTAGAGAATAGAAGGGTTAAATGCTGATTTGTTAATATTTGGCACATTTGGTGCCACTTGTGAATGTTTTAATTTGTTTGTTAGTGTTACAGCGTTAAGCGCAATTGCATTACATGGCGAGCCCATCTGAGCATCAAAGAGAAAAGTTAAATTTTGGCGCCTATTACTTTATGTCATGTCAGCTTATCCTACCTTCTACTGCACGAACTGACGCAGGCACGCCCTATTGGCTAGCGTGGCCACTTGGCATCTATTGAGTGGAGAATAACTTTTGGTTGGTGAGACATGTCAAGTCACCTTTTTAATAAAGCTAATTTATGGGTTTACACAAAGGGACATCTTGATCTTCTCCACACTTCACTCCCATTCGAAGTTAGAGAGAGTTTTTGGAAGAAAAACTTGACACACATTTCCTCCATTAATCCTCACCTTCAACCTTCCATTTTTATTTCATTGTTTACCATTTCCTTCGCTGTGAAGCCATGCTATAGCGTTGTCAAGCTATTCATGAGTTGGAGGCAACGAGTTGTATCTTTTGCATCCGTGAACTCTCTTCTTGTTTATGGTAATATGAGTCTTTTGTCTTGTATTTTGTTGATGATGCTCAACATCAGCTAAACACTTTGTAGTTGGATTGCTCTAAGCTTTGTAATGAACCATTAGTATTGTTAATATAACATTTGATGTTTTGCGTTTCAATCCTTGTATTTTAATGCTTTCAAACTTATTTTGGGATTGGTCACTTGAAATGAGTACATTCGTGGATTCAGACATGGTCCATGATTCTAACTCAAGGGTTGATATGAATGAAAGGTGATTTAAAGACATTTAAATCTCTTTTGCTTAACTCTAGACATAGGGGAGCAATAGTTCATAGGGCTTAGGCTGTGGGTTCTTCATTATACAGGGGTGGACTTATTTAGAACCTAGACATAGGAGTCTTGTAACAAAACTCTGGCGTGAGTGACTGAAAGGCACAACATCATATGCTACAGCGCTTGACGCTATAGCGTCTTATGTTATAGCGCCTTACTTTTGGGAATTTACTTAGTAGCGAGCAGTCCAACTTCTCTCTCTCATATTCAAACCTCTTTACTGTTTTCACACAACTACTTTACTTTTTATGTGTAAAATCACAATATGTTTATCTTGCTTGCTTCGCTAGTGTTTTAGTAACTAAACTTTAAAATTAATATCATTCCCTGTGTGTACGATCTCTACTTTATCATTATATTACTTGTTGCGATTGTGTACACTTGCACAACTACTTTTCGCATAACAGTTATCAATGCCAAAATAAAATATTATGACCATCCCCTAATACGGGTCTAATGGCTTAAACAAACATATTTTGGGTTACATGCGAATTATGCTCAAAACCCAACAAATCCCTCCCACATAAAGAGTCTTTAGAACCACCTTTCATACTGTTCGGTAACGGAGTACGGGTCTAAGGCGCCCGGGTCCCAACGTGGTCCAAACTCGGGGCTCAAATGCTTGAGTGCTTCCAGTTGAGTTGATCTCCGAGAGCGAACGTTGAGCTCGGCTGATAGGAATCGGAGCTCGGATCGTCCGAGGTAGTTCTCAGTCCACGTCGGGTGGGGGGTACTTGCAAGACACTCCGACGCTCAAGTCAGTAAAAGATAGAGATGGATAATATAAAGAGATTAGAGGGAAGTAAGAGAAATATGAGCACGGCAGGGTGCCGAGGTTAATTTGAGGGTGTCCTCGGGCGCGGGATTGCTCAGAGAGCGTGTTCCCTGGTGCCGTTCCGTGGATGCGTGGGTCGGAACATGTCAAGATGGTATCAAGGCGTCGTACCTGGATTGGAGGGAGAATCCTCTATTTATAGACCAGGCGTCGTACCTGAGCCGTTGGATGTGTAGGATAGATCCTGACCGTTGGGAGCGTTCAGAGCACTGACACGGACGCTCGGAATACAGAAGTGGGCCAGGCCGAAGCCAGCAAAGGTTTGGCCCAGTCCGGAACACATACTATAACCACCTGTAAAAAAACTTTCTCAAATCTCCATATCTAGGAACCAATAAATCAAGGTTGCACTTGATTTTATCTCTCCTAAAAGACAGATAGGTTTAGTGTTGATTTTTTATTTTCTATTTTCAATTGTAATATCTTGTTATTGATGAAGTTTTCATGTAATTTACAAGGATCTAATATTTTTCCATTTTTATTCGATTAGATCCTGGTTAAATCCTTTCAGTTTTGATCGTCAACATATTTCAGCAACTATGTCTTCGTGCCCCATTGTCATGTCAATAGTTTCTCATTGGGATTTTATGTGTTGTTTTTTCCGAATTGCTGCTTGTTTGGTAATAGCTGAAGAAAATGACTATATATGCTATGCTTGATGTGGTCAAAATGTTGGAGAAAGCTAGGTTAGTTATTTCAATGGGTAAACTTATATACAGTTTCTAAAGTGTCGTTCTTACTCTGCATCAACCAAAATGTAACACATGTCCATTTTTATAAAATGACTTAGAGCACCTCCAATGGAAGGTGTGAAACTCATTCACAAAATTTTAAGTCGCACTTCTAACCAAGTTTGTTATTGGAGAGATCTACGTGGATGCCACCGTGGTGCAACAGGTGTGCTACTACGTGGAAGAGAGTATAGAGGGACTATCAAGAGAGAGAAAAGGAGTGAGGCTATGGGTGGTGATTTTGTTGGCGGCGCAATGGAGAGAAGGTAGTGGCAGTGATGTGGTGGTGAGGACGGCGGAAAGGGAACGAAATCAGGGAGAGGGAGAAGGGGTTGAGAGATGGGAAATGAAAGTCGAAAAGGTAGAGAGATTGTGAGAGAGATGATGTTAGTTGAGAGAAAATAAGGTGGAAATGGAGAGAAAGACACATACAAGGAGAAAGAAAGTAAAATAAAGGCTAAATATACACCAAAGGTCCTTAAAGTTATTTTATTGTAACAAGTTGATCCTTTAAGTTTTTTCCGTACCACTTAGGTCCTTTAAGTTATTTAATTATAACAAGTTGGTCCTTTAAGTTTTTTCGTACCACATAGGTCCTCTAAGTTATTTAATTGTAACAATTTGCGGCTGAAAAATGTAAGTTATTCGGCCTTTAAAAGTAACAATTAAATAACTTAAATGATTAACTTTTTTTTTAGATAAGCAAATATATTAAGGGGCGCACAAGGGGTGCACCAACCCCTTACACCTAGAGGGCCTCATTAAAACCTCCGAGGGCCAAAACCCAATGCGAAAAAGAACCAAGGAGGGAAAAAGAGTACCCCAAATATATCAATGTCTACAAAATGGAGTTACAATAAAGATAAACAACCCAACGGACAATTGTACCAATCCGACCATTCTATCCTACAATTTCTCCCATTCCTTGCTTGAACCAACTCCATGCGTAATACTTGATACCCGTTACAATTTCGGAACTTGAAGCCATATCTCCGTTGAAAATTGCATTGTTTCTTGCCAACCAAATTCTCCAAATAGTCACCAACCAAATGAGATGTTTAACACCTTTTTGCCTTTTCCCTTTCACCAATTTACCAAACTCCATGAAATGTTCAACGATGTTATCAACATTCCCTAGCGTCTCTCCCATCCATAAACAAATTCGCCACCACACGGACTTGGACACCTCACAAGATACAAATAAATGTGTTGAAGTTTCGGCCTCACTGCTGCAAAAAATGCAGCAAGCATCATCTTGTTGCTGAATTATTCCTCGTCGGTGAAGTGCTTCTCGAGTAGCCACCTTGTTCAATAACACCCTCCATGCGAAAATGAGAACCTTGGATGGCCCAAAACCAGATGATGGTCTTCGGGTTCCCTGCCACCTGCGAGATAAAAAATCAGCGCCTCGGAACATGATTTCACCGTGAAACCAGCAACCGAATTCGGTAACTAGCACCATCGGTCAGACTCCTGCTGTGCTGGGCAAACACCAGCCAATAAATCCTTCAAATAACTGATATTCTGCTCGTCAGATTGCAGCAAATCGTTTTCCCAAAACCAGTTCCAATTTCAACCATTTTCGGACCAAGCACCCATGTCCTCATGACAGCATTTTGCGTGTTGCAGCTGCTGAAAAGAAAGGGAAATAACGCAGCAAAGCTGTCTCTACCTAGCCAGCTATCCGTCCAAAAACGTACCAAATTTCCTCGGCCCACTTTTAATTTAACAAGCTCATCAAACCATCCTTCCTCCATATTTGTACCTTCACCTAACAAGCATAAATCCCTCCACCAAATGGAGTTTTTTGTTCACCCTCTCCTATACTCATTTTCTTTCGGCCATCTACCACTCAAACCATATCTCTCCATTAAAACTTGCTTCCATAAAGGGTTACCTTCTTCCACCAAAATTCTCCATCTCCATTTTGTTAAAAGAGCAACATTAAAAGCCTCCAAATTTTTTACACCAAGCCCTCCTTTATTCTTGGGCAAACAAACCAAGTCCCCCCCCCCCCCATCCCCCCAAAGGAACCTCCTTTGTAACTTCTTAATTTCATCAAGAACTTTCTTTGGTGCTCTATAAAACGAAAATAGATATAAAGGCAAAGATGCAAGCACCGAGTTTATGAGTGTTACCCGACCCCCTATAGATAGTTGACGACTCCTCCACGAGTTAAGCCGGGCTTTTATCGAATCAATGACCGGCTGCCATGTACTTACTCTTCTTGGATTAGCGCCCACGGGAATTCCTAAGAATTTAAATGAGGCTTCTCCCAAATTACATGCAAGAAATTGTGAAATCCCCTCCATAACTCTATCTTCCATATTAATACCAATGACATTACTCTTTGCAAAGTTGACTTTAAGACCCGAAACCAATTCGAAGCATCTTAGAATTGCCTTCAAGCACCAAATACTCTTCTCCCCTCCATCACAAAACAAGATTGTATCATTCGCGAATTGAAGTAATTCAACCGAAAGGATGTCATTCATTTTGAATCCTTGAAGGTTATTAGTTTCAACCCCCTTCCTTACTAGCCCCACCAAACCTTCCGCCGCTATCAAGAATAGAAATGGAGCAAGAGGATCACCTTGCTCTAGCCCCTTATGTGCCACAAATTCATCGGATGGACTCCCATTTACCAAAACCGATATAGAGTTAGAAGAGAAACATGCCCGCATCCACCTTCGCCACTTCTCCCCGAATCCCATCCTCCCCAACATATATTCTAAATAATCCCAACACACTGAGTCATATGCTTTTTCAAAATCGGCCTTCAATACCACACACTTTTTTCTTCTTCTTTTTGCCATGTCCATTACTTCATTTACCACAACCACTCCATCTAAGATATTTCTCCCCGCCAAAAAAGCACTTTGACAATCCGATATCACTTCCTTCAATACTTTCTTCAAGCGTCCCGCAAGCACCTTAGCAAGCATTTTGTATAAGCTTCCAATAAGAGAGATCGGCCTATACTCGCTAAGGTCTTGAGGATTACACTTTTTTGGGATAAGTGCTAGGAATGAGGCACTCACCGCTTTTGGTAGCCTTCTCTCCCGATGAAATTCGTTAAAAATTTTTACAACATCTGTCTCTATGATGTCCCAACAACCTTTCAAGAAATTAAAATTAAATCCATCCGGCCCCAGGCTTTTGTTACCATCGCAATCCCAAACCGCTTCTTTTATTTCCTCCAAGGAGAATGGCGCCATCAACATATGTTTATCCCCCGTAGAAACTTGCTTAAATTCAATACCTTCCAACTTCGGCCTAAGATAGTCTTCTTCCATGAATTTTTCCTCAAAATGATCTTTTACTGCTTTTTTAACTCCCCCCACATCATCCACCCATTCACCATTTACCCTAAGCTTTAGCAATTGAGTTCTTCTCCAGTTACCTCTTATGCATGCATGAAAAAATTTACTATTGGAATCCCCCTCCGCCAACCATCTAACCCTTGATTTTTGTGCAAGCAAGCTTTCTTTTGCATGGAGTTCCTTCCAAAACTCATTGTTCAATTGTTGCCTTTGTTCATCATTGATGCCTCCCCCTTCCGAAGCTAGTCTTTCAATCTCATTTAATTCTCTTACAATGAGTTCAATTTTGAGGTCCTTAATACCAAAGACCTCTCGGTTCCACCATCTAAGCTTTTCCTTCAACATTTTCATTTTCTCCTTCAAGACAAAAGAGTCATTCCCTACCACCCGTGAAGACAACCAACACTCTTTAACAAAATCTTTAAATCCTTCATGCTCCAACCAACAATTATTAAACCTAAAGGGCTGGGGCCCCAATTCAATGTCGATGTAATAAGCCACACCGGACACTGATCAGATATTTCTCTTTCACCTATCCATTGAGCGCTAATTCCCCATCTCGAGATCAATCCTTCGGTCACTAGGATTCTATCAAGTCTACTCGCCCTTCCATTGGATCCAAAACATGTAAATTTTTTTCCCAATGCCGGGACATCAACAAGTTCCATGTCTTCAATAAAGGCTTCAAATTCCCTCATTTCTATTTTATTAAAATTAGATGCACACCCAACCCTTTCCGATCTTGAGAGAACCGCATTAAAGTCCCTCGCTATACACCATTCACCCTTCTCAAATTCATCCCTCAAGCACCTCAAGCTTTTCCATAATCTCCTCTTTCCGGACATGTTACAAGCACAATACACGTTCACCAAATAGCATAGTTAACCTTGTATCTTTGCGCACAACCCAATAAAGTGTTCTCCTGAGAACGAGAACATTGATTCCAATATTTCTGACTTCCATACACTTAGCATCCCACTTGATTGCGCCACTGCATTCTTACTTTGCCAATCAAAGTTAGAGTCACCCCAAATACTAGTAATGTTTATCTTGTTTAGATCACTACACTTAGTTTCTTGAATCATGCACAAATCAATTTTTTCATCCACTATCATCTTCTTAAGGCGCCTTCTTTTTGCCGCACCCCCCACCCTCTCATATTGAATGTTGCAATCTTCATTGAGACAAATTTTTATTCCTCCTCCTCCCTTTTGCATTCTGATCCCTGGCCTCCATTTTTTTGATTCTCCCCGTGTACACCTCATCTTTACCTTTCCCTACAACTCCAAGGCTTCCTTTAGCAAAACTCCATACCTTGTTTGCTATTGAAATTTCATGTTCCGCAATATTTCTTTCATTACAACAGCGAATTTCGGAATCACCGATAGATGATTCACCAATGCTCCTGCCACCACCACGTTTCTTGTCATTTAGTGAGAGTGACTGCCCAGACTTGTTTTTAACCGAAACGTATTCACTAGACCCACTACTCAGTGATGGAATTAAGCTTCTTGCTTCATCATTGATTAAACCGATCGTAACACTATTTTCCCCCCAAACTCTTACTGTGATCTTTGCTTTTTTTCTTCTTTATTTGAACGCCATTTTCTCTCTTCTTTTCCTTTCTTGGCCCAGGATTTTCGTTGCTCCTAACCATCACCACCTGATCCATTGGCTTTGATATTGGCCCATCGGTAGAATTAGTAGGCAACCCACCTTTGTGTCTCCCTAAATAATCATTTTGGCCCAAAACATTAATTGGCCCACTTCCACCACACTGAATCAAAAGACCACTTGCATCTCCACCTATCCCGGACCCACAATCCTCCACCTCCATCTCATTATTATCCTGAGAAGTATTTTCCACATTTTGAGGCTCTTGGACTTTTACCCCAGCCACTTCATGCGCCGCTTTTTTGTCTTCCACATCATGTGCCTTTATTTCATTTTCCATCAAACCGTTATTCTCCTTGATTTTTTCCCCTTCCCCAGCCATCATGTTATTTGCACGCTGGGATTCTCCAACTTCCTCAACATTTTCAACTGCCACTTCCCCATGCACACCTTCATTGTCATTATTATTATTTTGTTCTATGCTCACATTAAAACCTTCATCTAAATTAACAATTTCTTTGGTATTCTCATTTCCTCCATCATCATGATTGCTTGGTTCATTGGTAACTACATTTTTACCCTCAATAAGCGTTACTGGCATTAATGCTTGGTCCCTTTTCCCTTCGACCTCCCTCTCTTCATCGCCGGAGAACCCTTCCTCTTCCTCCTCCGTCACAAACAGTGGTGGACCGTCTCCATTGTTGTCTTCACTATCACTATCACTCTCAGAGCCCTTCTCAGATTGGTTGGATTTGTTTACATGTGTTAAACCTTCCCAATGAATTGGTCCACACCATTCTTCCAACACCTTAATATGAAACATATCACCATTTATATTAGCATGCACCACCATGTTGAACACGTCGTACCAATTTGTCCGTAGTTGTATTCTCGCCACGTCCATTGAGTTCTTTTTCCTTGTATTCTCATCGACACCAAGGAACGTTCCAAACTTACCTGCCAATATTGAGAAGAATTCACTATTCCAAGCATGAATAGGAATCCCGTGACATCGAATCCACACCACCCTTTCCTTGTCCAACTCATAAGGACTCCACCCTCTTATGCCATCAAAGTGTTCATCAACCCACTCCCTAGCATTTGAAACTAATGCCGAAATGATACCATCTTCCATCTCTTCCAGTAGAACCAGGTTGGCACCAATCGGAGTTACCTTGATGGCAAAGAAACCTTGCATGTTGAACCACTCCTGGACCATATGTGCGTTGCCGGCGTTCTTGACTTTTGCCACATACATTTTTTTAATTCTGCTCAATTCCTCCTTTGATGCATTGTACCACAGGTCGCATAGATTTGTTTCCTGTAGTACACGACCTTCTGTTCAGGCGAATTACCATTCCACTTGCCCTTCCATGTTTCTCTTCTTTTCCACCTTTCCTTCACATTTCCACCCTCCTTTTTTTCTTCTCTGTTTCCTACAAGTCCAGCGTTTCCTCCGCTATTAACCTTTCTCCACACCATGTGGTTTTGCCGTATAGTTTTCATGTCACCATCGGGACCCTTGCTCTTCTCCAGCCTCAAACTCTTCATCTTCTCCTCCTTCTTCACCCTTTCAAACCTTGGTAGGTTAACATGTAGTTTATTTGCTCCGAAGATCATGTTGTCCAGTTTCACGGCGAAGACTCTAGGATCTTGAATGTTTGCAAACCTTGCAAACCCAAACCTCTTCCCCCATTTGTTTCTCCTTGGTGGAATGACTACTTCCACAATCTTGCCGTAGAAAGCAAACGCCCTGAGCATATCCTTCACATAAGTGGTATAAAAACACTTAAAGGACCAACTTATTACAATTAAATAACTTAAAGGACCTAAGTGGAATGGAAAAAACTTAAAGGACAAATTTATTACAGCTAAATAACTTAAATGACCTCTAGTGTAATTTACCCTAAAATAAATTAAATATTTTACTTAAGTTTGTAAGTTGATCACGGTTGGAGCAAAATCAGTTTGGATTACTTAAAAGTTAACTAGGCAAGTGGGACCCAATTAAACTTTGTTAGGAGCCCATGCGCAGGTTCGCTGATGTGCTCTTAACCTCCGTTAAGTATCTGCCTTTATTTGATAATCATATCAGCCATTTGCCGAAATCTTGCCTAAAAGGAGATGTTATTGCTATTAAAATTTCTGATGACGAATATCAAGCTAGTATCGCGGAATGTAAAAACATTCTGTATGGGAGAATCATTTTATCTAAAGGGGATAAGCCTTATCAGATTACGGAATTGAAGGATAAAATTTCCAATCTTTGGAAAATTTCTTCTGATTGGTCGTTGGTTTCTCTTGGTAAGGGCTTCTTTGAATGCTGCTTTGTCTCTACAGAGGATTTTAAACGAGTTTGGTCTCTTGGTCCTTGCAATTTGAATCCAGGTGTTTTTTGCTTGGAAGCCCGATTTTGATCCTTTTTCCACAAAACAAACTAACGCTCAATGTTGGGTTAGATTTCACGGTCTTTCTCGTGAATATTGGAGACCCAGAATTCTTTTTGAAATTAGTAGCAGCATAGGGGTCCCTATTGCTTTGGATGAAGCCACTAAGAAGAGGACTTTTGGTCATTTTGCTAGGGTCCTTATTGATATTGATTTAATTGGTAAGCTGCGCGATCAAGTGTTGGTAGAAAGAGAGGGCCACGCTTTTCACATCGGAGTGGAATACGAGCGCGTGCCTTTGTTCTGCGATTTTTGTCAATGCCTTTGACACTCACTCCAAAACTGTAAGCATTGCAACGATGCAGACAAGACTAGAGGAAATAAGAAGAAGCCACGAAAGGGGATTCATGTCCCTCTTAAACCCAATATGAAGTATGTTCCTAAGAAGGATATAGGGAAGTCAATTGTCTTGGAGAATAACGTTGAGGATTCCACAATACATCATCAAGGTACTAGATTGGTAATGTCAGTTGAGGAAGACACCGTCCTTGTGAAATTGGCAGAAAGCCCAAATCTTGCCATAGCCAAAACTGTTCCCACTGAATGTATCGATATGCAAAAGGACTCTTCACCTTTGCCGGCTCCTTCTTCTGAGAAATCCACAACTGCTCGTCGGTCTCTAATGAATACCCACACTTTAGGGGTGGTGGTGGTTTCTTCTTCATCAGATAAAGCTTCGATTCTGGAGGTGGATTTATCCTCCACACAATCTCCCACGACAAGGCTTGATTCAGCTAATGTCTCAACGTCAGATGCTAGTTCTAACCCAGCGGTTGCTCACCACATGAGAATATCAGGGAAGCCTTGGGGGGATGTCTCAGATGATGATGTTGTAGCTAATTCTCACGCTTTTACGGCAGTGTCAAAGAGCCAAAATTTGCTTACTGCCTCAGATCCTGTTGCTAATACTAATCTAGTAGTCGCTTCTGACATGAGAATTTTAGGTACGCTATGGGGTGCGATGTCAGATGATGTTGGTGATCCGGTGGCTACCGGTACCCAGGGCATAGTGGCTCAGCACGATTTTCAACCGGTTGTGACCAAGACCCAAAAGAAGAAATTGAGGCAAAAAACGAGCGAGAGTTGTGCATCAACATGATGAATGTTCATAGAAGACTAGAAGACAATAGTGTTCAAGAAACATAGTTGTTTGAGCTAAAAAGCACCTCACAAGTCTGCTTCTGAAAAAAGTACAAGTATTAAATGCTTGGACATAGAAGCAGTATAGTTGGAAGACCGTGTTTAATCATCGCACACGAAATGACGTACAAAAAACTAATACTTTTCTGCACACAAAAAAAGCGTTTGTGAACTACTTAGAATCAAGTATAAAGCGTTTGTTAACAGTGTTAAATCTATAACATGGACTTAGTTCATTAGTATAGAGGATTGTAATTCTAATCTTTCGATTTCTGATTGGTGGGGTAACCCTATTATATATATGAACTTGGTTTGATTGTTTTTTTAACCTCATTGTTCCTCGGGTACTCTTTCCTCATTGGGTCTTTTTCCCATGGCGTTTTGGTCCAGAGAGATTTTAATGAGGCCCATTGTATTTGTACCGGTTGGGGTGCCCGTTTGCACCCCTTTAATATAATTCTTTGCTTATAAAAAAATAAAGGATAAAGGTCCCGGAATTAAACTTGTCTGACATAGCATCAATTGTTGACAACTTTTAGTTGCCGCGAAGATATTAGTATACAGCAACTAATGAGAGTAAATGAAGGTAGGAATAATAATTAAATGGGAGAAGCTTCTAGTTTATGGCCACAATTTTTTTTTAGATAGGCAAAGTGGTTAGTAATTAGTGTGTTAATTGTTAGAGGGGAGGGGGGAGTGGGGTTCGAACCCCGTACGCCTACATTTTTCCACCAACGATGTCCCTTTCACTCAACCATGTGATTTTAAATGACAATAATTTTTGAAGGAAAAAAATTGAGTGAGCAGCGGATACATATCCAACGGATAATTGTGAGTAAAAATTATGGTCGGAAATTTTAAGGAAGTGAGTGAGCAACGAATAGATTCAACGGATATATTTTTTTACACCTATAAATATTTTTCTACTAATTTTATTTTACATACAATCTTTCTTCTCCTATCAAATGGATCCTAATCAATGGAACCACTATCAATCTTATTGTAATTATTTGCAATCTCATTCCGGTGAAGGTTCTTAATATCCCTAAGCTTTTATGTTTCCACGACCACCACTATCTGTCGGTGACAGTTTTAAATATCACCAGCCTCATATGTTTCAACCACCACACTAGCAGCCTCAATGGGAACCACCGATGTTGCAGAGTCTCCCATCAATGTTCCAGAATCACCAATCGAATCCATGTCTGATTCTTAAGTGCCAGAATTCTCCACTCAGATCGGTTTAGAAAATATTACATTCACCGGAGGAAGGGATGATCCTAAAAAGAATATCGTATCAGGTTTTCAAATGAAGGAGACACATTGCTTATTCAAACATGGCTCAACACTTCGAACGATTCAATTGTTGGAGTTGATCAAAAATCAAATATATATTAGGAAAAAATAGTTGAGACCTACAACAACTACCGCGAGCGGCGACTTGTAGAGAGGGAGCACGAGACCTTGAAGTCTCAATATCATAACTTGAATAAGGTAGTTCAAAAATTTTGTGGCTGCTACAATCTAGCCGTTGCCACAAAGAAAAGTGGGTAGTCAGAAAATGACATCATGGGCGTGGCATTTAAGATTTTTCTTTTCAAAAATATGGTGAGCGTTTCAAATCCGAGCACGTGTGGAGGTTGCTGAAGGACGAACCTAAATGGAATGGAAAGTGGATGGACAACTCTTCAAAGAGATCAAAGACATCAAATGTGACATACTCATCGACGTCAAATGCAGAAAGCCCCATTGATGGTTCAGAAAACAACAGTGCAATCCCAATAGACCACCCAATAGGACAAAAGGCGGCAAAAAGGAAGAGTAAGGAAAAAGCAACCGTGTCTACAATACCATTGGAAAAAGCTTTCGATAAAAGATCAAATGTCATGGTTAAAGTAGCTGAAGCGAAGTTGGAAGGGGCAACACTGGGGTATTATGAATTTCTCATTAAGGACAAATCAAAATAATGATGAGCAATGTCGAGATCATGAATTCATTAGTAACGCTATTAGGGAGAAATCAGGGATACCTAGAGAATGAATGATGTCATTTTAATTATGATGCATATTTATAAATTGTTTTAATTTTAATTATAATATATCTTTGTTATAACTAGTTGTAAGTTATTGTTAAGTTTGATATAAAACTAGCCCTTGAGAAAAACTCGACAGTGTAAAGAAGTAGCCGTTGTAAATTTTTTTAACATATTTTCTTGAACTTTTAAAAACTAATTAATTTTTTTAATAATTTAATTAAAAAGAATAAATTAGTATTGATCTGGACCTGAGGTCGCCTTATGGAAGCTTTCAGGAATCAGATTTTATCCGGAACTGCTCTGGTCGCTCTCCACGGGCAAGCAAAGAAGGCGGGTGTACCTGCAAATACACTCCAACGCCCAAGTCATAAGCAAACAAGCAGAGTATCAATACTGGTGAATAGTGTGTACCTGACAGCTGACGCAATGAATGCTTATATAGTGTTCGTGGTTAGCACGTGGCCGTTGGATTACTGTACAGAACGATCAGGGCCGTTGATCTGCTTCCTTGTTCCCTTTCTCATTGTCGTTGGGCTGATCTCATGTTTCAGCCCTGGATTGGGCTTCGGCCTACTCCAGAACAGTTGCCCCCCAAGCCAAGATCGTGCTAGGAACGGGCGAAGGCTTGTCTGTTGATTGATTTCCATTGCCTTCCAGAATCTTTGTCCGGTCGGTCGTGTATCTTTGCAGACATTTTCTGACATGCGCTCCTGGGAGTTGAACTGACGTTTCCTCTCCCCTGTCAGTCATTCAATGATTTCTCGATTTTTGAAGGACGGCGTGTAGTGATGACGTTTCCTCGCATGTCTGCACCTCTGAGGCTTATAAATTCATGGCCTCTTACTCCTCTCATTCTTTACTCTTCACACCCGAAGTTCTGAAAGCGGTCGTGGTTTCCCCTTGTTGCGGTCAAAGGTTTTGCTGTTTATTCTGGCTAGGTGCCTACCCGTGCACGAATTTCAACTCAGGCGGTCTTACTCTTCTGGTCGCTTGATTTTACTCATCAAGGAGTATACTACTTTGAGCCCAAACGTTTCTCCTACTCCAGGTACGTGATCTTCTTTAGATTATTGTTCGCTTGTTATTTCCCTTTATCGTTGTTTAAAGCGAGGAGGGGGTGTCAGGCCCGGGGTCGACCTTGTCGCCCCCTTCTGCAAATCATCTTTTAGGGTGATCCTGTCTTTCCCTCTCCTTGCAGGGTAGGGTCCTGACGCAAACAAAGAAAACTGCGAGGATTTCTGGTCGTCCTTCTATTAACATGGCTGAGTGTGCTGCTCGCTTTGGAGACACTAGCGCAAGCGGGTTTCCTTCCTCCGAGACCCTTTCTTCTTCCACCGACCTCCCTACCTCATCATCTTCCGGTCGCACGTCGAATACTTCCGAGACCGTTCAATCTCCTCGAGCGGACATGCCTCAGGAGAATGAAAGGCATGCGAATCCCACGCCCCTCAGTTCCGACCAACGAGGTGTTGCCGGAAGAGCAAGACTGGAGAGGTAGGCTCGACGACGATCGCTCTTGGAGTTCCTCTGCCATAATTAACCAACCTTCAGTCTTTCTCCCCGGCGATGAAATGATGCCACTTTTTTCTAAGCTGATCGGTTATGGCGACCAAGAGTGGCGGGCTGAAGGTGTCCCGGCTGAAGAGCACGCGGCCATAATTCCTACCTCCTTGAAATTTGTTATGTACACCAATACTCTCCGTGGCTTGAGGGTGCAACCTCCCTTCACCTTCTTTCAAAGACGCATCCTTAGGGCTCTTGGGGTCGCTCCCTCTCAACTTCATTTCAACGCGTGGGCGCTTATCAAATCCTTTGAGATAATAATGGCCGCTCTCGACCGGGAGGTAAACTGCCGGCTCTTTTTCACCTTATTTGATGTTAGTCGCATAGTGGAGATGAAGAGCGAGCCAAGGCAGTGGGAACAAGTCTCTTTGAAGGGTCGCAAGGGTACCATTAAACTTTTCAAGCCTTTTTGTGAATCAGTCAAACCTTGGAGGCATGGTTACCTCTGGGTCGTTCCGGTTAATGATAGGGCTAAGGAGATGGTTGGGACGGTGGATACCGAAGGTTGTATTGCTTCCATGAAGGTCCCTCTTGGCTGGTCTCACTCGCACTACGATCGTGACACCATTCACTCTAGGCATCGGAGGAGGCTGAGTGAGTACGATCTTGAGAGCATCAGGATGCTGGAAACATTGGTTACTTGGTTGCCTAAAGTGATTATTCCTTGCAACAAATTCGCTTGTCTTAAGACGTCTGAACAGGCTGAAAATAAACTTGGTGTGATTTTAATTTTCTCCTTTTGCCCGTTATTTTGGTCGTTTCACTTTTCTTTTTGGTTCTAACCCTTCTTTCTCTTTTGCAGCTGAAATGTCGGGCATAGGTTTCGAAGCCCTTTTGTCCAAGACAAAGTCTGAGAAACAGAGAAAGGTCACCTTCGCTTCCCCTTCTCAAACCATAAACATTGAAGGCGATCAGAAATTTCCTGCCCGCGAGCAAGGATCGAACCTATATCCAAGAAAAGAGATCGGGCTCAGAATTCTGTCGAAACTGTTCAGATCGACCTTGACCCTTCTCAATCCAAAAGAAATAAAGAAACGCTGAGGAGGTCGTCCCTAGATTTGGACGATCTCAGGGACACTGACTTCGAACGCCTTCGAGAAGACTCCCTGTTATTCACTGCTGAAGTTGCCAAAGTCGCTTCTCAAAAGCTTGCCCGCTACAAGTCCGAGGAAGCTGGTCGTCAAGCAAGTGTGCGCTTACTCCATAGAAACTTGTGGTTGGAGAGTGACCTCTTGGATAAAACTGATAAGTATAAGTCTGCTCTTGGTCGTATTACAGAGTTGCGGGCGGAGCTTGAGAGCACGAAGAAGAAGCTTGAAGAGGCTGAGGTCGCTCTCCAACCAACCAAAGATGCACTTGGCTCAGTCACTTCTGAACGTGATGCGGCCAAAACAGCCAGGGCAGATGCTGAAGCCAAACTTGCCACCACTACTGCCGGTTTGAAGAAGCGATCTGCCCAGGTTACCCAGTTGGAGGAAGAGGTGGAAGGTCTCAAGGAGAATCTTAAGGTCGTTGTGGGCGAGCGAGACCGGGTGAAGGACGAGCTAGAGGCCTTGGAGGACATGACCATCTCAATTTCGAAGGGGCGGTTTGATGAGGCTGTTGCTCAGATCCAGTATTGCTATCCCACACTGGAGATCAACCCTGAGATCGTGAGTAACTATCATTTTCTAAGGAACGACCAGATCGTCCGTCTCGCTGAAAAGGACGAGCATGGAAATGTCATCCAAGAAGAAACGGTCATTTACAGCCGTCCTGAGTGATTCGTCTTCGTTTTGTTTAATTTCTTTCAAAAATGTATTTCTGTTGCTTTCCAGGGGACTTACAGGTCGCCCTTTCTCTGTAATTTTCAAGGAGCCCGGCCTTCTCCGGGTCAACTTTAATGTCTAAACGTTTGCTGTTATAATCGTTCTTTTGGCTTTTCTTTACTTTTTCTAAGTTTATTTTATTCGATTTCCTTGTGGCCGCTTAGAACAGGCTAAGCTTCGTTGGGAACCCCGTAAACAGCTTACTAAGTTTCTACTTTAGATTTAGCTCGTTTACCAGGCGCGTTCGAACTTAAGTTCACTTAAGTTTCTCCTTAAGCAGTTTATCAAACTCAGTTTGAACTTAACTTACTTAAGGGGTTATTCGTTATTGGATCGATCAACAACTTTAAAAGAATCAAGAAGGTAAGAAATTCCTCGTCAGTCTATTTGACAGGCGAGCGGGCCTCAAGAAAAAACCCCGTAGGGAAAAAGAGTGTCCCGCCCGTTTTGTTTTTCATTCATCATTCAAGTAGTAACATGACATTCTTTCATATTTACAAGGCATTAAGTGAAATATCTCCTAAGGTTTGCTGCATTCCAGGTATTTGAAATCATTCCTCCACTCATAGTTTGTAGGATATATGCTCCTTTGCCCGTCTTGGCAGCTACCTTGTAAGGACCCTCCCAATTTGGGGCGAGCTTGCCCTGGCTAGCATTTCTCTGGCCAATATCTGCCTTTCGCAAGACAAGCTGCCCTATTTCGAAAGCGCGGGGGATGACCTTGCCACTGTGTCTGGTCGCCACCGCTTGCTTTACTAACGCTTCCTTGAGGGATGCCTTACTCCGTAGTTCTTCCACTAAATCGAGTTCTTCTCTGGTCGTTTACTCGTTTTCTGGCGGCTGCATAGGATTGGTCGTTCTCCAATTTAACTCTCCCATCTCAACGGGGATTAACGCATTCGTCCCGTAGTCCAGTTTGAAGGGGGATTCTCCAGTGGTTGAGTGTGGTGTGGTTATGTACGCCCATAATACTGAAGGGAGCTCTTCTGCCCATCTTCCCTTAGCTTCATCTAATCTTCTTTTCAGTCCCCTCAGGATGACTCTATTGGCTGTCTCTGCCTGCCCGTTTGTTTGCGGATGTTCGACTGACGTAAAACGCTGTTTCACGCCTAGCTTGGCTAGAGTCTCTTGGAAGTTTCAGTTGGTGAACTACGTGCCGTTGTTTGAGACGATGACTTCCGGGATCCCAAACCATACCAAGATATTCCTTTTGACGAACTTGAGGCAATTTTTTGAAGTAATCGTGGCTAAAGGCTCGGCCTCAATCCACTTGGTGAAGTAGTCAACTACGACGATCAGAAACTTAAGTTGACCAGGGGCGGGGGAGAAGGGTCCTAATAGGTCAATACCCCACCAAGGGGCGGTCAAACAGTTGAGCCCAGTTGGAGGTGCAATGTGAACGTCTGCGTGCCTCTGGCACTTGTCGCATTTCTTGACTAAGTCATTTGCATCTGCCTCCATGGTGGGCCAATAGTAGACCGCTCTCAAAGCCTTTTTTGCCAATGCTCGCGATCCCATATGGTTCCCACAGATGCCCTCATGAATTTCTTTTAAGACATAGCTTGCTTCTGCGGGAAGAAGACACTTGAGTAAGGGCATAGTGAATCCCCTTCTATAGAGCTGCTTGTCCACTATTGAGTAGGACGTTGCTCGTCTACGAATGAGTACAGCCTCTTTGGGATCCTCAGGTTCTTCTCAATCTTTTATGTAGTTAAAGATGGGGTCGATCCAGGTAGAAGCTGAGTCAATCTCACATACGTCCGCTCCTAGGGCGATTTCTAGCTGTACGCTCGGTTGAGATAGGACTTCCTGTATTACACTTCTATGGTTGCCAGGGTTCTTTGTGCTTGCGAGCTTGGACAAGATATCCGCCCTAGTGTTTTCTGCCCTAGGAACGTGCTTGATTTCAGCGTACTCAAATTTCTACATCAATTCTTTGACCTTTGCTAAGTATTTTTGGAGGATCTCATCTTTGGCTGAAAAGACATCTTTGATCTGGGAGACCGCTAGCAACGAGTCTGATCGGAGCTCTACCCTTTTGACGTTGAATTCGAGAGCGAGCGACAATCCTACTACGCAGGCCTCGTACTCAGCCTGATTGTTGGAAGTTGGGAAAGAGAAAGTTAAGGAGACCTCGATAGTCATTCCTTCCTCGCTCTCAAGGATTAAGCCCGCTCCACTACCCTTGCCATAGGACGACCCATCAACGTGCAACGTCCATGAGCCATGAACCGGGTTCTCTGCTCCTGGGGTTAATTCTACAATAAAATCTGCCAAGACTTGTCCTTTAGCGGCCGACCTAGGCTCATACTTGATTCCAAATTCTGATAATTCTATGGCCCATTTGATCATTCTGCCCGCTAGATCTGGTCTATGTAATATCTGTCTGATGGGTTAGTCGGTGCGCAGGGCGACCTGATGGGCCACAAAATATGGTCTCAACCTTCGGGCGACCACGACTGAAGCTAGAGCCAACTTCTCAATTTTTTGGTATCTGAGCTCTGGTCCCTGTAGTACCTTGCTGACGAAGTAGACCGGGTTTTGTTTCGTTCCTTCTTCTCGTACCAAAACAGTGGCCAAAGCCTCGTCTGTGACGGACAAGTATAGAAAGAGTTTCCCCGGGCTTTGGAGTGGTCAAAATTGGGGGTTATGCTAAGTCAGTCTTTAATTGTTCGAGAGCTTGGTCGCACTCGGGCGTCCATTCGAATGCGATTTCTTTCTTCAATAATTTGAATAAGGGGAAGGATTTGTTCGCTGCTTTGGAAATGAAGCGCAAAAGAGCGGCTATCATGCCATTGAGTTTCTGTATTTCTTTTTTGGTTGTTGGCTCATTTCAGTTACTGCTCGGTATTTGTCTGGGTTGGCTTCAATCCCCTTCTCTGTGTGGTGGAATCCAAGAAATTTGCCCGCCCTTACTCCAAAAGTGCACTTTTCTGGGTTGAACCTTAATGAATTTTTTCTGGCTTCTTTGAACACCTCCTTCAAGTCGTCTACATGGGCTTGGTCTTGTTTGCTTTTGATGATCATATCATCCAAGTATACTTCCACTATTTTTCTTATCTGATCATGAAAAACATGGTTCATCATGCGCTGGTAAGTCGCTCCAGCGTTCTTCAGCCCAAAAGGCATGACTCTGTAACAGAAATTTCCCCTATCCGTCATGAACGCGGTCTTCTCCTGATTAGGTGGGTGCATGGCAATCTGGTTGTACCCAGAATAGGCGTCCAAGAAGGATAGAATCTTGTATCCACTCGCGTTATCGACCAAACGATCAACACTAGGGACGGGGAAAGCATCCTTCTGGCACGCTCGGTTGAGGTCAGTATAGTCTACGCACATCCTCCATTTGCCATTTGCTTTTTTAACTAGGACGACATTGGACAGCCACGTTGTGCATTTTATCTCTTTAATGAACCCCGCTTCAAGCAGGTCTTCAACGGCCTTGCACGCTGCCTGTGCCTTTTCCTGTTTCTGAACTCTTCTTCTTTGAGCCACCCATTTTGCTCCCGGATCCACTGCTAAGTGATGGCAGGCTACTTGTGGTGGAATCCCGGGCATGTTTGCCGCACTCCATGCAAACAGATCTGCATGTTTTCTTAAGCATTGGACGAGCTCGTCCTGAACTTCAGGGGGAAGGTTTTTTCCTATCTTGATCGTTCTCTCAGGGTCGTCCCCTAGTTGTACATGACAAAATTCCCCGTCTGGTTTTGGTCGTTTAATCCATTTCTTTAGCTCTTTAGTCAGAAGGTCGTCCCCTTCTTCTTCTTCGCTATCTGGGTCATAACGGGCATCCAGGTCGGCCAAGTTTACTTGCTCGCCTCCTTTCATTGCTTCCTCTATTTCTCTAGCTACCTTTTTGCCTTTTTCTTTTAGTCCCAAAAGGAAAGCTCGCTTGGCGGACAACAAGTCTGCTTGAACGGTGGCGACTTCCCCAACCTTAGTGTAGAATTTCATTTTTAAGTGGACGGTGGAAGGCACTGCTTCCAAACGGGCAAGGGTTGGTCGGCCAATGATGCATTGATAAACGGATTTACAGGGTAGCACGATGAAATCTGTTCTGACCATTCTCCAAAGGGTCATCCTCAAAGGTCACCATTAACTCTATTCATCCAATGGGGGTTGTGGAAGCCCCATTGAACCCGGTCAACACTATCCCTCTATACGGCCTCAGATCATCCTTCAAAGTCTTAATACATCCAACAGGTCTTCAAATATTATATCTGCCGAGCTCCCTTGGTCCACCAATATTCGCCTAAATTCCATGTTCGCCATTACTGCGACGATCACCAGGGGTACTTCGTAGTTGGGCGTCCCATCAATGAGATCCCCGTCTCCAAAGGAGATGGATGGTTGCTTAGAAGGTGGCCTAGGAGTGGAGGTGGACGCGATACTCGTGATTTCGTCCCATCTTCTTTTGATCGATTTGTTGGTTGAGGCGTCCGTGGCAATTCCTCCGGAAATTACCAGGGCGACCGGTCTCCCCCTTGATTTCCTTGCATCCACAACGTCTTCATCATCGTCCTCTTCTACCACCTTGACTGCCTCGTTCACTTGCTCTTTTCCCATTATAGGGGAACGGGCATCCTGGCTTTCTCCTCGTGTGTTAGCTTGATCTCTTTTTACACATTGAGCCAACTTCCCTCTTTGATCAAAGCTTCCACATCATCTTTCAGAGCCATGCAGTTATTAGTGTCATGCCCGTTGCTTTTGTGGTACCTACAATATTTCTTCGATGGGCGCTGCCCGTCTTTAAGTACAAGGGGTTCTAGTGGTTTAATATCTCTGAACTCTGCATTTGCGCATTCCGCAAATATGTTCGCGTACGAAGTGTTCAGCTTGGTGCACTCAGCAAACATTTTAACTCTGCTTTCCTTGCTCGGACGGTTACTGGCATAATCTTCCTTGACCCTTTGGTCTTTTTCTGGTCGTGGGCGTTGATTCATACCCGCCTCAGCGGCTTCTATAGCGATCGTTCTTTCTTCGTAATTCATGAACCTTTGAGACAGCCTAAGGAACGTCTCTAGGTTCCTGGGAATATGGAGTCCTACCTCCACCTCAAAACGACTTCCTCTCAAGAGGCCTGTCCTCAAGAAGAATAACCTCTGGTTATCGTCCAAGTTCCTGACTTGATCGGCTTCCCGGTTGAATCTTTCCACATAACTTCTCAAAGACTCATCTGGACCCTGTCTGATGGCGATCAGGACATCCTGAGATTTTGGCTTGATTCTGGAGGTCGTGAAATGGGCGGTGAACACCCTAGCCATCTGTTCCCAGGATGAAATGGTGTTGGGCTTTAGCTCGGTGAACCACTCCAGCGCTGACCCTTCTAGAGTAAGGGGGAAGATTTTGCATTTTACAGGTCCGGGCGCTCCTCGATACTTCATCATAATATCAAAGTGCTTTAAATGGGCGTCCGGATCTTTTACGCCGTTGTACATCTTGAGATCGATCGGAGGTTTCTGCAACGAGTGCGGGATGCGAAATTCATCTATCTCCTTTGTGTATGGTCCGAGGTTGGTATCTCCCCTTTCCTTATGACGCGGTCGCTCCTTTCGGCAGCGAGTTTCCTGACCGTGTTGTTGGTTGTTGGAATAAACTTTGACCGATATGAATGCCGCTTGTTAGATCGGCTACGAGAGCGGGTAGGCGAACTAGTTGACCCATAAGAGGATCCTTCATGAGACGACTCTTCAGGCCAGTCAGTTTAATCGGATGTGGATGGGGTCTTCCTTGGTGGTGTGGTTCCACCTCCTCGTCCCCTCCTCGTGGGTAGAGATCGATGGACCAGCTACCTTCGCGGAGGCGATCGATAAGCCCTCGAAGGACGCGCTCGCAATGCCGACGTACCCTCATGATGAGGTCGCTGTTCTGGAGCCGCGTATGCTCGCCTCGAGGCGATCTGATGTTCTAACTATGTAAGCCGGTCATCATTGTGATTTAGAGCCTGATTTCGATCGTGCAGTCGTTCTCGTAGCTCTTGGACCAGGTCAGCAGGAAGTTCTACCGTGACCTATTGTGCAGGGACGGTGCTGTTGCCTTCAACACCTGTCGGTTGTGGTCGAGCGGGGATCTCGGCCACACTTTGAAGACGAGTAGTGGCCTTTGGTCGGCCTCGAGGTGCTTTTGGTGGCATCTGTAAGGATGGTGGAAAGCGCGCGGGCTCCCACTGTGGTCGCCAATTGATCTGGACCTGAGGTCGTCTTATGGAAGCTTTTAGGAATCAGATTTTATCCGAAACTGCTCTGGTCGCTCTCCACGGGCAAGCAAAAAGGGCGGGTGTACCTACAAATACACTCCAACGCCCAAGTTAGGAGCGAACGAGCAGAGTATCAATATTGGTGAATAGTGTGTACCTGACAACTGACGCAATGAATGCTTATATAGTGTTCGTGGTTAGCGCGTGGCCGTTGGATTACTGTACGGAACGATCAGGGCCGTTGACTGCTTCCTTGTTCCCTTTCTCATTGTCGTTGGGCCGATCTCATGTTTCTGCCCTGGATTGGGCTTCGGCCCACTCCAGAACAAGTATTAAATTCGAGACAAAAACTAAATACAAATAAAAAATATAAATAAGTGGGCCCATATATAGTTCCTTATAAATAATCTCCATTGGAGCAAAAACAACAAGAGTCAACTAAAAAGGTTTTTTTTTGTACCCCCACCATCTTCCCATATACCCCCCCCCCCCCCCCCCCCCCCCCCCCCACAAGACTTTTTTTGACGAAAATACCCCGAAAAAATTTGATCAAAATCGTATATATGTCACCATAGATATATCCGACTTTGAAAATTTTAAATCGTATATACGTAAATTTTATTAAATACAAATCGTAAATTTTTATTAATTTTAACGGTTAGGATTTGACTTCCAATGTTAATCAACGGTGTAGGTATGGATAAATAATAGAAATAATTACCAAAATGTGGTACAATAATAAATACAAGAAATCTATAAACACGTGTCAATCTAAACCGTCTAAATCGTTGGAATCATCGGCATTGCTTCCTTTCCTGGTATATACTCGAAATACATACTCAAAAGCTAAATGTAGTGCCAATTGCTTGAGAAAGGTTTTTGTTCTTCATTTGTTTGCACTCCATTTCTTGGATTTTCACCTTTCAATTTACGGGTTTTTGGTAAGTTTAGTTTGAATTTATTCGATTGAAGTATCTTTTGCCCATCAGAATATTTACATTTTACACTATAAATGCAAGAGACAATTTGTTATAGGAATAAACCTGATATTGGTCAATAACACTGGATAGCAGGAGATGATAACTAAGGAGGGCCCATGACAGGTACCAAAATCCGTAGTAAGAAGAAATAACTGTAATATATGATATTAATATTAATGAAATTAGAGGCTGATACAGTATGTATCAATTCTTCAGTGAATCTTTACAATGGTAGAATACAGAAAATACCAAGAAAGTAACTATTCTATGTGCACAGCTCGTTCTGTCATTTGGGAAGATTCAACGATACTTTCGCCTTCTCAAGTTGTAAACTAAATACATTTTCTGTCTTAGTTGTTTGCATCTGTTTAGATAGCATCTTATCCATCATGTTTAGCACATTAAATTTCAGCATACAATTTTTGCAGCTAGCAGCAGAATTCATTTGCAGAGGTCATATTAATTAACATATTATCTTGCTGAAGATATATTGGATGGCCATAACACCTTCGAGTAGTACCATTTTCTGCACAAGTGAGTTCTTTGATTATATATTAGTTTTATAATATATATATAAGTAGTGAAAGGGTGAACCATCAATATCGATTCCTAAGGGAAAATTGTATATAGCAATCTCCTATAATCCTATTCATGATTCATGGTGATGCAAGTGTATTGCACCATAGAAAGAACTATATTACTTTATAAATATCATATCATCTAGATCAACTGGGATATAATCATAAGTTGGGTGTGATTTGCGGATTCATTATTTTAATTGTTATTGATAGTAGTTTTATTGCTTGGATGAGTTCTAAATATCTTGGAAACTGGGAAATGCTTCCTATCTTTTTCGTCATTTCTTACTGATCTTGTTCACCATTCCAATCAGCAGATACACTAAATTTTTCAGCATAGATTGTTATGCTTTAGTTTAATCTCTTTAAGTTACCTTACTTGCAGTGTTACAAGCAAGTTAAACTTTATGGCTCGCCCAAGTTCAGGATTTTTGTCTCAGGAGTCCTTGCATACACTATTTAACGCTGGTTCGTCTCAAACTTTGCATCGTCGCAAGGGATTGCGGTTGATTGTTAGAGCAGACGCAGTAAGTCTGAAATGCACTTCTCGGTAACAATGAGATCCTTTTGGCTGCTTTTATTTGTTTGTACTTTATGAAAGTATTCCTCAAAGTTATGTCGTATGGTTGTCATGCACTAGTCAATATATTACCCTGAATATTCTGTATTTGTCAATGTGCAGGACTTTTATTCTGTCCATGGGGTTTCAAGAAATGCTACTAAATCTGAAATTAAGAGTGGTATTTTCTATCTGTTCCCTTCTTATATATTTTCTATCTGAAATTAAGAGTGGTATTTTCCATATTATAAATCTATAAGTTCAAATGCTGTCTCTATATAAAGCAAAGGTGATTGTCACAGTGCTTTTGTCCTTTAACTATTTTTGATTATCCATTTTTATATAACTTTCCACTTCCTTTGACCTTGAGAAGTTAAAATGCTTTTACTCAATAATATGCACCTAAGATGTATGTGAAGAATACAAGAGAAGTTCCTTAACGAAATCCAATACATAGAGCTGTCAATGAAGTCCGACGAAACCCAAAAAATAAACAAGGGCACTGATGTTAATTTGATGGAGGATTTATAAGCGGCTTATATAACAACAGATTATGATTTTTAATAAGACACGATAACTTATTTATTTTTTTTCTTGATTGGCTGTTTATTCCTTGTATACCAAATAACTGTCGGGTTAGCTTAAAACCTTGAACCAAAGATTGAAATTTTTTATCAGTTGAACACCGTTGACACCTTTGTTTGCTCCTTGGGTTTTTTATAGCAAGCTTTTGTAAAACTTGCGATGGTGGATTGTAGTGTAGGTTTTTGAGCAATCAGCTATTAAATTTTTTAACTATATGGCGGTGCCATCCGCGATATGGCATTTTGAGGCTGCCGATTATGGCGAGCTTTTGGAAATCCGCCATGGGCCGCAATCCGCTATTTACAACATTGTATAGAACAGACATCAACTATAGAATTCAGGTTTAAATCGTCTGGGAAAATTTGCATCGAAGAACCTCGAAACATAGGCCAAACCTTCATTTTCTTTAATTTCATTGTAATACATGATAGTCTGGTAAAGATAAATGAAACTAGTGAGAGTAAACATCAATGATTAGGGTTAGATGACTTAGATCTATGCTTGACCTAGAATACTAGTATAAATTGAAGTTAAGTTCAGTGGTTAAGAATAAAACATCACAATCCAATTAATGACATACATTTTCTCTTTTCTACATAATCCTGCAACTTCAACATCCATCACCACCTATGTCCAGCAGTCCAGGGTTGCTTCTGCTGCAGTGTTTACAAGTATCTAACTTGAATGTTTTCACTTTGCATTATTTTATTGGTAGCCATGTTAAGTTTTCCAGCCTAAAATCACAGTTTATATTCTTCTGTCCTTTCTCGATCCCTAATGTTTCTTTATTCCGGACCCTTACTGTTTCATTATTCCAGCAGTATGTTTCTTAATGACCTTGGTCCTCAACACCGTTCCTTCTCCACTATTCTTGGTAGTTTCTTTTGTGGCTGTTCTTCCTGTTTCCACTATTGGTGATTGATCTGCTCTCTATGACCCCACCACTGTGCTTGCCATGCTCTTCAGTTGCAGTCTCTATCAGTGTCCCACATGCCAGCTAGCTGCTGCTGCTCTGTTCCAGTGAGTGTGCATTTAACTAACTTTTGAAGCCAATTCCGTGGTTAGCCTGTCTAACCTCTCATTTACTCTGTCCATAGCCCTTCCTTGTATGCTGGCCACGTCATCCAATCTTTCTTCCAAGATCGCAATCTTTCCATCGTGTGCTGCAAGTTTCACATCCATTGCACCATCCATGCTTCGATCCGGCAGGTCGGACCACTTGATAGGTCCCTTGCAGAAAGCTAGATCAAAAGGGGGATGGTTGCCCTTGTAAGTTTTATTAATCTCAAGAAAAGAATCAAGGTACACAAAGGGAGACTGCTCCCCTCCTTGCTGGCTTCACCCAGCTAACTAGAAACTGAAAAATAGTCAAAAACTCCCTAAGCCTCTTCCTAGTTCCTAATCCCCTACTTATAACACATAGAGGTTCGGGTCGAGGGTTACAAGATACCTATAACCAACTAACTAACTGCAATAAAAAAACAAACAAACTACCTAACTGATAAACTAACTCAGTTTATCAGTTTACATTTTTTATTCCTATGTTTCCTAACATAGACCCTTAAGGACCTAGCATATCCCCTTCTCAATTTATCTCCGGCCAACATGGTTAATTTATTACGGACTACAATGCTTGTAACTTGTGTCTTTTTAAGAAAATGAATTTTGTATATGCAATTATTCCGGTCTTATGAATCATTCTTATCATATTTTAAGCATTAGTTGATAATGCCTTCTCTGTAAATTTCTCTCTTTGCTTACAATTGTTTCTTAATATAATACATTTTATTCCAAAATTGTATTGTAATAATTTATTTTATTCCATAAAAAGTTGTTTTACTGTAGTTTTTTGTGTACATATAATTTACTAGCAATAAAATGGTGGTGTTTTGCTCACACTGCCTGGAGAAAGGGGACTCAACTTCAGTTAACCTAAAGTGAAGAATAAATGGAGTTTGTGAATGTCAAATTTTCTAGTAGCATGTTCTTCTGATGTCATCTGAATTTGATAAATGTTGCTTATTGTTGAACTTGAACTATTGTGTGTATTCACATGTGCTGCAGAGAACCTGAAGCTGACAAAAAATTTAAGGAGATCAGTAAAGCATATGATATGAGGTAAAATTATTAATTATTGAACTCAGCTTGCCCTTGTGCATGGCTAATAATAACTTGTCTCTAGCAATTATATTTCTTTTGCAGGTCTTATCGGATGATGAGAAACGATCCATATATGACAGATATGGGGAGGCTGGGCTTAAAGGGTCCGGAATGGGCATGGGGGTAAGTTACCTCGGTTGGTGATGGATAATTTTAACTTCATAGCTAGATGGAATGGTGGATTTGAAAATTCCATCTGGGACTCAACCCAACACAACACTTGTTATGGCTAAGAAAGGTGTTCCTCTGCTAAATAAAAACAATATGAGAGGAGATCAATTGGTTCGTGTTCAAGTTGAGATCCCTAAAAGACTGAGCAGTGATGAGAGAAAACTTATTGAGGAACTAGCTGATTTAAGCGAATGTAAAACTGCCAATGGTTTGAGATAATATTTTATATGTATAATATTCTACTTTCTTGGATGCATCATTCTTGATTACACAATGGGAGGGTTGAAAATGTGTTCGTAGATGTAGTTAGTTTATTTTTCCTTTCAGAAAAACAAGAGCCTAAGGAAGAAATTATAGATCTTTTTGTTTTCTTTGCAATTTATACGGTTCTTATAAATTATATTTTTCTTTTGAGTGGGGTAATATTGGACTATACTTCAGGTTCAATGCTATCTTCATTTTCACGAAGGTGATGGTTGTTATTGTATACACCTGTTTATACAAAAAAAAAACTAGTTTTTTCTTTTTTTCATTCTATGTTATCATACGTGCACGGCTTAAAGCCAAATTATGGTGTCTGTGTTGATATTAATATTAGTTTCACTTGTAGCATTGGGGTTTTAAATTCTAGAGTCCTCAATTTAAGGTGAATTGTACTTAATCACTATCTTTGATTAGAAGGTTAATTTCATACTTTAGTCTGAAAGTATAGATAATGTGTGTACAGAGAACTAGAGTTTTCGAGATAAAGATAGTATTTCTGAAATGATGGATGATTTATTCATTGGACCATTGGTCATAATATAGGCCTGAACCATCACAATTTAGAGAATATTCTTACAACTTGAATATTCTAGTTACTTTATGATATATATTTCCTATGAGCTGTAACAATACCCTGCCCTAAAAGCACATCATTTTCTTCAAGGAATGAGCATGAGAGCACAGTTTACAGTCTCCATGTCCACTTTATAGTACCATTGAGAATGTAGTGAGCATATTTTAGCTGCATCAACTAGGTAATACTTCCTTGGCACAATGTTATTTGTAGCATTAACAATAGAAACCATTTCATTCAGTGTTGATGTCTAGGCAGCAATAGCAGGTTTCACTAGTTCATTTGTTGCAAGGTTGTTGTATAATGTATATGCAAGTTTTCTTAGAGCACTGCTACTAACTGCTAAAGTGAGCTGAAAACAGCCTTTTCCAACATCTTTATGTGTTGCAAACAAAATATTTCGTAAAATACTGGGAATAATTTTTCATAACCTTTTTGAAATCATAAACATCAACAATTGTTCTGCAGCAAGAACTTTAAGGACTAGAAGAACACTTTGGACTGTACATGACTACATGCCCTTTTCTATATATACCTTGAATGATAATTAGCAGGAAATCTATCACAATAAAACAATATCCCACCCTTGCCACAGAGGAAACATCCATCTCCATTAAAGAAAACAGGAATACATAGTCATCGTCATAGTGTTTAATAGCATTATAAGAATAAAAATAAAAATACAACTACATTTAACAGACATAGTAATAATAAGAGAATAAACCATAAAATGAGTGTCTTCCCAATTCAAAAACTCAAAGAGCATAAACTCAACATGCATGTTGAATAAATTGTAATTACAAACACAATACACATCATATTCATGCCTTTGAACAAATCAAAAGCAAAAACTTCATGGTCATTTTTAGGGAACTCAATAGTAGTGATAGGATCCCAAACAGTAACAATGTCCTTTGGCATTTTATTGATGTAGTTGTGGTGTGACCTCAATAGACTTGTTAGGTTTATCTCGACATATATAGGCGTCGCTACTTCCTAGGGTGTGCTAGGCCATCCAACGTATAGGTGCCACCACCCTTTTCCCACGGCTTCATCTTCCTTCTCCTTATATCTCTCTACCTTTCTATCGTACGTAAACGACTTCTGAGTGTTGAATTCCAAGCTTTTGCATTCCTCCTCCCCATAGGTGATGGCGGTGGCAAGTGGCGGATGTGATCCTCCATCTCTATTGATGTCGACATTCTTCCTTCCATTTTCTAAATCGTTGAATCCTTCTCTTCCTCCCAAACTGTCTAATGCATTGACAATTTGTTGTTGTTCAAATCTCGTTTTGCTGCCGAACTTCACTCTAACCTCCTCCTCGTGATTTTTCACCACAAATCCTTTTGGGATCTACCATCATCGCTCGTTGCATGATCTTCCTCTAGCGCAGCTTAGAAGTGGAGTGAAGGGGATGTTTTGGCCCATTGGCCATCAAATGTAAGGGATGTTGATGTTGATGGTCTTTACTGTCATCCTCTATAGTCTATACGCTTCTTTTGGATCTGATTTTCTTCTGTTTCTGGTCATCTTCATTGTTAATCTCGTACCACACCTGATGGCAGATTTTCTCCTGTTTCTGGTCATCTTCATTTTTATTCTCGTACCACACTTGATGGAGTAGATTTTAGATGGACATTTTAGTAATTTTTGTAAGAATGGTTAGAAAACCCTAAAGGTCAGGTTCATGTCGTATTTTTCACAAGTTTGTTAGGAGTAGATTTTGGGGATTTAGGTTTCCTGTCATTAAACAACGCAATAGGATGCAATTTAGATGCTTAAGGTTGTATTTCTTTTATTGCTTGAATCTTGTATTGTACCCTAATTATAGGCAGATGTTTACACGTGATGATTGGAATATCATTTTCTTAACAAAAAAACATTTTTAGTAATAATAAGAGAATAAACCATAAAATGAGTGTCTTCCCAATTCAAAAACTCAAAGAGCATAAACTCAACATGCATGTTGAATAAATTGTAATTACAAACACAATACACATCATATTCATGCCTTTGAACAAATCAAAAGCAAAAACTTCATGTTCATTTTTAGGGAACTCAATAGTAGTGATAGGATCCCAAACAGTAACAATGTCCTTTGGCATTTTATTGATGTAGTTGTGGTGTGACCTCAATAGACTTGTTAGGTTTATCTCGACATATATAGGCGTCGCTACTTCCTAGGGTGTGCTAGGCCATCCAACGTATAGGTGTGTTAGCCTGTAATTTCGACAGGCTTCATTGAAAATGGTTAATAAGGCCTGACTTATATTTCGACGAAGACCAAATTATTTCGACAGAGAAAATGGTCATGCGCAAGGTAAATTCGACAAGCTTCCGGGGAAGCCAAAGCGAGAGAGAGGAAAATGGACACAAGCTTTCGACAGACAGAAAAAAGAGTAGTTATGCGCAGAAGAACTAGCAGTTGGTCGAAGCGTGATGAAGCGGTTCTTGTCGAAAGTAGGAGTAGCAGTTATTAATTTTCAAATTTCTAGGCAGTTACTTAGTGATGAAGCGGTTCTGTTTTTCCCCCTCTTTTCCTTTGTATAAATAGTAGTTTCTGAGAAGAAACAAAAGGTCGCAAATCACAATACGCAATCCGATTCCTGAAACTCTAACTTCCAAGCCAGAGCGAAAAACGAGTGGAAGAATCATTGTACGTGATCGTGCACCGCTTTTACAATTCAATGCAATTTGTTTGTCTTTTCTTTACAATTCACGCACCATTTACTGCTTCTTTTCTTTTCAATTCTGTTAATCATTGCAAATCGTCTCCTTTCTGAAACAAAAACTACGCGCAATTCAAAGGCAATTGCTTTGAGATTTTTCTAGTTTGATCTCACAAACCTTCTAATAAAACTAGTGATTGTTTGCTAAAAACACCAGCAAACAAATTGGCACGCCCAGTGGGACTTGCCTTTGATTTTGTTCATTTTCGTACTTTCTTATTTGTATTCGCTGTTGTATGCACTTAAGAAGTGGTAAAATGGTTTGTTCTAGTACGAATAATGCGTCTAGTTCCAACCCTGTGGTTTCACAAGGGCAAGGAACAACAATGGATTCTGCGAGCATTAGCGCAGGACCATCATCGTCAACAACTGTTCCTTCATTATCAATGACTAATGTTGGTTCAACGCAGTCAGAAATGGCATCTTTGCCTATGTCTTTGCCGTTAAGTGCAGGGCTTCATAGCCCTTACATGGCAATGGGGAACGGTTTAGACCCACGTTTGAATAACGTGCATCTACCCCCATTTCCTTTGGGAATGTATGGCATGCCTACTGGAATGCCACATATTTCGACCTTTTCCCCTACACATGTCTCTTCTGAGAGTGTATTTGGTCGGAATCCCCCAACATTAACCAATACGTCTTTGTTGGCCTTAAGACAGCAAGTAGACGAGAGTAATCACGATATGGTTAATATGCTTACCCAACAAATTGGTACAGTTTTCAATCCATTGATTCAAAATACCAATAGCAGTTACCAAATGTTGGCAAATCAGATGAGTAGGATTGCAGATTTCTTTGGGGCTCCAACGGTTAATAATAGGCAAGTTCCTATTATTGCGGGTAATGCGTCGCCAGTTAACCCCCAAGGAGCAGTTGCAGTCGAAGCGTCCACAATTGTAGGCGAACTACAAGGGGCAGTAAACCACGTCCCTGAAGTAGTTTTGGTAAATAGACACCAGAACGCTGACGAAGTTGTTCGACAAGTGCAACAACACAATGTTGGCGCTGAAAACAATATAGCTACTTTAGTCGAAACTATTTTGGCCCAAAATGGCCTTAACATAGGTTTACAAAGGCCTAACTTCGTATCACCATTATGTGAATACGTATTAAAAACTGAGTTACCAAGGGGATGGAAAGTTCCCAAGTTTACTAAGTTTGGTGGTGATACAAATGAGTCCACAGTCGAACACATTGCTCGTTTCTTGACTGAGGCTGAGGACTTAGCACAAAATGAGAATTTGAAGATGAAATATTTTCGAAATTCTCTAACTAAAAATGCTTTCACTTGGTTCACGACCTTACCCCCTGGTTCTATGTTCACATGGGGGCAATTAGAAAAGGCATTCCATGCACAGTTTTACATGGGCCAGTCGAAAATTAGTCTTAAAGAATTGGCTAGTGTTCGGCGCAAAATGCCTGAAACTATTGATGATTACTTAAACAGATTTAGGCTGTTGAAATCTCGTTGCTTCACACAAGTCCCTTAACATGAGCTTGTCGAAATGGGTGCTGGTGGCCTTGATTACTCAATTAGAAAGAAGTTAGACACATCTCATTTGAGAGATATGGCTCAATTGGCTGATAGAGTTCGACAAGTTGAAAGGCTTAGAGAAGAAAAATCTAGGTCGAATAGGTATCATAAAAAAGAAAAAGTGGCATATGTCGAAGAAGAATTCGACGTTACATATGGTAATGTCGAAGAAGAGGAGATAGACGTGGCTGAACTTAAGCCTGGTCCTCCTTATACTTGTAAAGTATTAAGGCCTGCGAATGGGAATAACCCTGTAGAGCCTAAGAATGATAGATTTATGCCTAAGACTTATACTTTTGATGTTACGAAATGTGATGAAATTTTTGATCTTTTAGTAACTGATGGTCAAATATTAGTGCCTAAAGGCCTTAAAGTACCAACTCTTGACCAAAGAAAGAAAAAGGGTTATTGTAAGTTCCATAATTTTTTGGGACATAACACTGACCGTTGTGTGCTTTTCAGGGATATTGTGCAAAAAGCAGTTGACGAAGGAAGACTCAAATTTGCTGATAAGAAAATGAAAGCTCCTATGCAGATTGATGTTGATCCATTGCCTAAGGCTGAAGCTATGTATTCTGAACCTGTCGAAGCTGATGTAGGCATGGTGGATGCTCAAATGGCAGACCCTCCTAAGTATGTCAAGACTGCCACCGAGAAATTAAAAGGTTTTCTGTATGCTGAAGGTAAGAAACACGAAGTGACCCTAGAAGAATATGATGGGAAGATACATGCTGTGTATCCAAAGGCTGAGGAAGAATTGATAGATTTCCTCAATCGGTGTAAGTGGAATAACTCTGAAGTTATGCTTTGCCCAAGATGCAGCGCTGTCTTCGACAAGGAAGCAGCCAAAGCTGTCGAAGGTTATCAGGATCAACAACAACGTAAAAGAAAATGGCTTGATAACAGGCCGAAATTTGACTTTGCAAAAGGAGATCTTCCTGGCTATAAGGCTAATGTGTCAACAAAGCCTTCAACAAGCAAACGACAATTTGCTAAGGAGAAGTCCTCAGCGAAAGGGTATGTGAAGCTGTCAACAAATAAATCCTTTGTCCCAAGTGCTAGTGCTCCTGTCGAAGCGTGGGTGCCCAATAATCAACGTGCTAAAGCTGTCAAGCCAGGTACTGATGCTGCTAAGTTTAATTATAAGAATAACTATAAGGGTAAGAACCCCATGACTAGAACACAGTGGCGTCGTTACCAAAGACAACAGAAGAAGGAGGCACACTTTGACATTAACAAGGTTCCAAGTCATTTGGCTAATAACCATGTTCCACGCAGTACGATTGACATTAATCAAGTTCCACGCAGCATAATAGTGGCGAAGAGTGAGGTTCACAAAGCTGAAGTTGCCACAGAGAAGAATGCTGATGTTGCTAGTCATGTGTGTGCAGCAAATAAGGCCAAAGGCAAGGCTGTGGTAACAGAAAAGCCAAGAAGGCCTGCTCTTGAACGAATATTTCCTCCATTGTCAACAGTGAAAGAAAAGAATGCTGATTTCGACATGGATGAAGACATGGAGTCTGATTTTGATGATTCTGAAGATGATTTCGACGTTGTTTGCAATGTGGTATCAGTACTGCCTCTTGAGTACGATGTTATCACTGTACCAAATGATGTTGAAGAGGATTTTACAGAGGATATGGCTCATCACAGGCCAATGTGTTACTATGTGATGAACAATGGTTGTGTCGAAGACCAAATGGCTACCTTCGAGAAGCCAGATATGAGTATGCAAAACCACTTGAAACCCCTGTATGTCCAAGCCAAAGTCAATGGTGTTGGAATTAACAAAGTGTTAGTGGATGGTGGAGCTGCAGTGAATTTAATGCCACATGGTCTTTTGAAGAAGATTGGTAAATTCGACACTGACCTCAGGCCACATAACATTGTCTTAAGCAACTATGAAGGCAAAACTGGCCATTCTTTGGGGGCCATTGAGGTGGACTTAATCGTTGGTTCCATAAAGAGGACTACATTGTTCTTAGTGATAGCCTCTAAAGCAAATTTCAATTTACTCCTTGGTAGAGAGTGGATCCATGGAGTTGGTGCTGTCCCTTCAACTTTGCATCAACGTTTAGTAATGTGGAAGGAAGATGGTTTGGTAGAGTATGTCGAAGCAGATCAGAGCTACTTCCGTGCTGATGTCAACCAAATTACCAAGGAAAATTTCGAGAAACAAATGGCGAAGATTGCGCCATGTTCATCTTCTAATGAGGCATATGTTCCTGCGGATAATGTTCTTGCCTCAGTTCATCTTGACCCAAATTATGGTTTTGTTTGGGAAAGAGAAATAATGGGAGATGATAGTGTCTATCCTGATGGTGTTCTTCGACCAACGGGGTGGAACACTGATTCTTGAAAGTGTTCTTATGTCAGTGCCCAATGCATGGGACAAAATTACGGCTTATATGGCCGAAAACAAGTTTAAAGCGGCTATAGAGGCCGAAATTATTCAACAAACAATGGCTGTCGAAGCTAGTGAGTTACATGAAGAAAATGGCATAGTCATAGATGAAAGACTTGACTGCATTTATGATGATGATCCATTAGGTTTTGAAAAGGATCCTAGAGATTCGACAAAGCATATGCAAGCTCAAGACCCGTTAGAAGAAGTTGATTTGGGAAATGGCTCAATAAAAAGGCCAACTTATATTAGTGCAAATATTGATGCTTCTTTAAAAACCCAAGTCATCACATTGCTAAGGGAGTTCAAAGACTGCTTTGCTTGGGATTATGATGAAATGCCTGGGTTAAGTCGAGAAGTGGTGGAAATGCAATTACCAATTCGACCAGGGAAGAAACCAGTGAAGCAAGTGCCAAGAAGATTTGCTCCTCAAGTGTTGGCTAAGATCAAAGAGGAAATCGAAAGGCTATTCAGAAACAAATTCATCAGAACTGCCAGGTATGTCGAATGGTTAGCCAATATAGTTCCTGTAATAAAGAAAAATGGGACTCTTAGAGTTTGCATAGACTTTAGGGATTTAAATAATGCAACTCCCAAGGATGAATACGCAATGCCTGTGGCAGAAATGCTAATAGATTCAGCAGCAGGATTTGATTATCTTAGTATGCTCGATGGTTATTCTGGGTATAATCAAATTTTCATTGCTGAAGAGGACGTGTCGAAAACTGCTTTTAGATGTCCAGGGGCATTGGGTGTTTATGAATGGGTAGTAATGCCCTTTGGCTTAAAGAATGCTGGTGCTACATATCAGAGGGCCATGAATTCTATGTTTCATGATTTTATTGATGATTTTATGCAAGTATACATAGATGATGTGGTGGTTAAATCTTCCTCAGAAAGTGGTCATTTAGACCATCTTCGCCGTTCTTTTGAAAGAATGAGGAAATATGGATTGAAAATAAATCCATTAAAATGTGCCTTTTGTGCACGTGCATGTGATTTCTTGGGTTTTGTGGTGCACAAAAAAGGCATTGAAATCAATCAAAATAAGACTAAGGCAATTATGGAAACGAAGGCCCCTTCGACCAAAAAGGAGCTTCAGTCGTTGCTGGGAAAAATCAATTTCCTTCGAAGATTTATATCAACTCTAAGTGGCAAAACACAAGTTTTTTCGCCATTGTTAAGACTGAAGAAGGAAGAAGAGTTCAAATGGGAACCAATGCATCAAGCAGCCTTCGACGAAATCAAGTCTTATTTGATGAAACCACCAATTTTGTTGCCTGTTATTAAACACAAAGTGCTCAAATTGTATATAGCAGCTTCTGATAGAACAATAGGTAGCATGTTAGCACAAGAGGATGATAGTGGTGTCGAAAGAGCCATTTATTACCTCAGTAGGGTCTTAATTGATGCCGAAACGAGGTACACTCCTATAGAAAAGTTGTGCCTTTGTTTGTATTTCTCGTGTACAAAGTTAAAGCAATATATAAAACCAGCTGATGTTTCTGTTTATTCGCATTTTGATGTTATTAAGCATATGCTGTCGAAACCAATAATGCATAGCCGAATTGGTAAATGGGCTTTGGCTTTGTCAGAATACAACTTAACTTATCAACCTCTAAAACCAATTAAAGGACAAGTGGTTGCTGATTTTATAGTAGACCATTCTGTTGTCGAAGAAACATTAAGTTTTGTAGACGTATATCCTTGGAGGTTGTACTTTGATGGTTCAAGCCATAAACATGGAGTTGGGATTGGTATTTTAATAATATCTCCTACTAACATTCCAACGAAGTATAAGTTTAAAATTCGAGATGTTTGCTCCAATAATGAAGCTGAGTATGAGGCTTTAATAGTAGGCCTTGAAATTTTACTTGAGCTGGGGGCAAGTCATGTCGAAATAAAAGGTGACTCTGAGTTGGTTGTCAAACAATTGACAAAAGAGTACAAATGCATTAAAGAGCACCTTATCAGATACTTTGTTGTTGCCAATGCTTTGTTAAAAAGATTTGAGTCTGTTCACTTAGAACATTTACCACGAATTGATAATCAAGTGGCAAATGAATTGGCACAAATTGCTTCAGGCTATAAAGTTTCAAAACAGAGCCTGGAAGAGTTAATTGAAATAAAGGATAAGATCATTTCTAATGACTATTCTTCGTCACTATTGTCAACACCAACAACTGGGGGGGCAACAGATATAAACGCAAACGAGGAACTAGTCGTTGTCGAAAAACGTAAAATTTTTGGTGACTTTGACTTAGCAGAAATTTTTGCTCTTGACAATATGACCAATAATGATTGGCGAAGGCCTATTGTGGAATATTTGCAAAATCCCGCAAGAAATACTAATAAAAAGGTAAAATACAGAGCTTTGAGCTATGTGATAATTGGAAACGAATTATTTAAAAAGACTCCTGAAGGAGTACTATTAAAATGTCTTAGTGAAAATGAGGCATATTTAGCAGTTTCTGATACACATAGTGGAGCATGTGGTTCACACCAAGTAGGCCACAAAATGAAGTGGTTATTATTTCGACAAGGAATGTATTGGCCAACTATGTTGAAAGATTGCATAGAATTTGCTAAGGGATGCCAAGAGTGTCAAAAGCATGCTGGGATACAACATGTACCTGCAAATGAATTGCATGCCATAGTCAAACCTTGGCCATTTAGAGGTTGGGCTCTAGATGTGATTGGAGAGATAAAGCCAACTTCGTCGAAGGGCCATAGATATATCCTTGTGGGAATTGATTACTTCACCAAATGGGTTGAAGCTATACCTTTAGCCAATGTTGATCAAGAAGCAGTGATAAGGTTTATTCAAAATCATATCATTTATAGGTTTGGAATTCCAGAAACCATTACTACAGATCAGGGATCAGTTTTCACTGGTAGAAAAATGGTAGAGTTTGCTTCTGAAATTGGTTTTAAGTTATTAACTTCGACACCATATTATGCGCAAGCCAATGGTCAAGTAGAAGATGCCAATAAAGTTATTATTAATTTGATTAAAAAACATGTTGGGCAGAAACCCAAAAATTGGCATAATACCCTTGATCAAGCATTATGGGCTTGTCGAAATTCACCCAAAGAATCCATCAACACTACTCCTTATAGGCTAACATTTGGACACGATGCAGTGTTGCCTGTTGAAATTTGTCTACAATCAACAAGAATTCAAAGACAGTGGGAGATTCCCTCTGATTATTATTGGAATATGATGCTTGATGAATTGGTTGATTTAGACGAAGAAAGGTTATTAGCTTTAGATATGCTTATTCGACAGAAAGAGAGGGTAACTAAAACTTATAACAAAAAGGTTAAGTTTAAAGCCTTTGATTCAGGTGATCTAGTGTGGAAGGTCCTATTGCCTATGGATAAAAAAGATAGAGTCTTTGGTAAATGATCCCCAAGTTGGGAAGGACCATTTAAAATTTTACAAGTTTATTCAAACGGCGCATATGAGGTCAAAGAGATTGGCGCTGATGAGAGAATTTTGCGTATAAATGGCAAATACTTGAAAAAGTATAAGCCAACGTTGCAAGAAGTTAAAATAACGCTAGAATAAAGATAAAGAAAGCGTAAGTACGTGGCATTCAAAAGAAGTTGTGATTGCCATATGAGCATTGTCAGAATTATAAGCAGAACGTTGAAGGCCACGAAATACACCAATATAGGAGTAACGTCAACAACACTTAACAGTGGTGACATCAGGTATACAGCTATTTTACTCAAGTGCAAAGTCTATTTCGGAGGTGAATTCAAAAATGTTCTTTCTCTTCTTCCTCCTCAAGTTCAGTCGAAAAAGACATTTTTGGGGGGCAATTTGTTAGCCTGTAATTTCGACAGGCTTCATTGAAAATGGTTAATAAGGCCTGTCTTATATTTCGACGAAGACCAAATTATTTCGACAGAGAAAATGGTCATGCGCAAGGTAAATTCGACAAGCTTCCGGGGAAGCCAAAGCGAGAGAGAGGAAAATGGAAACAAGCTTTCGACAGACAGAAAAAAGAGCAGTTATGCGCAGAAGAACTAGCAGTTGGTCGAAGCGTGATGAAGCGGTTCTTGTCGAAAGTAGGAGTAGCAGTTATTAATTTTCAAATTTCTAGGCAGTTACTTAGTGATGAAGCGGTTCTGTTTTTCCCCCTCTTTTCCTTTGTATAAATAGTAGTTTCTGAGAAGAAACAAAAGGTCGCAAATCACAATACGCAATCCGATTCCTGAAACTCTAACTTCCAAGCCAGAGCGAAAAACGAGTGGAAGAATCATTGTACGTGATCGTGCACCGCTTTTACAATTCAATGCAATTTGTTTGTCTTTTCTTTACAATTCACGCACCATTTACTGCTTCTTTTCTTTTCAATTCTGTTAATCATTGCAAATCGTCCCCTTTCTGAAACAAAAACTACGCGCAATTCAAAGGCAATTGCTTTGAGATTTTTCTAGTTTGATCTCACAAACCTTCTAATAAAACTAGTGATTGTTTGCTAAAAACACCAGCAAACAAGGTGCCACCACCTTTTCCCACGGCTTCATCTTCCTTCTCCTTATATCTCTCTACCTTTCTATCGTATGTAAACGACTTCTGAGTGTTGAATTCCAAGCTTTTGCATTCCTCCTCCCCATAGGTGATGGCGGTGGCAAGTGGCGGATGTGATCCTCCATCTCTATTGATGTCGACGTTCTTCCTTCCATTTTCTAAATCGTTGAATCCTTCTCTTCCTCCCAAACTGTCTAATGCATTGACAATTTGTTGTTGTTCAAATCTCGTTTTGCTGCCGAACTTCACTCTAACCTCCTCCTCGTGATTTTTCACCACAAATCCTTTTGGGATCTACCATCATCGCTCGTTGCATGATCTTCCTCTAGCGCAGCTTAGAAGTGGAGTGAAGGGGATGTTTTGGCCCATTGGCCATCAAATGTAAGGGATGTTGATGTTGATGGTCTTTACTGTCATCCTCTATAGTCTATACGCTTCTTTTGGATCTGATTTTCTTCTGTTTCTGGTCATCTTCATTGTTAATCTCGTACCACACCTGATGGCAGATTTTCTCCTGTTTCTGGTCATCTTCATTTTTATTCTCGTACCACACTTGATGGAGTAGATTTTAGATGGACATTTTAGTAATTTTTGTAAGAATGGTTAGAGAACCCTAAAGGTCAGGTTCATGTCGTATTTTTCACAAGTTTGTTAGGAGTAGATTTTGGGGATTTAGGTTTCCTGTCATTAAACAACGCAATAGGATGCAATTTAGATGCTTAAGGTTGTATTTCTTTTATTGCTTGAATCTTGTATTGTACCCTAATTATAGGCAGATGTTTACACGTGATGATTGGAATATCATTTTCTTAACAAAAAAACATTTAAAGGGAACTTGACAAGCGGCCTACAAGAAGGAAGACTTTTGGTATTGGATTGTTAATAAAATCCTTGGTCGACAAAACCCTTTTTTATGTTCGTCGACAATCTCCGGGATAAGGCCTGTACGATTGCCATCAACAAATTGATGGTAGTTTGAGAAGCCTTCTTTGGTGGCATTCTTTGCTGCTTCTGATATGGCATCATCAGGTGCATCACTTTTTGGAAGTCGATTTGAAACTTTTGTCTAATGTTGATTTGTAATTGGAGTTGATGGTTTTTGAAAATCAACTTGTGAAATGATGGAATTAGAGCATCTGCAATGGAGAAATGTCAATGGAATCTGAGTATTTAAGTGGATCTTACGTGTACACATTATTCTTTTATAATTTTTTAATAATCTTTTATATATAAAAGTAAGATACAGAGTCCGCCAAAAAGAGGTCATTTAGGCGGGGAAAAGTCCCCCAAAATGGAGGGTATTTTTGTAATTTACTTTTTCAAAATTAATTGGGTTCCGTTTGTAAATAATTGCATCAGTAACCTATCCAATTCCCAATGAACGACATTAATTATGGTGTAGGCGCATGGAGAATATAAAGAGTCATTAGCATTAAACATAGAATTCAAATGATGTTGAATTTGAATGGTGTAGGCGCATGGGGAATATAAAGAGACATTATTCAACTTTATAGAGTAATTATTACATGGAGATGATTAATAGGTGTTGATAATTAGGATTCATTAATTAAAAATGTTAATCATTGAACCTTGGAGAACACGTAAGGCATGGAATTCGAATTGTCAAATTGATGTAAGCACATGGGAATAATAAAGAGGCATTGAATTCAACTTTGAACATTGAACATGGAATCCGAATGGTGCATGACATGTAGGTTTTCAAAATTCAATTTTATGGGGAAGATTATTGTGTTGATAACTGAGATTTCTTAATTCAAAATTTTAATCATTGCACCTTGGACAACACATGAGTCATTGAATTCGAATGGTGTAATGTATGTAGGCACATTGAGAATATAAAGAAGAATTTTAAATTAGGTGCATGGAGAATATAAAGAGGTGCATGGAGGCTAGAAGATGAGCGTAGATTATGAACCCCCACAACAAGAAGACCCAAGTGGCAGTAAAACAAAAACTACAATTAGCAAAACCAGTGGTGAGTTAAGGTGGAAATGGGTTGAGAACTATTGTTGGAATCATGGTTGTTGAAGAAGCCAGAATCAATGAAATGATAAATGGGACAACTTGCTTTGTGATTACAAAAAGGTTCGTGATTATGAATTTAAATCAGAATCTTTTACTTCTTCCAACAACAACAACGTTATTCACTTCCCCTCTTATTGGTCTCTTAACAAACAAACAACGTAAAGAACATAATCTCCCTTCCAACATGCTTTTTGATATCTATCAAGCTATAAGTCAAGTTCTTCAAAGGAAACAATCTCAAAGAACACCACAACAGGTTAACGTTGTCACATTAGTCTCTTCACCACCACCACCACCAATCCTAATTTCTAACCTACTAATGTTTGTTGAATGTCCGCGTATACCCTAAATTCTAACCTACGAACGGGCATGAACTATTGGAAACTTAAGGTCTGTGTTCTGCATAAATAGAGGGTTCCTGAATACTACAATCCAAGTGCGATATCCAATATTGACATGTTATAGCTTGATGAAAGGGAAATTCGAATACCTTTGTCTTTCAAAAAGTATGTTTGTTAAGTCATACTCTAACTTTCTATAGTTGAGATATTTAATTTACAGAGCTCTGAGATTCACCGTTCTATTAAGAGACCACAGATATCTGCTTTTGAAACTGTAATCAAGGATAGGTCGTCCTACTTAATTCAAAATTTATTAGTGGCTCGGAATAATACAAGTTTAGGGTCACTACGGAAAAATACAAGGTTAACTAACATTATGCATAGCACAAGGTGCAGCCTGATAGAAGTCTCCGACCACAATTCCAAATTACTCATTCAGGTTTGTTGATTCTCCTAAGCTACCTACCGCTCTTAATGAACCTTAGTTGTTTCGTTAGTGTCTTCTTCTCTCTAACAGGTAAGTGTTTGCTTTGCATTACTTACTTTCTCATCCATTAACTATGTGTTTCATTTCATGTAGATGTGATTGGTCATGTGGTCGAGAAGCGTGACTTAAAGGAGACCGATATATAAGGAGGAAAAGTTTTGGACATTGTTCTCGAGGATTTAGCGTGACTTTTCTTTATTTGTATGTATTTTGAAACTACAAATGTCTTAGTGTTGAATTGGACTCTTTTCTGACTCATTTGTGGTTCATGAGTATAATTGATAATATACTATTGGAATCCATATTAGTCATGCACATGACATACAATATTGCTCCGTGCATCAGGTAATGGTCTAGTAGTACTTATGTAAGAACTTCATCTCTCAAACTCAGAATGTAACACCCTAGTATTTCGACCTTGGAAGAAATACCGGGACATTCATCTTTAGCATACATCAGAGTAATCATTCTATTTTTAAGACATTGAACAAAACTAACTTGATGAAAACTCATTTAAATATCCTTTTCAATTGCCATAATTTCTCAAAAGGATCCATAAAATGACACAAACCCGAAGTTTAAAGTCATTACACCTATTGTTCAAAATCTTAAAATTAGAAGTAATAAAAGCGAGGCAAAATTACACCAGGGGACCTTTAAGTTATTTATTTGTAACAAGTTGGCCCTTTAAGATTCTTTTGTAACAAATAGGCCCTTTAAGTTACCTGACGTTGACACCGTTGGCCCTTTTAGTAAAATGTAATATCGTTCATTACATCAAAATACACCAAAATATGTTTGTTTGCATCAAAATACATAAGCTAGAGTAGTCACAATATATAAAGTAGCATTACATCAAAATATATAAGCTAGAGAAATCATTAAAAGGGCCTATTTGTTACAAAAAAAACTTAAAGGTCCAACTTGTTACAAATAAATAACTTAAAGGTCCTCTAGTGTAATTTTGCCTAAAAGCGATACATATATGGGTGTTTCAACATATATGTTAATACAAATAATTGAATATTTTCATTTTTGATTCGGACCATTGCAGGCTATCCACGGAGTGTCCCAACAGTTTCAAAAAAGACTAATTTCAAAAAAGACAAATTTTGCATTGACCAATACCGAGTTTTTCCAATACGAGAATCAAACCCGAGAACATCAATGCAATATTAATATCAAAATTATTAATCTAAATATAATCAATATTAACATTGATGTCTTTCAATTTTGCATAATTTTATTGGAAAAACTCGGTATTGGTCAATGCAATATTAACATCAAAATTATTAATCTTCAATGTTAACCAATTCAAGAATTGAAAGACATCAATGTTAATATTGAATCTTAATTAATATTAATTTTGAATAATTATAATTTGAGTTATAAAAATTTGAACCCATTTAATTTCATGCTATATTATGAAATATAAAAAACTTTTAAATGGAAAATAAAAAACATTAAAATTATTCGACGACTTTTGTGGGGAGTGTTTAATATAAGAGAGTAAGAGAAGTAAATCAAGACTGTACAACCATTCAATAAAATTTTGATTCAGTTCTGGGTTTGAAATTACATTTAAGGGCGGTTCTATGAATTTTTCTATAATCATTATAATTGTATACCTTCCTTATTTATATGAATATAGAAAAATATAATTCTTAATCATTAACTAATACTAAATTCGGTCACTAACTTTTTATTTTAATATGAATATTTTTCTAAAAGTGTTTACTATTTCTAAATTATGAATTGATGTTTTTTTATTAAAATGTTATACTTTTTTTACGGAAACCAAACTACTTCATTTCAATATAAATAATGTCACGAATACAGGTTGGAATATAATCAAAAACCGTGGAACAAGTATAAATAATTGATGCTCTAGCAAGAGTATGAGCAACAACATTAGCTTGTCGCCTAGCAAAACTAAACCTATAGTTTTGAAAACTAGATAACAAGGACCTGCAACTCTTTATAATAGAGCCAACTTCAGTAGTAATGAGATGGTTTTCGTTGATACCGTTAAAAACTGCTAAACAATCTAGTTCAATGGTTACTCGCTGGACTGCACGCTCATTAAGCCACCTAATAGCCTCCACCGCTCCGGTTGCCTCAGCTTCTTGCGGGGTTGGAACACCGCTAAACTTCGTGGTCTTCGCTGCAACGAACTCTCCCTTATCAATTCGCAAACACAAACCCAAACCCAAACCGTACATACCTCGAGGTTCAAAAATCGCCGCATCAACGTTGCACTTCAACTCACCATGTATCGGTTTCACCCAAGTAGAAGAAATTGAAGGGCAATGAACAACTGGGCCTGTACCACGTAAACGATGAATGGACTCCCAATCATGCGAGACCTCCATAGCAATCTGAACCGAAATACTCACTGGGCGATCAACATGCTCCCACACACGTTCATTACGCAACTTCCAAATACACCAGAAAATCATCGCTATAGCTTTTACCCGGGGAGCGCTGCCACAACTAAGAAGAGAAAAAAATAAATCACAAAAATCACCGCCGCCTTGTACCTTATCACGGACCACCGTCCAAAGACCAGCATGACGCCAAACATCCTCTACTTGCTTGCAGCCAAAAAAACATGAAGCTCATCCTCGTCCTGCTCCTCGCACTGGGGACAGACTCGAGGACACAGTACATGACGAGTATGAAGATTACACCTAGTCAGAAGACAACCACGAGCCATCCGCAAAAGAAGTAGCTTCACTTTTTGAGGAATACGGAGACGCCATTAACTCATCCAATCACTAGGCCTTCTCAAGTGCGTATTATTAACAGTGTCCTCCATGATCATATAATAAGCAGAGAGGACCGAATATAATCCATCTCTACTTCGGTTCCAAAGTAGAGTATCATCATGTAGACACAACAGCGGCATGCGTAAAATACAATTTGCCTCCTCACTATTAAAATTTTGGTGCACAAGTGTCTCATTCCAACGACCACCATGAGTATCAATTAAATCACCAACCCGAAGCTCCTCATGTCCCACCAACAACGGAGTACGCACATATGGATCCCCCCTCCCACGGAGCCAAGGGTCCGTCCAAACATTGACAAAACTACCATTACCAACCTTCCATCGAGCCCCCATCCTCATCGCTACCTGGGAAGAGTGGATACTACGCCATACATAACTGGGATTATGGCCCCAGCGAGCCCCCATAAAGTCCCCCAATGGGAAATATTTGGCTTTAAAGACACGTGAAACAATAGTATCATGATTGGTTGCAAGCCGCCAACCCTGCTTCCCTAGCATGGCAAGATTAAAGCTATGAAAGTGTCGGAATCCCATACCACCATGTTCCTTCCGCACCGATAACTTATCCCAGCTCATCCATTAAATACCACCACTACTCCCACCATTCGTACCCCACCAGAAAGAATTAATTATTTTCTCCAATTCCTCCCCTAATGATTTAGGGAGGAGAAAAGTGCACATACAGTAAGCGGGAATGGACTGAGCCACTGACTTTACCAACATCTCTCTGCCGGTCTTTGAGAGATGCCTACCCATCCAGTTCTGAATTCTCTTCCAAGTTCTATCCCTTAGATACCCAAACAGTCGCTTCTTACTACGACCCGCCATAGAAGGCAAACCCAAGTATTTACCAGTCCCAAGCACTCAGACACACCAAGAACATCCGTAAGCGAAGCCCTCACCTCCGGAGGAGTATTTCTAATAAAGAAAACTTCAGACTTTTGAAAATTGATGGCTTTCCCAGAAGCTTGCTCATAGAGCGCAAGCAGCTCCTTAAAGGCAGTACACTCCATGATAGTGGCTCTGCAGAAAAGGAAACAATCATCAGCAAATGAAAGGTGTGTTAGGACTGGAGCGCCCCTACACACCTTAATACCATGGATATCACAAGTAGCCTCTGCACGCTTCAACAATGAAGTAAGCCCCTCAGCACAAAGAATAAATAGATAAGGAGAGAGGGGGTTTCCTTGTCACAAGCCTCTCCCCAGTGAAACTGATCCAACCTTCTCACCATTCATTATGACTGAATAGTTCACTGTCTCCACACACATAGAAATTCAACCAATCCAAACATCATTAAAATCCAATTTACGCATAACACATTTTAAGTACCCCTAATCAACACGATCATAAGCTTTACAAATATCAATCTTCAAGGCAACTTCACCAACCTTACCATTCACCTTACACTTCATGTGATGAATAGTTTCGATAGCCACCATTACATTATCAAGAATTAATCTAGAAGGTACAAATGTCGATTGTTCATGTGAAATACAAAGAGGCAGAACAAGCTTCAATCTATTGGCCAAAACCTTTGAAATAATTTTATAAATGACATTACATAAGGAAATGGGCCGAAGATCACTCATAGAAGTCGGATTATCCACTTTAGGAATAAGAACAATATTAGCATCATTAAGATTCGAGGGGAACTCACCATTCTCAAGCCAAGATCGCCCCGTGTGGAATAACTCTACACCACAAAGATCCCAGAACCGTTTAAAGAAAGCCGGATTTAGACCATCCGGACCCGGAGCCTTGTCAGAGTGCATTTGAAAGAGAGCATTTATAAATTCATCAATACTAAGTGGCGCAACTAACGCCGCATTCTCCATGAAAAAATTTGGAATTCGTATCGCCATCACGAAGCCAGTGTACCTTAGCTCGTTGTCTCCAGAAAGTATCCTCTTGGGCCAACAACAAGTTCATACGCTCACTAGTTTGCTTGTAACGTTGTTGCGACAATAAATCCCTTGGCCCACGAAGCGACTCAAGAACACGTTTACACGCTGCAATCTCCTCTCTATATTTATTACGAAGCTGCTTACCCCACACATCCACTTCTTCGTTACATTTGCGAATTTTCATCAAGAAACCATCACCAGCATTTCTACCCCAACTATCATTCACAATGGAGGGGAAATCAGGTTCACTCAACCAACTGTTCTCGAAACGGAAGGGCCTATGGTGCACCCTTCGCTCCCTCTCGTATAGCTGTAACAAAATTGGTGAGTGATCAGATTTATTAACCAGGCAATTTTTCAGTCTACTATTGGGAAAGCACTCAATCCATGCTTGTGTAGCGAGAGCACGGTCAAGCCTATGACAAAATGTTATACTTTTTTTCACAAAGCACCAACCTATTTGGTAGCTAAGAGACTAATTACCTTAAATATATCGGAACGAGATTCCTCCTAATAAAGTTTTCTTATTCCCATGAATGAGTATTAAAACCTTTATCACTTAAGCTCTATTTGGCAAAACCAAGTTGCTAGTGTTTAGAGAATAGCTTAAAGCTGATACATTTGTGGAAGCAAAATAGAAGTGTTTGCTAACCACCATCTTATAATATTCATATTTGGTCGCTAAGAGACTAATTACCATAAATACAATCAGACAAAAATCCTCCTAATAATGTTTTTCCATTCCCATGAATGAGTATCAAAGCCTTTATCGCTTAGACTATATTTGGTTAGACCAAACTGATAGCATATAGAGAATAGCTTATAGCAGATAATTTTGTGGAAGCAAAATAGGAAATTTTCCTAACCTCCACCAGCTTATAACTTTCCTATTTTGTAGATGAGAGACTAATTATCTTAAATGCAATCGGACGAGATTCTTCCTGGCATTTTTTTTGTCCCCTTCAATGAGTATCAACCCATCATCACTTAAAATCCATTTAGTAAGATCAAACTACTAGCGTCTCTAAGTCGTGGAAGCAAAATATAAATGTTTGCTAGCCACCAGCTTATAACATTTTTTTACTTAAAGTGAAGTTGTGTTTTTTACAAAAATAAAAAAGTAAAGTTGCGTTTGAGATTATAACTTATATTGTTTCATTTTTCTCTCTCTCATTTATCTTTATTATTGTGACTAAATTACTTATTGTTCATCAGAAAGTTAAATTCCTTATTTATCCATAGTAACTGAAAAATCTTTCTTTTTTAAACATTAACTAAGATGTCCATTTGTGTCGCTTTATATTATTAAATTAGCTCAATTACTAATTCAATTTATCTGTTTTATGATAATTTATGCAAATTTAATCCCTTATTCATATTGATATTAATCCCATATAGCTAGCTTATTTATAAAATGTTTGAACAATCTAGCCACTCAAAAAGTTCATGACTAAAATTAAAATTAAGAGTTTGTATGGTTAGAGAATTTTATTTTTTGACTAAATTTTTTATATTAATATAGAAAAATATAATTCTTAAGCATTAATCAATACTAAATTTAGTCATTTATGTTTTATTTTAATTTTAATTTTTTCCAAAAGATTTAACAATTTTTAAATTATGCACTGAGATTTTATTTAGTATTATACATTTTTTTACAAACCAACCTCCTATTTGGTAGCTGAGAGACTAATTACCTTAAATATAATCGAACGAGACTCCTCCTAATTACCTCCTCTGTTTGGTAAGACTAGACTGCTAGCGTTTAGAGGATTGCTTATAAAAGTTAAGTTCGTGAAAACAAAATAGAAGTATTTGGTAACCATTAGGTTATAACATTTTTATCATTAGATTATAGCATTTTCTCATGCACTACTTAAAGTGAAGTTGGGTTAGAGGTTGAAGCTTATATTATTTCATTTTTCTCATATTTTTTACCTTTACTATTTTACCTGAATCCCTTATTTATTATACATAAATGAACAATCTTCCATTTTTTAGGTATTAATTAAAATATCCATTTATGTCGTTTTATATTTATGTGTTACCTCAACCGTCAATCATACCAAAAACTTTAACTGCTCTTAGCTAATTTGCTATAAACTCATCCGATATAAATTAACTTATCTGTTGTATGCTAATTTATACTCTATTTGTCACTTTTTACCAAAGAGAGTAGTATTAAGGGATAGAACCCGTTAGACCAATACATCTTGATATTGACCTTTACAATTTACTCAAATTATTTTATAAATTGGTTGACCAATCTAGCCACTTAAAAAATATATGGGTAGAAATTAAGAGTTCGTATAATTATTTTTATTTTTTCTTATTTAACAATTTTTTACAATATCATTACCCTATTTTGACTTTATTTTTCGTGTTCAATGATTCAAAGATTTGTATAGAAAAAGTGAAAATAATTAAACATTTAAAAAAGTCTTTTTTTTGTTTTTATTTTTGGTAAAAGTAAATTATAGCCAGTAGAATTTTTATTTTTGGTAAAAGTCAAATATAGCCAGTCAAATTATTTTTGGAAAAAGTGAAAATAATTAAACATTTAAAAAAGGCTTTTTATTTTTGACCAGTAGAATTTATTCTAATTGTTTTATAAATTGCTTGACCAATATAGCCAGTCAAAAAATTCATGGATACAATTAATTTAAGAGTTTGTATTATTTTGATTTATGTTTATTTTACAAATTTTTACAATAGTATTACCCTATTTTTAATTTATTTTTCATGTTCAATGCTTCAAAGATTTATATAGAAAACGTATAAATGATTAAGGATTAAAAAAACATATTTTGTTTTAATTTTTGGTAAAAGTCAATTCAGCTTTATTGACGGTTCAAATTTCGAAATTGTTTTTAAGGTTACTAAGTATTTTATAAATTGAATTTATTTACTTTTCTTCTTATTCCATATAAGTTATTTGTAACCATTTAAATATATTTGGTCAATATGTAAATTGATTTATTTACCTTTATTCTTATTCCATATGTAAATTTTCTAAATCTAATGTAATACAAATTTATTAAAGTGAATTGCTAGATCACGCGAAATTATTATCACTATCATTTATAGCATTTCAATTAAATACGATATCAATAGATCTTTATTCATAAAATTGGTACCTAATCAACCAAAAAAACATAAATGGTAATATTTTTGTTTCAAAAAAAAATTAAAATATATGATATATTTGGTTTACAAAAAAAATTATATATGGTCAAATGAAGTTGTATAATGAAATATCAATAAATTTTTAATTTTTGTACTGAATACAGATTTTCAATTCAATGGTTAAATATTTTTATTTATATAGTGATAGTAATAAACTCATTACGTATATTCGCCGCTCTCTTATTACATTCCTTTTGTGCTTGAGCGTTATTTTACTATAAATCAGGGTTGATATTATGGAGTTTTCCTCACAACGAACTCGCCCCTTTCTGAGAATCTTATTTTTGACATCCAAAATGAACTACTTTTGGGCTAACCAGAAAAGCAGAACTCCAAATGATAGGAGTAATCATGGTAGTGAGCGTAACAATGAAGCCCTTAATGGCCATCCATTACTAGGGGGCCACTCCAGGACACCCCAAAGCATGGCACAGAGGGCCCAAATCCATCCCTCGCCACCCATTTCTAGTCGCACTAGCCAACATAGGCCACTAATCCATCGAAGATTCACCTCTTTTACTCAAGGTACCAACCTCAGACATTTTTTTTTGTTATATCCCCACACTTATTTAAAAAAAAATATATGTTTGATGCACCCCACCTGTTTATTTGGCTTTAGAGAGCCTATATCGTCACTTGGCCCAGAAAATAGGGCATGTTTGTGAATAATCTAAGGAAATGGTACTTTAATGAATACTCCAACCAGTTACAAAAAAATCAGATTACGATCTTTCTTAATTTTCTTAAATCCTTACAATTCTTAATAACAAGATTTTATGTCTTTTTTGTTGTGATTATAATTATGATTTAAAAACAAAATCTAACTATTTGAAATTTTGCAAAAAGCAGGGATGTACCAAGATCTCAATATTGTTGATGCAAGAACTACTCAACCAACAAGGATTCCTTTTCCAACCTCTACCACCACCAACAACACTGTTTCATTAATACTAGCGGCTAGATATGGTCGCTTGTTGCCATTTGATCTCCCAAATGGTCCTCAATATCCGCCACGTAATACGACTTCCATTGGTAACTCCGCTGTCTTCAATAGCCTTACATCATATGGAAACTCATTCAATCTTGATGTTGTTGATAACTCATTTAATGGTGGTATTGGTAATGCGCCAAATGGTTTTTCAAATTCTTTAAGGCCCACTTTTGCAACAAATGGGTTTTCTAATTTTCCAAGGCCCAATACTCAAAATAACAAAAGGAATATTTTTTTCTATGGAGATAATTCTAATAACTCATCAAGGATCAACAGTTTCATAAATAATCCTCGTACTAGGGTTAACATGAATAATTTTTATAACCAAAGGAATTTTCTTTCCTTTAAAGGAAATTCAAATAACTCTTTTGGGTTTACTACTCATAATTTCATGATTAATCCTAGTACAGGTGTTAACATGAATAATAAATTTTTTGGTTTGGAGAATGTTGTTATGCCATTTCCAACTCCTCCTATTCAAGTCAATGATTTGGAGCCTGTTAGAATTCCTAACACTAATGCTGTGGATTTAGCTCGTGAGAGAGCATTAAAACGTCCTTTGACTTTGATTGATGTTGGTCAAGAAACTGAAGGTTCAAAAAGGAAAAGACCTAATGATTATTATGAAGATCAACAACCTCAGCAGAAAGAGTTACTTCTTTTCAAGAATAGTGATAAGGGCGAGAAGAATTCAGGTTCTACCTTTTGGACTGCAACAGAAGATGGTAGAAATGGAAATGGAAATGATGAGGAGAAACTAGATCTCTCTTTGCACCTTTAGATCTTAGATGATGATTGATGTCTCATTTTGTTTTGTAGTTTGATGAATGTTTTTTTATTTCTCATAGCAACATTTTGCTTTGAGTGTAGGGTATAATTGTCATTAGTGTTTGTACTTACATTTGTTAGATTTACGGGTATCGATTCTCACCCGTCGGATTAATAAAAATTTACTTATAAAAAAATGTGCTAGCTCTCAGTAGAGATCTCTCTCTAGTTTCTTGTATTTGGTTTTATGTTCATCATATAGTCAATGGAAGTTCTTATGAATGAGTGATTTTATGCTTACAAATGTACTTGTTCGTATTGCTTCATCTTAAATCTCAGACAAGTATGTGTATTGTAACATCCTAAATTTTAAACGTCATAAAGTTTAGTATATTACATTTTGTAACTAATCAAAGATGCGCAACTCTAGGTTTTGGATTAAAATTTTCACACATAACCTTCACATGAGTTCAACTCATCTATGACTTTTGAAACTTTCATATTATACTCCATTAGAACTCCATTACATTGTGGTACTTACCACTTTCATCATAATACATAAGTTATCCTAATCGCTTATCGAAGATATTACATGAAGCTAAAGAGAACTCTAAAGAGGTCTCAAGTCTCAACAAACATACATACACACATAATCAAAAGGAATCATCAAAGTAGTTCATAAGTGACTTTCAGCAAAATAGAATATCAAGGAGCCTTCTCCATTATCTTGCATTCAACCAAAATCACTTGTTTATCTAAAAAGCACAACAAACAAGCAATAAGATTACAAATCTCAATAAGCTCTTCCACAACACCTTACCTGTAACACCCCAAAGTAATATTTATTACTTTGAGTGATATATGATTTACATTGAAGTTGTTTTGAATTGAATGTGATTGGAACCAACTAGTTATTAGTAAGAAAGGGAGGTGTAAGAAGTAAGCATATTTCTTGTTAATAGAGTTCACAATAATAGCTTCAGCCCATTTGTTATTAGAAGACCAACTGAACATGACTCAATAATAAGACTCCCTCTCCATTCTCATTTTGAAAACAACATTAAACCATTTTAGAAAAGAAAGAAAGAAGTAGAGCTTAAGAGAGGGAGAGGAGGTTTCTAAATAGAGAGAAGAATGAGAGAACTCTTGACCATGTCATCTCCTTGTTTTAGAGGAATCAATTCTTAGCTAACTCCTTTACCATCAGTCTCATCTATTCTTCAATTTTTGCTCTAGAAACTAATGCATGGGTGAATGAGGGTTGAATTTGAGCTAAAGGGGGGTTGCATGTGAGTTTAGAGACTTCATTGAAGCTTTGGGTTTGCTACATTGGTGATAGAAGAAGCTAAACTAGGAGTATTGTAAGCTAAAGCAATTTGGGAGTTTTAGGAGCTTTTTAGTGAAGAAAGGACTTATCATTCTACTAGCATTTTGATTTTCTCGGCACGAAGGTGAGTTCTTTGCCCTAATTAACTTTCTTTTTGGTCATATCATGACTTTTATGAGGTTTGCTCTGTTATTGGTACAATGCATGTGCATTTGGTGTTTAGAATCATGAAATTAGGAAACTATGTGTGCTGAAATGAAGTACAACACTATGTTTGATGAATTGTTTAAAATTGTCATGAACATTGCTTATTAAATCATTTATAAACTAGAATTAATTGAGTATATTGATGATTGGAGTGTGATTTTGGTAGTTTATGATGTTGTTGTGTAGATATTTAGAGTTAAGGATTAATTGGGGAAGAAATTTGATCGAACGAATTAGCGGATTTTCGAGAAAAACAGAGTTTCGGTAAAACTACAGACTAGGCCTTGTTCGTGCGCCCTAGAGGCTCGGTCCGTGCGCTCAGGCCCTGTTTGAGCACCCTAGAGGCACTGTTCGTCAAGAAGTTTCTGCCACCCCCTTTTAAAAATTTTGTTTCCGCTTTCCTTTCAACGCGGACTCATCCCCAATCCTTTCCCTAATTCAACCTAGATTATCCAAACCATATTTGAACTCATTTAATGCATAATTGATGGAGTATAAGGATGTTTTGATTTCGCGGTAATTGTTTATGTTGAACGATATTTTCTTAAATGAATTAACGAGTGAGATATATACTAAGGCTATGAATAAAACACTTTGGGGATGACGATCCCAAAAGGTTAATTAGCATACTTAGAATGGAAGATCATGGCTCCTGAGTTCAAAGCCCAAGACTGTTACTCGGCCAAGGCTGGGTTGGGTTCTCTGCTGAAACTGACATTGTTTAGGTTTCTTTTGGATTATGCTAAAGAGGTTAAACAGTAATTAAAAGACAACGAGAGGTAAATGGTAAGGAGTCGCGAAAGAACTCACTGAGATTGTAAATCTCACTGTTTATGTTGTTGTGTTTTTAGATGAACGGGCTAGACCAAACAGTTCGAGGATAAGTAAGCTGCTGTTGTGGCTACTTGAGTTTATGTGATCCTTAGGGGTCAAGTATAATTGCTTAGTCCACCCTAGTTAGTTGCTATGTAATGTATTTTGATACTTTAGCCTTTTAACAATGGTTGCTTAGTACATTAACTGCCTCTCGGAAGTTATGGTGATGGTTTATTTCCGTCAAGTTATGTTTTATTCAAATCCATAAACGGTTTATAACTCTGATTTTATTAAATGTTAGATTGTCTATATTTCGACCAAGCTTGGAATATGAGGATGTTACATTACCATAGCTCGCGAGATCTTTTAATTTCCTTTTTATCCGTCGCATAATCCAAAAGAGATCTAAAAAGTCAATTACGTTAATCTCAACAGAGAACTACCACTCGACATTTAGAAGAGCACACGAACAGGCTACAATTCTGGGATTATCCCGTAAATTTGTATCCAATCTTATGTTTATATAAAATATATATATAGTATATAATTGCTATCACTCGTTTGACACAAATGGAGTCACAATATCTAACTCGTCACATGAGCCATAACAATGGTTATTCAATTTTCAACCAAATCACTATAGAATCATGCCAATACTATTTCAAACAAAGTTACTTGAATTAGGATTGGTATTGGAGGGGAGTTGGCACCCAAAAGGAGGAGAAAATAGCTAACTTAGAGTGAGGAAACAGAAGGATGCATGGTCTGTGCTCTCTGGGTTCATCATCCAATTCAACACACTGGAGGTCACACGGTCCGTGCTCAAGGGGCGCACGGTCCATGCTCGCTGTGTAGTACATGAAAATCTTGATTTTTGAAGGTAATCCCCTTTCCTTTTGGTTCCAACACACTCCAAATACCAAAACTAATTTCCACACACATTAGAAGCACGTTTAAGACAACTATATCATACAATAAACAATCATTGTTATACCAAAATCTTCAATTCAATATTTCTAAATAGCTTATATTGCAATCCAAACATATATTCATTTTGAAGGCTTATTTATCACACTTTCAGCTAGACATTTCCATGGCACAAAGAACCTTTAGAAATTAACATGCAAGAGGATATTTTTGAACACATTTGCAGTATTTCAATGTTCAAACGACAATGATCAAACAAAGGAGAAGAACTCACAAATGGGAATAGTTTTTCTGAATAGCAACCAAGTGGTGTATCAACAAAGACCGGACGACTTTCTAAGACTTCAACTCAATAATGCTAAGCTCAAGACCCTTCCTTTGCTACTCCTAACTCAAGTACAAATTCTCTAGCTCCCTATCCAAGTCCCCAAACTCACATGCAAGCTCCAAAAATGTTGATTTCAGCTCCTCAAACCCCATGCAAGGTCGAACATCAAGAGATTGAAAGGGTACCTCCAAAAATCTGTTTTTGGTTTGTAAATTTCTAGTTTGATTAAGAGATGAAATGTGTAGAGATGATGCTTAGGGGGAAATGTGACATGAGTCAAGGTATTAGGAGTTTTAATGGTGTTTTGAAGTTCAAGCTTTCTTCTTTCTCTTCTTCTCTCTTAACTCTCCTCTTTCTTTCTCTTTGAATGATCTTAAGGGGATTACAAAGGTGACTCGACGAAGCAAAAGGCAACTGGCCAAAAGAGCCACCATATGTCTTGTGGGCATACCGAACCACCCCACACTCTTCAACAGGAGAATCATATTTCCGTCTGGCGTATAGAACCGAGGCTGTCATACCAGTTGAAATTGGCGAGTTGAGCTGGAGGATGGAGCATCTAAACCCACCAGAAATCAATGAGAGGAGTTCAGGAGCCAGGCAGCCGTCCAAGACATTGTGATCAAGCAAAGGATGGCAGCAAGGTTCAACGCTGAGGTTGCCCCCAGTGCCTTCGAGGTGGGCGACCTTGTCTTACGAAGGGCAGACGTTGGTCTGAAAAACGCCTCTCAAGGGAAGCTGGCCCCCAATTGGGAGGGTCCTTATAGAATAACTTCAGAAACTGAGAACGGTGTTTTCAAACTGGAAACCCTGAAGAAAGAGCATCTCCCCGGGACGTGGAATGCAGATAAGCTAAGGAAATTCGTTGTATAAATAAACACTTGTATTAGATATATCAATCGATGTAATCACCTGAATGACGATTACTCAGCAGTGAATGAATGAATTTCCGCAACATACTATCAAAATATTGTTTGCAAAATGCTTACCACATGCAAGGTAACAAGTCCGACCTCAATACGATGGCAAGGGACCAGACACTGAACTTAGAAATCCCAACAATAAAAAGGGGTGGCATGAGAATGACGCTGAGATCGTTTGCGCTTTCCAACAAATTGGAGTGCGAGACTGCCAGCTCGCTTCCTTTAAGCAACTTTGAACGTGTCACAACCCCTGAAGGATGAGTTAGAATCAGACCGAATTCTGATAAACTATCCCCAGGGTATACCTGACCACGACAAGGTAACATTGATGTTACCCTCTCAATGAGGTGCGCGGAACAGATTACACCCGCTGACACTGCACCATTCAAGCTCAAGGTCCAACCCGCATAAACAACAGTAAGAAAGCAAGAAAAGTAGATAATAGCTTTGCACGTAGAACAATAAGGCCAACATGAGGAAGCTTTGAAAACCTAAGGAAACAGATAGTCATCCCGGAGACGGCCGGGTCCACAACAAACATGCGCATAATAAAAGACGACCCCGGATCAACACCGAGGTCTCCATCGAAATCCAAGAAGTACAAAAGGAAAGTACATAATCAAGAAAGAAATCTAGAACAATCAAATGATCAAGGCGAAGAGGCAATGACATTGAAGTCAGCTTTGTTGGAATGATACTTGACAATCTTCCCATCACGAACCTCATGCTCAAGTTGAAAGACGTTTAGCTCCAATACCGCGTCCGAATACAAACAGAGAACCTCATGCTCAAGTTGAAAGACGTTTTTCTCAAGAAATACTTCTATCTTGCTCCAAGGCCTTCTGATAGGCACCATAGGTGAATTCGAGTGCTTGAGAAGCGACTGACTGCACCTTCTCCACAGCATCGCTCTTCTTCTTCGTTATTCCCTCCATCTCTGTTTGCACACCTTCAAGTTGGCTCTGGAGTCCCCGAAATTTATTTGCATACTCATCCCTCTCAGTAAAGGCCTCATCCCAACTCTATCGAAGACGCCCGATGGACTCCTTAGCTTCATCTAGATCTTGTTGAAGTTTTTGATTCTCTAGAAGGAGCAAATCTCGTTCTCCTCTTATCCCTGCACATAGAAAATGTGACAATCAGCCAAACCAGAAGGCATATCAAATAAATACAAGTACCTAATACAATTGGCAAGACCGAAAGGACTACCTGACTTGCCCTCCCCATCATCAGCCTGCCATTTTGCATACAACCTGGATCATGTGGGAAGCAAGAGAAAAAGGATTCTTCAAGTACCCCTCGCGCTCAACCTTGGTAAATCTTTCCCACTGCCTCTTCGGTCGCCTAAGGCCAACGAGGTCCCAGAAAAATCCTTACGAACTCGTGAGGGCACGCCCAAGCTAGGTTCGGATCCCAATGGAGGACGTGCAGAAGGGGCAACATTGGCAGGAGCAGGACTAGCGTACCTAGACCCTGAAGTTGCAAGATCGCCTTTCCCGGCCAGCGTTACTAAATCTTCAAAAGATAGTGGACCGGCCATATTGTCTGCAAAAAAGAAATGCTGCACAATAAATTAGGAAAAGATATTTAAGAAAAATAGGCTGCTGAAAGAAAGCTAACTACCTAAGATCTTAGCCACATCTTCTACAAAACTGGCCTTAACTAACAGGCTACACGAAAATAGTTGGGGAACGATTGTCAAATGGCCAACGATGGCCCTAAGCATATCTAAAGTCTTATGTTTCTCTTTCGTCAGTAAGTGCGGAGGAAAAACATAAGCAACACTAACACAAGTAGCATCCAGGTCAAACCAACCAAGATGAAATTCGTCCTTCACTATGGCCCCTTCCGCATCAAAGACTCCCGAGCTCTCTACAACACTATGACTTGAGGGAGCAAGATAGAAATATTTCTTCTTCCAATCCTTATGAAACTCAGAATACAACTTGAAGACGAAGTGACTTGATCGAGCTTTAAAGGCCACAAACTCATAGCACGGTCCATCGTCCAAGACCTCCCATCTTCATTGCACCTAAAAAATGGTAAAGAATACCCTAAGTTTGCATTTCCTTCGTATAGCCTCCATCACAATCTCGAAAGACCTCACGAATGCCCATGCATTGGGGGTGTAGTTGAGATGGAGCCATCAAGAGGAAATGTATGACTTCCAGTTGAAAAGGCGTGAAGAAGGGGCGAACTCCCATCTTAGAAATAATGCACTGATACATCAAGAACTTTCGACCATCATAAACATGATAAATCCTGCCATATGGGTGAACTCCTTCCACCCTCCAATCATCTCCAATTGAAGTCTCCATTGTAGGAATTCTACACCCAGGGGCATATACGCTCTTGATAGACCGAATAGACTGTGAGACCCAATCAGAGTTCACTCCACCCATCTCTAAAATCTCAAGATCAGACTCAATGTCAGAATCTCCAAAAGAGGAACAGACCACCAAGCTAGGAGCCTCGTACGCCACTAACTTAGACGCCAATGACTCACCACGTCCCTCTGACGACCCGCCAATCGAATAGCCAGCCTCTCTCAATGCATGAATAGGCCCTCGGTACGAACCATGAACTTGTGTTGTTCTTTTCGTCCTCGACATCAACCAAGACCTACAAGTTAGGGGGAATGCAGTCAAGACAAGTGTGTAAAGCAAAGAGACAACTTGTTGACAACCTCCCTTTTTCTGATTTCGCCCATTAAAAGCTATGAGGACACGCGCACACACAAAGACTTTCACACCAGCCAAATTACTCACTTGCATACCACCTAGGCTCATATATCGTTCCACTACTTCAACCTAAAACTATCTAGGAAAAACACTTAGCCTAAAATCTCGAAAACAAGACAGTACATGAGTATAAGAAGTAGTACCTAGACAAGCAAGTGGAGAACGAGACTGGTATGTCTCGAGTTTGCACGAGCACAAGTAGGCGCAAAAAGCTGGTAGAAAGAAAAAGACTAAGATTAGTACGACAATCAGGCATAGAAGGATGGTATAAAGCAAAAAGACCAAGATTAAACAAGTCCAGGAGCCAAACAAGGCGCAGATATTTCCAAAAAGGGGAGACAAGCCCATATCAAAATCCAAGGCACCAAATGAGGCGCAAGCATTTCCAAAAAGGGGCGACATGCCCATATCAAAAGCCAAAGGGCCAAATAAGGCACGGGCATTTCCAAAAAGGGGCGGCATGCCCATGTCAAAAGCCAAGGTGCCACCCGAGGCGTAGGCTCCTTCAAAAAGGGGCGACATGCCCATTTCTCGACCCTAGGCACGAAGCCAGACGCCAAAAAGGACGGTGATGTAGGCGCAAATGCTGGAACCAAATAGGACCGAGATGCCCTTATCTCGGGAATAGGCGCCAACCAGGGTGCAGACTTTCCCAAAAAGACCGAGACTAGGAGGTCTCGGATCAAGGCATCTCTCGGGTACCTCTTCCTTTTGCTCACTCCGTGTAAAACCTAACCTCTCGAACTCTGGTGTGCTAGCTTGAATTATGTAAAGGGACATGGTGATTGGAAGCTCACATATTTTTAAGCAGCACGACAAGAGGCCCACTCAGCAATTAGACATGGATAAGCCCAATCACATTAATCCATATCCACCACAAAACTGATAAACCTAGTACTTTGATGGATTTTAGACCTATTAGCTTATGCAATGTGATGCTGAAACTTGTTACAAAAATTCTGGTCAGAAGAATTAGGCCTCATCTGGAAAATATTGTTGGGGCACTTCAAAGTAGCTTTATTCCTAACTGTGGCACGACCGATAATGCCCTTATTGCCCAAGAGATTGTTCACTTTATGCATAAGAAGAAAGGTAAATCGGGTTTCCTTATGTTCCAGATTGATTTTGAGAAGGCTTATGATCGAATTGATTGGAATTTCCTTTGACTCACTCTCACTAAATTTGGCTTTCCTACTCTTTGCATTGATTTGATTATGAGTTGTGTTACTTCCTCTACTTTGGCTGTAAAGTGGAATCGTGAAAAATTAGTTTGAGCGCATAATTGATTTCAAACATACCTACAATATAGGTAGGTATCTTGTTTTTCCTATGCTGCAGGGAAGAGTCACAAATGCCAATTTTATTACATTATTGATAAAGTCAATGCTAGATTAACAGGTTGGAAAAGCAAACTTCTCAGCAGGGCCAGTAGAGTGACTTTAGCTAAGTCTGTTCTAAGCTTGATGCCTATTTATTCGATGAACAATCTCTGGCTGCCTCAGGGTATATATGACACACTAGATTCTTGTATCAAGTAGTTTATTTGGGGTGGACCTCACTGACATTGGGTGAAATGGAGCATTGTTAATAGACCCAAGAATTGTGGAGGCTTGGGCTTGAGGAAATCACGACAAGTCAATACTGCCATGTTAGGTAAACATCTTTGGGACATCATACACAAACCTGAAAAGCTTTGGGTTCAACTTCTCACTACTAAATATATTTCTGATGAACACATTTTCAATACCACTTTATGCAAAGGGGGAACCTACACTTGACAATCTATCCTCAGAGGAAAGCTTAGTGACTTCAATACCTTTGTTTATATCAATGATGTCCATGTTCGGATTAGAGATGTGGTCATTGATGGTACAAGGCAATTCAACTTGCTCTATACACAAACTCCTGATGAAATTCAGCTTGAAATGCAAAGCATTTTCCTTAACTCTGACTCAAGAGACATGCTCATTTGGGAACCTTCCTCATCAGGCTCTTATTCAGCTAAAAATGCTTATGCTTGGCTTGTTAACCAACATGAACCTGTACAACATACTGTGAATGGTGTCAACTCTGAGTGGAAATGGATCTGGATATTGAAACTACCTGAAAATATAAAACACTTTGTTTGGTTGGTGTTGCACCCCGAAAAAAATCCGGATTGGACCTTTCATCGTACAACGTGAAAATTTGTGAAGCCGCCATCAACATTTTTTATTTAGGGACCAAAACATTGAAAAAGGGTCCTTTTTAAGGCGGGTGGTCCTTTGAGAACTAGAGATGTAGGTTCGGGGGTCGGTTAGGTGTGGGGAAGGTATTAGCACCCCACACCTCCTTTCTACCGAAAGGGAACCTTTAACTTGATGTGCGGTTTTGACAGAGTTGATTTGAAACAATTCGTTCTACTTCTTTTTTATTTGAGAAAATGTTTTTGAAAACGGGGGAAAAGAAGAATCTTTTTATTATTTTTTAAAAGTGTGCTTGACGGGATGTGACCCGCTCCTACGTATCTCCCGGTGCGATGGAGAATTCAAAGCTTACGTAGTTCTCCTGGTCGAGAAACTTTGTGTTGGTGTTTTTTATCGTAGGGGTTTTCGGTCCTAGACTGTACAGTCCACTAGACCTAGAACAAAGACAACCCCGCCTGTACAGACGACGTGCCCCCTACTTATTGAAAATGTTTTTTTTGATTAAGGAAGAAAAAGATTGGTTGTGAGGTTGGTTGCTTTTATTTGAGCAAGTATCTTAGGCTCGCACGAACTGTACAGCTCGCTAACCCTAAGACGCTAACCGATCCCGGATGTACATCCGATTTGGTTCCTTACTCATTTTTTGAAATAGGGTACAAGTTGTTAATTACTTGTTTTAATTCTCATAAGTATCCCAAGATGTTTGAGCTGTACAGCTCCGATCTTAGGACGCTAGACAACACCGGCCGTACGTCCGACTTGCCTTCTTATGAGTTTTCAAAAAGGTTTGTTGTTGATCTTTGAAAGAATTTGATTGTCTTATGAAAACAAATTGAAGAAAAGTTTTAATTTGGAAAATAAATTGGAAAAAGAAATGACTTGAGGAAGAGAGGAAAAGAATTGGAGGGTGATATTGATCACAAAAGTTTGTTGGGATGGCGTGGCATCCAAAAGAAAAAGAAGTAGAGAATTCAAATCAACTCTGTCAAAACCGCACATCAAGTTAAAGGTTCCCTTTCGGTAGAAAGGAGGTGTGGGGTGCTAATACCTTCCCCACACCTAACCGACCCCCGAACCTACATCTCTAGTTCTCAAAGGACCACCCGCCTTAAAAAGGACCCTTTTTCAATGTTTTGGTCCCTAAATAAAAAATGTTGATGGCGGCTTCACAAATTTTCACGTTGTACGACGAAAGGTCCAATCCGGATTTTTTTCGGGGTGCAACAGCTGGCGACTTCACTGGGGACTTTCTTTTTTAAAAACGAGGGTCAAGCCTAATTAACTTGATGTGCGGTTTAATTGTTTGATTTGAATGTGATTGTTCTATTTCTCTCTTTTACTCCCCTTCTTTTTCTTCTCTCTTTCTGATGTTTGAATGTTCTCTTGCATTCTCGTGTTGTTATGTTGCATTCATGTGCATTTGACTCTTCTTCTTCTATGTTCGCTTCTTGTTCCTTCTTCTCCTTTCATCTTCTTTTGTTTATATGCTTAATATAATCATGCATTTCTCCAATCCCCATGTCCCCTTCTTCTTTGCTCCCTTTCTTCAAGGTAAGCTCATGCATCATTCCCCCAATTCTACTATGATCCCTTCTTCTTTGCTCCCTTTCTTCAAGGTAAGTTCATGCATTCCCCCGATTCTATTATGACCCCTCTTCTTGGCTCCCTTTCTTGAGGTAAGCAGTGCATATGATTGTTGTTGGAACCCTAGGTTAGTTTACTTGTTTGTATTGAAATGATATATGCTTGCAAAACCCTAGGGTAGACGACTCTTTATATGGACTGTTTCTGGATTTTCTTTGCAGGTGGGGGGGTATGTTTGTCGTTGTGCTCCTACACACACGTTGCACTCTTTTTACCCTTATATTTCTTGGTGAGACAGCCCTATACCCGGGCTAGAGCATATCTTAGGCTAGAACGAAGTCATTAGTGGCTGCTCACTGGACGTACGTCTTGTTGGGTGGTTGCGAAGACTTCACCTAGAGTTTGGCTTTGTTTGATGATACCATCACTTGGACGTACGGCCCTGTGATCGGTGCTCTCAGATGAGGTCGTTGGCTCTAGGAACCTTATTTAGGGTCCTTCTTTTAGTGCTATCCTTGAAGTGTGTACCCGTAGAAATAGCCATAGACCCTGTCTCTAAGAAACCTTGTAGGACACAAAGGAGCTGCATACCCCTGCATCTGAATAAAGATTTTTGCAAATAAATCGAAAATTTTTCAAAAAAAATGTATGTGAATTTCTAGCTTTTGAAAAACTGTCGTGTTGAAAATATTATTATTTTTTCTCATCATGCATTCATTCATACATTTTGAATGCATTCTCACCAGTGCCGGGGAAATTGTAGATACCAAAAAAGGGGAGAAAGAAAAATGGATCAGAATGTGAAAAGAACCTTCAAGTGGAATTTCAAACAACAGGACGTCCAGAGCTTGGTTAGGTTCGGTAATCAGCTTCCCCCACGGCGAAAAGAGGCTTATCAGGGTACATATGGTAATCTCCTCGATTTGCTAGAGGTGAATGTTCAAACTGAGGCCCTCACTGCTTTGACCCAGTTCTTTGATCCCGAATACCGTTGCTTCACTTTCCAAGATTATCAGCTGGTCCCCACTTTAGAAGAATTTGAGAAGATCTTAGGCTTTCCTGCTGTGAACTGCAAGCCGTATTCTTATGTGGAGAGGTATTCATTAGCAGAGGCTTTGGCTGGCATTCTTCAGATTAAAGAGGAATTTTTGGTTAAAAATGTGGAAGTCAAGGGTCAAAGGCAAGGCCTGTCAAGAAAATTCTTAGAAGCAGAAGCTGAAGCCCTACTTGCCAAGAAGGAGTGGAAGGTTTTCTCTGATGTGCTTGCCCTCCTTGTCTATGGAGTTGTCTTGTTCCCTTGTGTTGAGAATTTTGTTGATGCTGCAGCTATTGATGTGTTCCTTGCATTCAAAAAGCGGGAACAAAACCCCACCTCTGTTATTTTAGCTGATTTGTACTATTCTCTTGTTGATCGCCACTCTAAGGGAGGAGGGATGGTTAGGTGTTGTTTGCCAGTTCTGTATCGGTGGTTCGCCTCACATGTTTTTAAAGGACACATTGAAAACAAAGGGAAAGACGAGTGGAAGTGGTTTATTGCTAGCCTTAGAGGAGGTGATATCTCGTGGTGCACTCTGGCCCGAGATACACCAGAATTCATCTCTCAGCTCAACGGCTTTCCGAATGTTCCACTCATTGGCACTAGGGGATGTATCACCTACAACCCTGTTCTTGCGTTGAGGCAGTTGGGTTACCCAATGACAAACCCACCATTGATGGAGTCTTTGGCTGGCTTTGTGTTACATGATAGAGGTTCCGGGGATTTGAGTTTGTTGAGAAGGATTGTTCGTGCTTGGAACAGGCCGGTAAGGAAAGGGCGTAATGAGTTGGGTCGCAAAGATACAAGTGTGGGGGAAGAGTACCTTCAGTGGGTCCAACTCCGGGCTCGAGCAGTTAAGCTCCCATTTAGAGGCTTTCCTCAGGTTGAAGTTGAGGTTCCTCCACCTGCTCCTATTCTTAATGAGGAGGTTGAGGGGCTCAAGGCTGCCTTATCTCAGTCCCAGCAAGAGAACTCAGAATTGCAGGCCTAGTTGGAAAAGCTGCTCCAAGAGAAAAAGAGCTTAGAGCAAGAAAATGAATTCAAAGAGAAATGTCTTGTTGACTTCAAAGAGAAAATCGCTGCCAGTGACCAAAAGCTCATTGACATGCAGGGTGGTCTCAAAAGTGCTACAAGCGAAATCAGGGTGCGAAATCTGGATAGAAACAGAGTGCTGGATGATGCCCGTGCATGGAAGGTTCAGTTGAATGTCTCCAAGGAATTAGAGAGGACCTTGCGGGGCCAATTGAAGGAAGCAAAAGCACAGTTGAAGACTCTTACTGCTGACTATGAGAGCAAGCTCAAAACTGAGGTACAAGCAAGAAAGCTGGTGCGAGAGAGGCTTGAAGACTGTCAGGCGCTGCTTCAGGGGGAGCTTAGGAAATCTAGGGCATTGGAGGACCATGTGAAGCACCAGGGTGATTTGCTAGAGAGGTTCAGGGCTGAGATGTCCTACTTGATGGAAGAGCATCGAAGATTGGATGATCATTGCCGGCGCCTGCAAGAGAAGTATGCACTCTTATCCAAGCTGTGCTATGATACTGTTACAGGCCTTCCAAGGCGCCTCAGAGCTGCAGAGATTGCTGTGGATGTGTGCACTACTCCGGTAGAGGTCAGAAGATTCATCGAGTATGTCAGGGGTTTGATCTTGGAGATGAGGGGGCAGGCAGATCGTCCTTCCACTTCAAGAAAGAGGAAGAGGAACCAATGCAGGGACTTAGTTGTCGTTTGAAATTCTGATTATTATAGTTTCCTTTTAATTGTTGCTTTGAAAACTCTTTATGATGTACTCCTGCTTTTACGTTATGAATAAATAAAAGGATTATGTGTTTCAGTTCAAATAAAATTGTACGGTTCATTTCACATTCTCGATCCTTGTTGTTTACCCAAAAAAAAAATATGTGATATCCCCGGCACCACGTAAAAAAATATGTGATATGCCCGTGATTTGTGTCTCGTTCCAGATATAGTCCTTCCTCCAAAGTTTAAGGCACCTGATTTTGACAAGTACCGGGGTGCTGGTTGTCCATCAAGTCATATAACCATGTATTGCCGAAAAATGGCTGCGCATGCTAGTGATGATAAGCTGTTGATCCACTGCTTTCAGAATAGCTTAGCTGGGGCATCCTTAGACTGGTACATGCAGTTACAGTCTTCCGACATCCATAGTTGGAAGGACCTCTCAGAAGCCTTTTTGAAACAGTACCAGTACAATATGGATATGGCTCCAGATCGATCTCAGTTACAGCACATGGGCAAAGGAGATAAAGAATCTTTTAAAGAATACGCCCAACGGTGGAGAAGTACAGCTGCACAAGTAAAGCCATCACTAACAGAGAAAGAGATGGTATACATGTTCATGGAAACTCTTCCGGCAATCTACTATGACAGACTGATAGGGAGTGTCTCGTCAAATTTCACAGATATGGTAGTTATTGGGGAAAGGCTTGAAAACGGTTTGCGTAGCGGGAAGATCGCCAACCACTTTGGTAGTTCAGGTAGTTCAGGCAGTTCAGGTGGACAAAGAAAGCCCTCTTCTCATTTCCCTTAAAAGAAAGAGGGAGAGACCAATGTAATTTCCGGAGGAAATCCATCTTTCTGTACTCCACCGCAGACGGTACCATTCTCGGCACCAGTGCAACCTCAACGAGCCAATGATGGTTATAAAGCCCAGAACTACCAGTATAAGAAGCGCGTCAGTTTTGATCCAATCCCGATGACTTACACGGAGCTGTTCAATTATCTGGTCTCCAAAAACCTAATCAACACTCGCTCGATGAAGCCTCTCCAGCCTCCTTTCCCTAGGAGCTATAATGCCAATGCTACTTGTAGTTTTCATGAGGGTGGAATCGGTCACACAGTGGAGGACTGCAAAGCTTTTAAGTACGTAGTTTAGGACTTAATCGACGCTAATTGGATTTCTTTCAAACAGAACAGTCCAAGTATAACTACAAATCCACTGCCAGGACATGGGAATCCGTCGACCAATGCAATAGAAGATTCTACTAGACAGGTGATAGGGGAGGTTGAGAAAATTAAAACTCCCTTGGATGCCATTCACGCTGAATTGTGTCGATTTGAGGTCATTGAGAAAGGATGTTGTCAGGAGAATGGATGTGCTGATTCCCTGTGTAAAGGGGTCTGTGAAGTTTTTAAGCAGATCTTGCAAGACTTGATGGACCGCTGTGTAGTTCAAGTAGTTACTTTTGAAACAGAAGAAAGCGTGATGACCCTTCAGTCTAATAATGGCAGAGAAGTCAGAAAGCCAATTGAGATTTTATATGATTACAATCCGAGGCAAGTTCAAGCCAAAGCTCAACCCATAGTCATTGAGGTCCCTGCTCCCTTTCCATATGAGAAAGATAGTGCTGTGCCCTGGAAATATAGTACTTTGCCTCCAGTGGAGAGTTCTCCAAGTGCATCTGCTGTCACCAATATATCAGGAGTGGGTAGAATGACGAGAAGCGGCCGTATGTATGCTCCGGAAACTCTTCGGGTTGAAACGTCTAAAGATGCTGAAGACAGGGTTAGAAAAGGAAAAGAGAAAGTATCAGAGGATACCCAGGGCAAGAAAGTAACAGAACAGGAAGCCAGTGAGTTCTTAAGGATTATCAGCCAAAGTGATTATCAAATTGTTGATCAGTTGAAACAAACTCCAGCCAAGATCTCTATGCTGTCGTTACTGCTCAGTTCAGAAGCTCATCGGACTGCCCTGATGAAAGTACTCAATGAAGCCCATGTTGCTGAAGGTATCTCTGTGTGTCAGTTTGATGGGATTGTAGGAAACATCGTGGCAGCTAATCATTTGACTTTTGCTGACGATGAGTTACCCCCAGGAGGAAGAAAGCACAACCAGGCTCTGCATATCTCCGTCAAATGCGGAGACTATGTGTTGGCTCGGGTTTTGATTGATAATGGGTCCTCACTAAATGTCATGCCGAAGTCCACTATGGACAAAATGGATGTGGACTGCTCTTATACGAAGCCTAGTTCGACGTTAGTGAGAGCGTTTGACGGGTCGAAGAAGGAAGTGCTAGGGGAAGTGGAGTTCCCAATTCAGATTGGGCCGGAGACCTTTTATGTGAATTTCCAAATCATGGACATCACTTCATCATATAGCTGCCTGTTGGGGAGACCGTGGATTCACATGGCGGGAGCTATTCCCTCTTCCCTACACCAGAGGGTCAAGTTTGTGGTAGATGACAAGATTGTTGTTGTGTTTGGTGAAGAAGAAATGTTAGTCAACAAGCCATCTCCATTCCGTTATGTGGAAGCCGCTGAGGAATCTCTGGAGACCTCCTTTCAGTCCCTTGAAATTGCTAATGCTGTATTCGGAGGGAGCAAGCTTCTGTCACCAGGGTCAAAATTGTCAAGGAATGAGGAAATGGTCGCCAAGATCATGTTAGAACAAGGATACAAGGTGGGATGTGGTTTAGGCAAGACTGGTCAGGGGATTCTTGTGCCTATTCAACTGAAGGAAAATCGAGACCGTTGTGGGTTGGGGTACCAGCCGAATCAAGCCGAGAGAAAGGGGATGGCAGAGGAAAGAAAGAGCAGGTGGTTGGCCAAACTGAGAGGTCATGATCCTTGGTCAAAAAAGATCCCTATCTGTGATATTCGCCAGAGCTTTAAAAGTGCAGGGTTTCTGGACCCTAATCAAATCGCTGCCATTGAGGATGGTCCTGGAGTTGAAAAAGGTGATACCAGCCTGGTCCGCCGTTGCTTTGCCGGTGAAAAGTTGAAGAATTGGGAAGCTGCTGACTTTCCCGTGGCTTTTAATTCAACGTAATAATTTGTAATGCACCCCTGTGGCTCTGCCCAAGGCCATATAATAAGTTGTTAGGGGCACGCATGTTTTTATCTTCATTGCTATCATCATCAATAAAAACGTTGTTTTTGAAATTCATCAATAAAATCATTTATCTTAATTTCATGTGTCTTCTCCGCTTTATTTTATTTTGCCTGTTTGTTTCGCCTTTCATTCTGCTTTTTGCCTCTGCAAATGCAGATCAACAATAATTATCTCTGAAAATAACAATGCCGATGATCCATATTTTGACTTTGATCACCCAATTAATCAAACTGAGGGAGATGTTGAGGACAACTGGAAAACTCCTCCAGAACTGATGAGATTAATGGAACAGGAAGAAAGGGTCATTCAGCCTCACGGAGAATCAACTGAGGTAATCAACTTGGGTACAGATGAGAACAAGAAAGAGGTTAAGGTCGGTACCGCAATGAACGACAGTGATCGTATGAAATTAATTCAGCTCCTGCGCGATTACGTTGACATTTTTGCATGGTCGTATCAAGATATGCCTGGGTTGGATACCGATATTGTTGTGCACAAGTTGCCAGTAAAGCCAGAATGCCCGCCTGTAAAGCAAAGACTAAGAAGAATGAAACCAGAGATGTCGTTGAAAATCCGGGATGAGGTAAAAAAGCAGTTTGATGCCGAGTTTCTAGCGGTTGCCAAGTATCCTCAATGGGTTGCCAATATCGTCCCGGTTCCGAAGAAGGACGGGAAAGTCAGGATGTGTGTCGATTACAGGGATCTGAACAGAGCCAGCCCAAAGATGATTTCCCCCTACCCCACATTGATATTCTGGTGGACAGTACAGCCCAACACTCTTTATTCTCCTTCATGGACGGATACTCAGGATACAATCAGGTAAAGATGGCTCCGGAAGATATGGAGAAAACAACCTTCATAACTCTCTGGGGAACCTTTTGCTATAAGGTGATGCCTTTCGGACTCAAAAACGCCGGTGCAACGTATCAGAGGGCCATGGTGACATTGTTCCACGACATGATGCACAAGGAAATCGAGGTGTATGTGGATGATATGATTGCTAAATCCAAGACTGATGAAGAGCATATTGGGAATCTGCAAAAACTCTTTGAACGTCTAAGGAAGTTCAAACTCAGATTAAACCCAGCTAAATGCACCTTCGGTGTAAGATCCGGAAAGCTACTGGGATTCATCGTCAGTCAGAAAGGGATAGAAGTTGATCCAGATAAAGTCAAAGCAATCCTTGAAATGCCAGTACCAAAGACTGAAAGGGAGGTCCGTGGTTTTCTTGGGAGACTGAACTATATCTCAAGGTTCATATCCCAACTGACAGCCACTTGCGAGCCTCTCTTTAAGCTGTTGTGCAAGAACCAAGAATCCAAATGGAACGATGATTGTCAGAGAGCCTTCGAGAGAATTAAAGAGTATCTTCAGAATCCACCAATTCTGATGCCACCGGTGTCCGGAAGACCGCTGATCTTGTACCTAACCGTGTTAGACAATTCGATGGGGTGTGTGCTGGGGCAGCATGATGAGTCAGGCAAGAAAGAACATGCTATTTATTACCTGAGCAAGAAATTTACTGACTGCGAGACAAGATACACAATGCTGGAGAAGACTTGTTGTGCTTTGGCTTGGGCTGCTCATCGTTTAAGGCAGTACATGCTGAGCCATACAACTTGGTTGGTGTCTAAAATGGATCCGATCAAGTACATTTTTGAGAAACCAGCTCTCGCAGAACGGATTGCCCGTTGGCAGATGTTATTGTCAGAATATGATATCCTGTACGTCACGCAGAAGGCAGTCAAGGGCAGCGCACTTGCTGAGTACTTAGCTTGTCAGCCTATCCCAGAATACCAGTCGATGCAGTATGATTTTCCCGATGAAGACATCATGGCACTATTCGACGAGGGGAAGTCCCAAGAAGATGAAAGATGGAGGATGATATTTGATGGTGCATCCAACATGTGGGGGCATGGGGCCGGAGCTGTGTTAATCTCTCCAGACAATCGCTTCATTCCGGTCACTGCAAGACTGAGCTTTTATGTTACAAATAACATTGCGGAATATGAAGCATGCATCCTGGGTACTCAGGCAGCCCTTGAATGGAAGGTCAAAAGGCTTGATGTGTATGGTGATTCAGCCTTGGTTATTCATCAGGTGCGAGGTGATTGGGAGACCAGAGATCCCAAATTGATTCCCTATTATGATTATGTTCAAGAATTGATGGAGTCCTTTGAGGAAGTCACTTTCCAGCATATCCCTCGAAGCGAAAACCAGTTGGCCGATGCTTTGGCAACCTTGTCGTCAATGTTCAACATCAGCTGTGACAAGAGTTTAGCTCACCTCAGAATCCAGCATAGGGATCTGCCAGCACATCATTACTGCGCTGCAATAGATGAAGAGCCTGATGACAAGCCGTGGTACCATGATATCAAGCAGTACATCACCACCAGGGAATACCCTCCTGGGGCATCAGAAAATGACAAGAGAACTACGTAAGCTTTGAATTCTCCATCGCACCGGGAGATACGTAGGAGCGGGTCACATCCCGTCAAGCACACTTTTAAAAAACAATAAAAAGATTCTTCTTTTCCCCGTTTTCAAAAACACTTTTCTCAAATAAAAAGAAGTAGAATGAATTGTTTCAAATCAACTCTGTCAAAACCGCACATCAAGTTAAAGGTTCCCTTTCGGTAGAAAGGAGGTGTGGGGTGCTAATACCTTCCCCACACCTAACCGACCCCCGAACCTACATCTCTAGTTCTCATAGGGCCACCCGCCTTAAAAAGGACCCTTTTTCAATGTTTTGGTCCCTAAATAAAAAATGTTGATGGCGGCTTCACAAATTTTCACGTTGTACGATGAAAGGTCCAATCCGGATTTTTCGAGGTGCAACAGCTGGCGACTTCACTGGGGAACTTGTTAGAGTTGCTGCGGCGCACGAGCCGGGTGCAGGTTTGCTTTATGATTTGCCATCTGAAGTGATTGATGGGCGCAATTATTTTCCTTGCAACATTAATTTGTTTTTGAGAAATCACTTCCTTCCCGTGACTTTTGGGGATTTCGCAATGATTGCAATGCTCTAGGATTTATGCACATGTTTTACAATTCAGTATTACCATCATCATAAAACGTTTATTTTGAGCAGAAAATAGAAAAGCAAACTGATATGAGAAAAATTGAACATTATTGATGTGGAAACCGGTCGTACAGAATGTTACGACGACTGTTCGGAAATATATTAGCTGATGAATTAGTAGTTGTTGTTCTTGTTTCATTAGTACCTTTAGTAGTTCCTATACCTGTTATGTTCCTTGGATTATTTACAAGTGGTATTCAAGCTCTTATTTTTGCTACTTTAGCTGCGGCTTATATAGGTGAATCCATGGAAGGGCATCATTGATGAGTTATCGAAATAGTATTTTTTGAGTTTAGACCTCCACAAAGTAGGTGCGGCTCACGATAATCTACTTTTTGAATTAAAAATAATCAAAAGTATTATCCACCCCCCCAAAAAAAGAAAGATGCAATTGCAATAAGGATAAGGTATAAATAAAATACCTATACGATTTAGTGTAATGTATGTACTATAATAATAAAAGAAAGGGTAGGGGAGTCAAAGTAGATGTATATATAATCTAATCGATATAAGACAACTCTTTCCTTTTTTGTAGGTTTCAAAGAATAATTCTCGAATCCGATTCAATATAAGACACAACTAATTGGTTTACGGTATGGAAGAAACACATGTATATGTCATATTAGATCTTCACTAGTTATATATGAATATATATCTAAATTTTATGAATATATATCTAAATTTGTCCTGCTATTACTCTAAAATTAGATGGGGATTCAAAAAACAAAGCCCTTCCGTTTCATCTGTTGTAATTGTGAATTGAATATGGAATGACTAAAAAAATGAAATAAAGAACGAAGAATTTAAAGAAAGGTTCTTAATAAGAATTTAAGATAAGAACAAAAATTGTATGTATTCACAAAAAACTACATGGGTAGAAAAGAAAAAAGAAATATCGAAGTAATTTGGATAGTTCAATAAATATTATTATATTATTTCAGTTTGTAATTTCAATTACACTTTGACTAGATAAAGATAAATATGAAGAATGAAATAATAAAGTCATAATTTCTTGGTTGATTATATTATTAACTATTTCTTTTCTTTATTTTATTTGGAATAGGAGAAACTTATCATGAATCCGCTAATTTCTGCTGCGTCTGTTATTGCTGCTGGGTTGGCCGTCGGGCTTGCTTCCATTGGACCTGGAGTTGGTCAAGGCACAGCTGCAGGGCAAGCTGTAGAAGGGATTGCGCGACAACCGGAAGCAGAGGACAAAATAAGGGGTACTTTATTACTTAGTCTGGCTTTTATGGAAGCTTTAACTATTTATGGGTTGGTTGTAGCATTAGCGCTTTTATTTGCGAATCCCTTTGTTTAATCTTTTAAAAATAGAAAAATAAAAATACATGTTCTTTTTTCCGTGGACTTTCTTTACTGCTCTTGCTTTTTTTTCAAATTCTATTAAGATCTCACTCCTATAATTTTTTCTTCATAACACGGGGGAAGGACGGATTTATGGGTGAGGGATCAACATACTGATTCGCCTTCTTCCCCCCCTTTTTTTTTAGTCCAATGAACCTTCCCCTTTTTTTATTTAGAAAGTTTTTATAAAGTGTTGAAAACAACTAGAGATTTTTCAATTGACATAAGAACTAGTATCTAATTCTAATAAGTATCATTCTTATGGGGAATCTTACAATTGACTAACCAATTCAAAATATAGAATATATTTATTAATAATTCATAAATATATTCTATAATTCTCTAATATATATATAATATTCTTCTTACTTACTTATATGAATATTCTTACTAATCGTAATTATTAGTAAGAATATTCATATAAGTACGAAATGCAAATTTTATTATTTTTTATTATAATTTCTTTATTATAATATAAATAAATATAAAATATATACAATAAAATATCATAAAAAAACTAAAAAAAAAAATAGGAATCGTAGAAAGAAAATTAGTCTATCCATAAGAGGAGATGCGATCATATGAAAAATATAACCGATTCTTTTCTTTGCTTGAGTTACTGGCCATCCGCCGGAAGTTTCGGGTTTGATACCGATATTTTAGCAACAAATCTAATAAATCTAAGTGTAGTTCTAGGTGTATTAATTTTTTTTGGAAAGGGAGTGTGTGCGAGTTGTTTATTTCAAAGAATAGATTGGATCCAACCAACTGCACTTTTTTCGTTATAACTAGGAAAATGTGCATAATCCCGCGAATGACTTCTTAATAAATTAAGAAAAAAATAGTTAAGAACCATAGCATTTCGTGATTCATTGGTAAATCTACTTTGATTCTCTATAAACCAAGAATTTTGGAACATTACCATGGTTAAAGCTACCGAGTTTGAAGTTTAGACGCAGTGTAGTATGCTTTCTACCACTATGTTAATACGGAAATGGTTTCAAAAAATGCAATTGTTGGAATTTTTTCGATATAGAACACTCATGTCGATAAAATGGCTTGAATTAAAATTACGATGAAAAATTGGAAAAACGGGTGTTTAACACCTCCTTTTATACAATGCGGAATCGATGACCTACGTATAAATGAATCAGAATTCTTTGGACTTGAAGAAAAAAAAACAGCTTTGCTGACAATTATTTATTTGGTCAGAAGAGTCCTCCAAATATTTCTGTCTTGTATTGGTAATTTCAAAATTTTTAGACATAGAAATACAGAAAAGAGGATAGGCTCATTCCATAATTAAAGATAGGAAAATTTCCTATACGGAATTGAGTTTGAGAGCCAAATGAATTGAAAGATTCATGTTTGGTTCGGGAAGAGATCATAGACATTTTGAAATAAATGGAAAGAGAATCTACTTTCATTAAGTGATTTATTAGATAATCGAAAACAGAGAATCTTGAGAACTATTCGAAATTCAGAAGAACTACGGGAAGGAGCCATTGAACAGCTGGAAAAAGCCCGGGCCCGCTTAAGGAAAGTAGAAACCGAAGCAGATCGGTTTCGAGTGAATGGTTATTCTGAGATAGAACGAGAAAAATTGAATTTAATTAATTCAATTAATACAACTTTGGAACAATTAGAAAATTACAAAAATGAAACCATTCAGTTTGAACAACAAAAGGCAATTCATTAAGTCCAACAGCGAGTTTTACAACAAGCGTTACAGGGAGCTCTTGGAACTTTAAATAGTAGCTTAAACAACGAGTTACATTTACGTACCATCAGTGCTAATATTGGTATGTTTGGGGCAATGAAAGACAAAAATAACTGATTAGTCGTTCTACTATAATCTAGAATATAGGCATTATTTTTTTTTTGTTCTAAAAAGAAGCAAATTAAGAAATATTCATGGTAACCATTCGTGCAGATGAAATTAGTAAAATTATCCGTGAACGTATTGAGCAATATAATACCGAAGTAAAAATTGTAAATACAGGTACTGTACTTCAAGTAGGCGATGGCATTGCTCGTGTTTATGGTCTTGATGAAGTAATGGCAGGTGAATTAGTAGAATTTGAAGAGGGTACTGTAGGCATTGCTTTGAATTTGGAATCCAAAAATGTTGGTGTTGTATTAATGGGTGATGGTTTGCTGATACAAGAGGGAAGTTCGGTAAAAGCAACAGGAAGAATTGCTCAGATACCAGTAAGTGAGGCTTATTTGGGTCGTGTTGTAAATGCCCTAGCTAAACCTATTGATGGTCGAGGAGAAATCTCAGCTTCGGAATCTCGGTTAATCGAATCTCCCGCTCCTGGTATTATTTCGAGACGTTCCGTGTATGAGCCTCTTCAAACGGGACTTATTGCTATCGATTCCATGATCCCTATAGGACGCGGCCAGCGAGAATTAATTATTGGGGACAGACAAACAGGTAAAACAGCAGTAGCCACAGATACGATTCTCAATCAACAGGGACAAAATGTAATATGTGTTTATGTAGCTATTGGTCAAAAAGCATCTTCTGTGGCTCAAGTGGTAACTACTTTACAAGAAAGAGGAGCAATGGAATACACTATTATAGTGGCTGAAACAGCAAATTCTCCAGCTACATTACAATACCTTGCTCCTTATACAGGAGCAGCTCTGGCTGAATATTTTATGTACCGTGAACGTCACACTTTAATCATTAATGACGATCTCTCCAAACAAGCACAGGCTTATCGCCAAATGTCTCTTCTATTACGAAGACCACCAGGTCGCGAAGCTTATCCTGGAGATGTTTTTTATTTGCATTCGCGTCTTTTGGAAAGAGCCGCTAAATTAAGTTCTCAGTTAGGTGAAGGAAGTATGACTGCTTTACCGATAGTTGAGACCCAATCCGGAGATGTTTCAGCTTATATCCCTACTAATGTTATTTCCATTACGGATGGCCAAATATTTTTATCCGCCGATCTATTCAATGCTGGAATCAGACCTGCGATTAATGTAGGTATTTCCGTTTCCAGAGTTGGATCTGCGGCTCAAATTAAAGCCATGAAACAAGTAGCTGGTAAGTTAAAATTGGAATTGGCACAATTCGTAGAATTAGAAGCTTTTGCACAATTCGCTTCTGATCTCGATAAAGCTACGCAAAATCAATTGGCAAGAGGTCAACGATTGCGCGAATTGCTTAAACAATCCCAATCAGCCCCTCTCACTGTAGAAGAACAGATAATAACTATTTATACCGGAACGAATGGTTATCTTGATTCATTAGAAATTCAACAGGTAAGGAAATTTCTGGTTGAGTTACGGGCTTATTTAAAAACGAATAAACCTAAATTCAACGAAATAATATCTTCTACCAAGACATTCACTACTGAAGCAGAAGCCCTTTTGAAGGAAGCGATTCAGGAACAGACGGAACTGTTTTTACTCCAGGAACAAGTATAAAAAAATTGATTAAGAATTTCATAACTTTATAATTTTTTTTCATAATTTCAATTCAAAATAATATTATATATAAATATGTATAAATATCCAAGAAATTTGCGTCCAATAGGATTTGAACCTATACCAAAGGTTTAGAAGACCTCTGTCCTATCCATTAGACTATGGACGCTTTTCTTTCACTTTTCACGAAGTTTTCGTGAAAAGTGAAAGAAAAAAAGAATTCTATAGAATATTCTATTTCTCGAATAAATCGAATAAGAATAATTATTATTATTATAATAAAATATTAATAATAATTCAGACTAAATAATCAATTTAATATTAATAACGAAAAGTAATAGAATTAATATAGAATTTTTAGGATATAAGCGGGTAGCGGGAATCAAACCCGCATCGTTAGCTTGGAAGGCTAAGGGTTATAGTCGACGTTCATTCGTAATTTTGTTTGAACGTCTCTAATTCAAAACTGAACGTGAAACTTTTGTTTCATTCAGCTCCTTTACAGAACAATTTAAGAGATGGAAGACATGAAAAATAAATGACCCATAACATCTATGTCAGCCTTTCTTTTTATCTGTATCTGTATATATATACATATAAATACATATACGAATACATTTAAAACAGCTTGCTTTTTAGATGATCCCCATAGAAAATAAAAACAATCTGTTTTTTTCTAGTTACTTCGTTCTCTATTTCTATTTGAAAGAATCTTTAGGAAAAGAATAAAATTTCCATCGAGCTAAAAAAAGGATGTCGATGTTTCTAGTAAACTAGAAACATTCTTTACTAGCTATTTTGCTTCAATCTCTCTTATACAAAAGAAATAAAAAAAAATGGAAGATTTAGTTACGATTCGAAATAAATTTTATATATCTTTCTCCCTGGATCCTTTACTCATATTAAAAAATTGGGATTCTTGATCCAATTCCAAAAACTTATGTTTCATAATTTTAAAAACAATTCTAAATTGTATACAAATTACGATAATGTATATTATTCCTCGAATCGTTCGTTGAGAGGTATAAAGGATTAAAGCCCTTTAAGTAAGAAATAAAGTTTTTGATCGTGATAGGTATCACGCAAGGGATCCCTTAACTATTAAGGGGTCCTTAGAACGAATCGCACTTTTACCACTAAACTATACCCGCTACAATACCATTATTGTATATGAAAGGATCTTTTGTCGAACAAGGGAATCCATCATATTTCGTAAGAGCCACCTAATGAAATTAAGAAAAGGGGGCAAATCTCATTTTTGGATTTTATTTTTGCTGAAGGTATTTTGACAGATATATCTCTATATGATTACTTAATTCATAACACAAAAATGCATTGTGCAAGAATCCACAGTTCCATTCCTTTTTTTAAATACGTTACTCGAAAAAAAAAAGGAATAATAAAAAATGACTTTTTGATCTTATCTCATTTTGGTTCTATATCATAGGAATCAAAAAGTCATTTTTATTTCTGTTTGATCATGCTTAAATTAATTAAAAGTTTTTTTCAAATACATTCAAATAAATCGTTCTTATCCAGGATTCATGGGAAAAAAAGAGCCATGCTAGTACCTAGTTGGGCTCTGCTTGTATAAAAAAAAAAAAAAATAGAATAAAATCTATAATAATGAATAGTTATTGAAAATATCTATATATCATAATGAATAAAAATAAAATACAAAAAATAGAGATAAAATATAAAGAAGGCTTTTTTTTTTCAAGTCCTACTTTTTATTTATCAGATGTAACATAAAATAAACATAATAATTCAATTTTTTGAATTGGGGAGAGATGGCTGAGTGGACTAAAGCGTCGGATTGCTAATCCGTTGTACGAATTTTTGTACCGAGGGTTCGAATCCCTCTCTTTCCTTTTCCATTGATTGCTGATTTGGCATTTTTTTCTTTTGAACTGATGGAGCTTCTTTTTTTTTTGTTTTCCTTCCTAGTTTTTTTAATTGTTTTTACTAGTTAAAGATGTAAAATAGATAGAAAAACGAAAGGGCATGACAAATGCAACAGGTAACTTTGGTCCTCTATTCACTGTGTTCGGTACCGGAGTACAGGCCTAAGGCGCCCGAGTCCTAGCATGGGCCGGATCCGGGGCTTAGGATACTTGCGTGCTTCCAGTTGAGTTAGTCTTCTAGGACGAAGGCTGAGTTTGATGGATAGGGGCTGGAGCTCGGACCGTCCGAGGTGATCCTCTGTCCCGTCGGGTGGGGGGTACCTGCAAGACACTCCGACGCTCAAGTCAGTAAGGGATAGAGATGGATAAGATAGAGAGAGAGAGATCAAAGAGAACTGTATGAATTGTGAGTGCGGTGTTGCACCGTGGTTAATTTCAGGATGCGTAGATGTAAGAAATGTCAAAAGCGTACCTGGATTGGAGGGCGGAGACAAAGTGTCGTACCTGGGCCGTTGGATGCGTGGGAACGATCCTGACCTTTGGGCACGATTGGGACGCGGAAGTGCATGTCTGGAAGTACGAAAGTGGGCAAGGCCCAAGCCAGTGATGGTTTGGCCAAGTCTGGAACAGTGGCCCCTCAAGTCGAGGGCGAGGGCATCATGAGTTCGGCCTCGGCTTGTTTTCTACTTGCCCTCCGACGTGAGGACTTGTGAGTCCTGCTATTTCCTGAAAGGTAAATTAGATATATACGCACTGCTTTGAGGAGTTCGGGTACCTGTTTGCACAGAGTTGAAGAGGCGCACATTAATTCGTTGCGACACTTCGCCTCCTGCCTCTATAAAAGGCGAGTTGGAGATCCGTTTGATTATTCTTGCACATTTTATCCTCCTGAGCTCTACAAAGCTTCTTGTTGGCGCACGAGATCAACATTTCACCTATCGACGTCATTTCCTGGGTTTACTCTTCACCGAGATCAGCATTCAGTCCGATATCCGAAAGTTCCTGCATAAGGGTTAGTTTCCCTGCATGAACTTTTTAAATGCTTAAAACATTTTGTTAGCGGCCGACGTCGTCGTCTCGGCGATTATCGCTGCTCACTCCAGGGGGAGGAGGTAGTCCGGCCTCGGGAGCTTCTAAGGCCCAGACACATACCGCTTAAACTTTAGGAAGCCTGATATAGATAGATTTAGCTAGTGATGGTGCCATCCTCCCCTTGCAGATAATGGTCCGAACCAGGAGTGAGGAACACCCTATTCCTGGAAAGCCACCTAGCAAACCAATCTTGAGGAAGTCGGCCAAAGAAGATCCATTGCCGGCCCCTAGGGGAGCCCCGTCTCTGATGTCCTCGACGTATGCCCCTTCCCTTGCGGCGTCGGGGGCTTCGGCTAGAGAGCCGGTTTGTCAGACTTCTTAGTGTACAGTTGAGAATCCAGAAGTGGGAGATGCTGAAGTCGGGTCTTGGGTAGAAGAACTTGAAGCCGAGGTTGAGGCGGATGAAGAAGAAGTCGTAGCTGAGGATCAGTACAATTGGGTCGCCAAGAGGATCTACAACACTGCGAGAAATGTATTGTCGCTCCTGCTGAACAGAGGTGGAAGCTGATCAAGTCCGAGGACTATCCAGTGTGCACGGAATACAATGGAATAGGGTTCTTCTTTTATGGGGTCGTCCTGGAGACCATGGGGGTTCGAAACACTTACTGATTTCCAGAAGGGAGTGTTGAGGTTTCTGCACGTGGCTCCTTCGCAACTGCAGCCGAATGGTTGGGGGTTTGTCTGAGGCTTCGAAACAGCCATGGAGCGCCTCGGGAGGGTTCCCACTGCGGAAGCCTTGTTCTGCTTCTTCAACGTGCTCCGTTCTCCGGAAGCTGGGACGAAAGGCAAGAGGCAAGGACACGTTGGACTTAGGTGCAATGCCGGTCGTTCTTATTTCTTTCCAGCCAACGATTCAAACCGGGACTTCAAGCCAAACTTCTTCTTCGTCCGGGCTCTGAGCAGTGTTGCCGAGCTTTCAATTGGAGACTTTGAAGATGGAAAGTTAACGAAGGTGCACTTCCTGCTGTCCTGGGATCAGAGGCACTTTGTCCGAGATGGAGTGGAGATCGGGACCCATAGATACATGATGAACCCTGACAAGCTGGAAGGAGAGAATAAAAAATCATACGAACTGATCAATAAATGGGGGAAGGCGATGGTTAAGGCCGGCTTGAGATTTCACTGCGGCTCTATGATAGATGCCGTGGCCGAATCCAAAGCCAAACTGAATAGATACTTCGATACTTGTAATTTCCTTTTTATTTGATCTTTCCTTGTTGACTTGTATTATGCCGGCTTCGGCAAGTCATTGTTGTTGATTCCTTTCTCATTGCTGCAGGTAAAACGGAAGAATTGGATCTTGATGCTGTTTTTGCTGAGTCCGGGATGGACACATCGGCCAAGGTTGATAAAGCTCCTATCAAGAAGATAACAGAGAAGAAAACTTCAGGGTCGGTCTCGGGGACCGGCCCCTTGTCACATAAACAGGCAGGTAAGTCCCACTCTGGGGGCAAGCCTGCCCAAGAAAAACAACAAAAGCCAGAAACTCAAACGAAGTCTCCGGCAGTCTGGTCCTCCTCCATGAATCCGAACTCGGGGTCCGGCACCAGGGACAGTCGAAAATGGGACAATGCTGAAGCCGCCTCCGACGAACCTGCTGTGCAGAAAAAGCAAAAACAAATGCAGCAAGACAAGAGTATGGAGAAGGGGAAAGGCAAGGCTTCCCAGGTTGACTTTGAGGCCTGCATCTGGGTCAGCCAGACCGGTGCCGGGGTCATCAAAAAATTGCAAGAGCTGGCAGCAGGCAAATTATCTGACCGCCTCCGAGGTAACATTTCTGCCCTTGATGCTGAAAGTAGGAACTTAAAAGGCAAGTTAATTCATATATATCGCGAGTTAAGCACTTACCGAGACAATAATTTGGTATCTTATTCTGAAGACAACCGGGGCCTGCAGGAGGAGCTGGAGAAGCTGAAAGGAGTCTAGGAACAACTTGAGGATGCAAATGCCAAACTTGGCCAGTAAACGAAGGCTATTGCTGAGATTCCGACGCTGAAGGCCGACCTCAAAGCGGTCCGGGAGAGGTTGGAGGCTGCCAAGGCTGAAAAGAAGAAGAACGCCGAGCTGGTGGAGCAGTTGAAGAAGGAAAAGGACGAGCTTACCATGAATATGGCAAGGGCTGCCAAGTCTGGCTTCGATCGTTGCCTCAATATGGCCGTAGTGTTGGAGGCCGGGCTGAACATCAACATGTTAGATGCCAAGTACAAGGATGAAAACGGGAAGATCGTTTACAAGGGTACAGTGATCTATGACCCTGCTGCAACTCCCATTCCTGATGATGACGTGCCGACCAATCTAGAGCAGGTAGCCGAGGCTGAGGAAGAGAAAGAGGCTGAGAAAGCTGCCTGACTCCTTTGAATTCTTTTCTTCTGATTTTTTGTTGATTGGCTTCGGGCATGTCCGGGGCCAATCTTAATTTGTAACATACACTAGGCACCGTCCCTTTTATATTCCTTGAATTATTTGCATGTTTTGATTGAAGGCTTGCAGTAGAGTAGAAATCCGTTGCCGAGATTAGAGAATAAAATCTTGTAGAACGCCAAGCTCTCGCATAGGTAAAATAATATAATTCCTTTGCGGATGGTATAGTAGAATTCCGACGTTGATAGTAGAAATCCGGACACCTGTGAGATTCCTGCAATTTAGAACAAGATTTAAGAGAGACCTGCTGAGGGCCGAGCTTCATAGATGGGAAGGCCACTACGGGTCCCCCTCTCCGTAGCGAGATTGCGTAAATAGAGCCGCCGTGGGCCTTAGTCTTTGCAGATGAGAAAGCCGCTGCGGGCTCCTCTCACCAGATATTCCTCCAACGGAGATCGCTGTGGACCTCCACCCTTCATCCCCTGATGGAGTGCGGAGCCCGGAGATCAGAGGCGCTGTAGGCTCGCACGAGGCAAAATTAGGAAGACCTCTGATGGAGCTCGTCAGCTCGGAGATCAGAGGGAGGTCGGCTCGCACGAGGCGAAATTGGGAACCCTTCGGCCTCTGATGGAGCTCGTCAGCTCTGACACCAGAGGGAAGGTCGGACTCTCTGATGGAGCGCGGGGCTCGGAGATCAGAGAGCTATTGGGGCCGCCGCGGGCTATTTGCTGGATGCCAGGAGCATGATAGAGATCCGAGGTTGGATAGAGAAACCTGCATAGAAATCTTGAAAGGGATTGGATGAAGATCCAATTAGAGATGGAGGTCCGAGACTAGACCCAAGAATTCCAAGAGATCCATTCCGATGAAGAGGTCCAAGATAGGATGGTGTTGCACCCCGAAAAAAATCCGGATTGGACCTTTCATCGTACAACGTGAAAATTTGTGAAGCCGCCATCAACATTTTTTATTTAGGGACCAAAACATTGAAAAAGGGTCCTTTTTAAGGCGGGTGGTCCTTTGAGAACTAGAGATGTAGGTTCGGGGGTCGGTTAGGTGTGGGGAAGGTATTAGCACCCCACACCTCCTTTCTACCGAAAGGGAACCTTTAACTTGATGTGCGGTTTTGACAGAGTTGATTTGAAACAATTCATTCTACTTCTTTTTTTTTTATTTGAGAAAATGTTTTTGAAAACGGGGGAAAAGAAGAATCTTTTTATTATTTTTTTTAAAAGTGTGCTTGACGGGATGTGACCCGCTCCTACGTATCTCCCGGTGCGATGGAGAATTCAAAGCTTACGTAGTTCTCCTAAGTTGAGAAACTTTGCGTTGGTGTTTTTTATTGTAGGGGTTTTCGGTCCTAGACTGTACAGTCCACTAGACCTAGAACAAAGACAACCCCGCCTGTACAGACGACGTGCCCCCCTACTTATTGAAAATGTTTTTTTTTGATTAAGGAAGAAAAAGATTTGTTGTGAGGTTGGTTGCTTTTATTTGAGCAAGTATCTTAGGCTCGCACGAACTGTACAGCTCGCTAACCCTAAGACGCTAACCAATACCGGATGTACATCCGACTCGATTCCTTACTCATTTTTGAAATAGGGTTCAAGTTGTTAATTACTTGTTTTGACTCTCATAAGTATCCCAAGATGTTTGAGCTGTACAGCTCCGATCTTAGGACGCTAGACAACACCGGCCGTACGTCCGACTTGCCTCCTTATGAGTTTTCAAAGAGGTTTATTGTTGATCTTAGAAAGACATTGATTGTCTTATGAAAACGATTTGAGAAAAGATTGAGTTTGGAAAAGCTTTAGAAAATGATTGATTTGAGGAAAGGAGAAGGGAGTTTGAGGGTGACATTGGTCACAAAAGATTTGTTGGGATGGCGTGGCATCCAAAAGGAAAAGAAAGTAGAACATTCAATCAATTTCCAAGTCAAGAACCAAAGCGCAACATTTATCAAATTGCAAGCAAAACAATCAACAATGCAAGCATAAGCATAAACATTACCGATTACAACATTTGAGCGCAAGAATGACACTTAGTCATCAACATCTAATGGCATGCATATGTAAGATCAACATTAACCAAATAGATTGCAAGAATAGGCACACAAATAGATAATGCAAAGGTTTAATTCAATTAAGTGTCAACACAAGATAAAGCACAAGGTTGAATCCCTTTTGGTAATCCTTGACACTTGAGACAATGCACAAGTGCATAAGTGTCTAGTCCTTTTACCAAATCATCAACATTAAAGCATAACATTGACCTAGAAAGAACATCACATTTGCAAGACCAAAAGTGACCAAAAGAGGGCATTAACAAGTCATTTTTATAACCAAAATTGATTAATCAAGTTAGAAACTAGCATTTGCATTTTCAAGCAAGAATTGCACAAAGAAAATTGAATCATCTTAGGCAATCCTCATCACTTAAAATGAAGTGCCTAAGGCACAAGTGAGAGTCCTCTTGCCAATCATCAACATAGAATAATTTTGCAAACAAGTTACTAACAAGCAAACCAAAGTTTACAATCAAAGCACAAGGTTGTGTTGAATCATCTTAGGCAATCCTCAACACTTAAAGTGAAGTGCACAAGGCACAAGTGTGAGTCCTCATGCCAATCATCAACATATAACAATTTGCAAGCAAGATACAATCAATTAGCAACAATATTTTGCAATCAAAACATCAAATCAATTGCGTTGAATCATTTTAGTCAATCCTCAACACTTAAAGTTAAGTGCTCAAAGGCACAAGTGTGAGTCCTCTTGCCAATCATCAACATAGAGTAATTTTGCAAGCAAAGTACATAACAACCAAACCAAAACAACTTGAGAAATCATTTTACCCAATATTGCAAACCCATTTCACAAGAAAATTAACAAACCCTAATTCTAATCATGATTTGCGAAGCATCACATCATTTTATTCAACAAAATGCAAAATCATAGTAAAAACAACATAAATCACAATTTATTCAACAAAATGCAAGATCATAGTAAAAACAACATAAATCACAATTTATTCAACAAAAATGCAAGATCATAGTAAAAACAACATAAATCACAATTTATTCAAGGGTGAGAAGCAATCTCAAACACCCAAGCCTCCCTAAGTGCTTGTCAAAATGTTTGAGACACCTCTCACCAACAACAATCAACAAATCAACAATATAACAACACTAAAATGCATGAATATGGTAGGATGAAAAATTAGAAACATGATATCTACATTTTGATGCAAAAAAGTTGAAGATGATGCTAGGTTTTAAGAAGTTTACCTCAAATCCAAGCTAAGGAATGACTAATATGAAGAACAAGACCACAAATCAACTTGAATCTTCACCAAACTTCAATGAAACCCACGAAATGCTTGCTTAAAAATGCCCTTTGATGATGCAAGCTTGAATTAAATTAGGAGAGAAGGAAGATATATGAAGTAGGAATGGAAATGAGGTGAGAAAATGGAAGTGAAATGAAGAAAAATGGAGGAGGGAATGGAGAGGAAATTCGGCCAAGGGAGGAGAGGAGAGGAGAGGTTTGTGTGCTAGGGTTTTGTGAATGAATTGTGAGGCCAAAAGTTCTTTTTGAGGTGAGGTTTCTAAGGTATATATAGAGAGCAACTAGGTTTAAGGGTATTTAGGACATTGTGCTTTTGCAAACCATTGAGATTTGAGCTAGAATTTGAATCAAAGGCCAAGATTGCAATGCACATGGATTAGGGACAAGGAGAAAACACAAATGAGTGAGGAATAGCTGGTCATACACAAAAATTATGAGTTTTTGTTGCACAAAAATTGTTGAGGGCACCTAGGTCATTCTACACAAAGTTGTAGCCTAGGATTTGATCTAGAATTTTAATCAATGGCTAGGAATACAACTCACATGGATCAAGGGCATGAGGAAACACAAAATGAGGTGAAAATGAGCTGGAAAATTCGGAGCAAATGAGGCCTTGGTGCCCAAGTTTTGCAAGCTTTGTCAAGAAAAATAGTACATTTTGTCTTATTGGGGACACTTCCTTATTTTCACCATTTTTGATTATTCTTTTCTAGATAATTCCATAAAAATCATGCCACTTTGGGCCATATCCTAGGAATCAATGATTGGGCCCAAAATTCCATGATATCACCCTTCCCAAAATTGATTTGAGACCTCACCTTGATGGAAATTCCCATTTTGCCCTTTTGCTTAAAATTTGAATTTTATGCCAAAAATCATGCATGCATGCGCACAAAAATTCATAACCCAAATCATCTAGATCCAAATAAATTCCTCTGAGATTGAACAATGATTTTTGGTGAGAAATTGCTTAATTTTGGAAATGACCAAAATACCCTTTTGCCCTAAAAACATTGTTTTTTTACAACAAATGCATTTCCACTCTAACAATGAATTTAAAAGCCCTAGAATGACTTTTAAAATCCCAAAAATGCATGCACAATGCTCTTCACTCTTCAAAATAAAACCACATTTCTCAATTTATTTATTTTTTTGTTGAGAATTAGGGTTTTGACCTAGGCGGACAAAATTAGGGTATGACAGCTGCCCCTCTTTATTTGGATTTTAACAAGGAATATGAATTGGCCGAAACATATTCCGAGGCAAAATAGAAATAAAGAATTCAGAAATTATACCAATTTTGTCTACTTAGAGAAACCAGAATTTTCCTTTTTCTTTTTTTCTCTTTTTTTGTTCCTTTTTGAAATATGATACAAATGCGATGAAAAGATTTTTTTTTTTCCTTTTTGGAATCAATTGGTGCCAACCCTCAATAAGCCAGCGAAAGCAGTAAAGAAAGCAAAAAACAAAAAACAAAAAAAGGGTGCCGGCCCTCATTAAGCCGGCGAAGGAGGCTGCCTAAAGCCTTTTAACGAATCGCGACGATCCGAGTTTGCACTTGGGCCTGGGGAGCACGTGGGCTCAAAGGGGTGGTCTTTCGAGCGACCGGGGGAGGGTACTATATCAAGTCTAGATCTCGATATTTCCCTAGGACTGCGCCATGTTTTAGGCCAACACAGCTATCCTTTTCGACTGGACCTATTGAGGTCAGGGGGACTTACTCGCAGCTCGAATACGAAGTGAAGTCAATCTTCTGGGGGACACGTGGGTCCAAAGGGGGATTCGGAAATCCAATTAGTCTTCTTCAGGGTCAATGCTTTCACACCGATCCAGGGGTGCCTGCTCTGGTCGCAGGACTTTTCTTCAGGTTTCTCAGGTTGGCGGTACCTGCACATGTCAGCAGATGCAATGCATGGTGCATGGAATGAATGCATGTTATGCAAAGGCCTGTTATGCGAATGCATGCGATGCGATGATTTTGGGTGAATGATGAATGCTGGGGAATGCTTTTCGTTCAGCTTTGATTGTTTTTTTTTTCTTTCATCTTTTAATTCTTCTTTTGATCAGCTTTCTGTTTTCTGATCATTTGTTTTTTCTTCTTTTTGCCTGATCAGCTTTTTTTTTTTTCTGATCATTTGCTTTTTTGTGCTCTTCTTTTTTTAATAAAAGGCTTATTCTTTTGCTGGTTCAACCGACCCGTGACACTCATGGCACAAGACTGGGGAACTTGTTAGAGTTGCTGCGGCGCACGAGCCGGGTGCAGGTTTGCTTTATGATTTGCCATCTGAAGTGATTGATGGGCGCAATTATTTTCCTTGCAACATTAATTTGTTTTTGAGAAATCACTTCCTTCCCGTGACTTTTGGGGATTTCGCAATGATTGCAATGCTCTAGGATTTATGCACATGTTTTACAATTCAGTATTACCATCATCATAAAACGTTTATTTTGAGCAGAAAAGAGAAAAGCAAACTGATATGAGAAAAATTGAACTTTATTGATGTGGAAACCGGTCGTACAGAAAGTTACGCCGACTGTTCAATACATTTGAAAATTTAAACTGCAAAAAGACACGAAAAAGAGAGAAAAGCTAGTTTCTAAATGTCCGTCTCTGTGGAACAATGCCAAACATTTATGTCCTTGACCTTGATCACCCCTCTATCCAAAGCTTCAGGAGTGTTGTATGCCCTTGTTTATTTTCATGCCCAAGTTTTCTGACCCTAATTTTTGCCTGGATCGCCCTTTGCGGGTTTTCAATCCACCGGGTCGCTCTGATTTTGCCTAGGCCGCCCTTTCGGGTTTTCAACCTAGCGAGCTAATTCTTACTTGGCTTATCTTTCTCTTTTTTCGTCTATTTCTTTCAGGCATAATACTTCTTCACTGAATCTGAATTGACTGGGTTTTTGAGCTCTTCACCGTCCATGTTGGTGAGTATTAGTGCTCCTCCAGAGAAGGCTTTCTTGACCACATAAGGTCCATCATAAGTGGGAGTCCATTTTCCTCGGGGATCGCTCTGAATGGGCAATATCTTTTTGAGCACAAGATCTCCCTTGTTGAACTCTCGAGGGCGAACTTTCTTGTCGAAGGCCGTCCTCATCCTCTGTTGATACAGCTGTCCATGACACAAAGCTGCAATTCTTTTTTCCTCAATGAGATTTAACTGATCCAGACGAGCTTGTACCCATTCAGCTTCTTCCAACTTGGTTTCCATCAATACCCGCAGGGAGGGTATTTCAACCTCAATAGGGAGGACTGCTTCTGACCCATATACTAGAGAAAAAGGGGTTGCCCTAGTTGAGGTACGTACTGAAGTGCGGTATCCGTGCAAAGCAAAAGGAAGCAACTCATGCCAATCTTTGTAGGTTACCACCATCTTTTGAACTATTCTCTTGATATTCTTGTTGGCCGCTTCGACTGCCCCATTCATCTTGGGTCGGTAGGGGGAAGAATTATGATGCTGGATTTTGAATTCTGTGCACAGGTCTTTCATCATTTTGCTATTCAGGTTACTGCCATTATCGGTGATGATCCTGTTTGGAAGGCCGTAACGGCAAACCAGATCTTTCTTTACAAACTTTGCAACCACAGAGCTAGTGATGCTTGAGTATGAGGCAGCTTCAACCCACTTGGTGAAATAGTCAATGGCGACAAGGATGAAGCGATGCCCGTTTGATGCTTTTGGCTCGATAGGACCGATGACATCCATCCCCCACATTGAGAATGGCCAAGAAGCAGTCAGAACGTTTAATGAAGCAGGTGGTACATGGATATGATCGGCATAGATTTGGCATTTGTGACACTTTCTTACAAAGCTGTAGCAGTCAGATTCCATTTGCAGCCAATAATAGCCGGCTCTTAAGATTTTTCTGGCCATGGTGTGTCCACTGGAATGAACCCCGAATGAGCCTTCATGGACCTCTTTCATAATCTTTTCGGCCTCCTCTTTTGCAACACACCTTAGGAGAACCATGTCATAATTTCTCTTGTAGAGAACTTCACCATTCAGGAAGAAATTCCTCGACAGCCTTCTGAGCGTTCTCTTGTCATTTTCTGATGCCCCAGGAGGGTATTCCCTGGTGGTGATGTACTGCTTGATATCATGGTACCACGGCTTGTCATCAGGCTCTTCATCTATTGCAGTGCAGTAATGATGTGCTGGCAGATCCCTATGCTGGATTCTGAGGTGAGCTAAACTCTTGTCACAGCTGATGTTGAACATTGACGACAAGGTTGCCAAAGCATCGGCCAACTGGTTTTCGCTTCGAGGGATATGCTCGAAAGTGACTTCCTCAAAGGACTCCATCAATTCTTGAACATACTCACAATAAGGAATCAATTTGGGATCTCTGGTCTCCCAATCACCTCGCACCTGATGAATAACCAAGGCTGAATCACCATACACATCAAGCCTTTTGACCTTCCATTCAAGGGCTGCCTGAATACCCAGGATGCATGCTTCATATTCCGCAATGTTATTTGTAACATAAAAGCTCAGTCTTGCAGTGACCGGAATGAAGCGATTGTCTGGAGAGATTAACACAGCTCCGGCCCCATGCCCCCACATGTTGGATGCACCATCAAATATCATCCTCCATCTTTCATCTTCTTGGGACTTCCCCTCGTCGAATAGTGCCATGATGTCTTCATCGGGAAAATCATACTGCATCGACCGGTATTCTGGGATAGGCTGACAAGCTAAGTACTCAGCAAGTGCGCTGCCCTTGACTGCCTTCTGCGTGACGTACAGGATATCATATTCTGACAATAACATCTGCCAACGGGCAATCCGTCCTGCGAGAGCTGGTTTCTCAAAAATGTACTTGATCGGATCCATTTTAGACACCAACCAAGTTGTATGGCTCAGCATGTACTGCCTTAAACGATGAGCAGCCCAAGCCAAAGCACAACAAGTCTTCTCCAGCATTGTGTATCTTGTCTCGCAGTCAGTAAATTTCTTGCTCAGGTAATAAATAGCATGTTCTTTCTTGCCTGACTCATCATGCTGCCCCAGCACACACCCCATCGAATTGTCTAACACGGTTAGGTACAAGATCAGCGGTCTTCCGGACACCGGTGGCATCAGAATTAGTGGATTCTGAAGATACTCTTTAATTCTCTCGAAGGCTCTCTGACAATCATCGTTCCATTTGGATTCTTGGTTCTTGCACAACAGCTTAAAGAGAGGCTCGCAAGTGGCTGTCAGTTGGGATATGAACCTTGAGATATAGTTCAGTCTCCCAAGAAAACCACGGACCTCCCTTTCAGTCTTTGGTACTGGCATTTCAAGGATTGCTTTGACTTTATCTGGATCAACTTCTATCCCTTTCTGACTGACGATGAATCCCAGTAGCTTTCCGGATCTTACACCGAAGGTGCATTTAGCTGGGTTTAATCTGAGTTTGAACTTCCTTAGACGTTCAAAGAGTTTTTGCAGATTCACAATATGCTCTTCATCAGTCTTGGATTTAGCAATCATATCATCCACATACACCTCGATTTCCTTGTGCATCATGTCGTGGAACAATGTCACCATGGCCCTCTGATACGTTGCACCGGCGTTTTTGAGTCCGAAAGGCATCACCTTATAGCAAAAGGTTCCCCAAAGAGTTATGAAGGTTGTTTTCTCCATATCTTCCGGAGCCATCTTTACCTGATTGTATCCTGAGTATCCGTCCATGAAGGAGAATAAAGAGTGTTGGGCTGTACTGTCCACCAGAATATCAATGTGGGGTAGGGGGAAATCATCTTTGGGCTGGCTCTGTTCAGATCCCTGTAATCGACACACATCCTGACTTTCCCGTCCTTCTTCGGAACCGGGACGATATTGGCAACCCATTGAGGATACTTGGCAACCGCTAGAAACCCGGCATCAAACTGCTTTTTTACCTCATCCCGGATTTTCAACGACATCTCTGGTTTCATTCTTCTTAGTCTTTGCTTTACAGGCGGGCATTCTGGCTTTACTGGCAACTTGTGCACAACAATATCGGTATCCAACCCAGGCATATCTTGATACGACCATGCAAAAATGTCAACGTAATCGCGCAGGAGCTGAATTAATTTCATACGATCACTGTCGTTCATTGCGGTACCGACCTTAACCTCTTTCTTGTTCTCATCTGTACCCAAGTTGATTACCTCAGTTGATTCTCCGTGAGGCTGAATGACCCTTTCTTCCTGTTCCATTAATCTCATCAGTTCTGGAGGAGTTTTCCAGTTGTCCTCAACATCTCCCTCAGTTTGATTAATTGGGTGATCAAAGTCAAAATATGGATCATCGGCATTGTTATTTTCAGAGATAATTATTGTTGATCTGCATTTGCAGAGGCAAAAAGCAGAATGAAAGGCGAAACAAACAGGCAAAATAAAATAAAGCGGAGAAGACACATGAAATTAAGAGAAATGATTTTATTGATGAATTTCAAAAACAACGTTTTTATTGATGATGATAGCAATGAAGATAAAAACATGCGTGCCCCTAACAACTTATCCTATGGCCTTGGGCAAAGCCACAGGGGTGCATTACAAATTATTACTTTGAATTAAAAGCCACGGGAAAGTCAGCAGCTTCCCAATTCTTCAACTTTTCACCGGCAAAGCAACGGCGGACCAGGCTGGTATCACCTTTTTCAACTCCAGGACCATCCCCAATGGCAGCGATTTGATTAGGGTCCAGCAACCCTGCACTTTTAAAGCTCTGGTGAATATCACAGATAGGGATCTTTTTTGACCAAGGATCATGACCTCTCAGTTTGGCCAACCACCTGCTCTTTCTTTCCTCTGCCATCCCCTTTCTCTCGGCTTGATTCGGCTGGTACCCCAACCCACAACGGTCTCGATTTTCCTTCAGTTGAATAGGCACAAGAATCCCCTGACCAGTCTTGCCTAAACCACATCCCACCTTGTATCCTTGTTCTAACATGATCTTGGCGACCATTTCCTCATTCCTTGACAATTTTGACCCTGGTGACAGAAGCTTGCTCCCTCCGAATACAGCATTAGCAATTTCAAGGGACTGAAAGGAGGTCTCCAGAGATTCCTCAGCGGCTTCCACATAACGGAATGGAGATGGCTTGTTGACTAACATTTCTTCTTCACCAAACACAACAACAATCTTGTCATCTACCACAAACTTGACCCTCTGGTGTAGGGAAGAGGGAATAGCTCCCGCCATGTGAATCCACGGTCTCGCCAACAGGCAGCTATATGATGAAGTGATGTCCATGATTTGGAAATTCACATAAAAGGTCTCCGGCCCAATCTGAATCGGGAACTCCACTTCCCCTAGCACTTCCTTCTTCGACCCGTCAAACGCTCTCACCAACGTCGAACTAGGCTTCATATAAGAGCAGTCCACATCCAATTTGTCCATGGTGGACTTTGGCATGACATTTAGTGAGGACCCATTATCAATCAAAACCCGAGCCAACACATAGTCTCCGCATTTGACGGAGATATGCAGAGCCTGGTTGTGCTTTCTTCCTCCTGGGGGTAACTCATCGTCAACAAAAGTCAAATGATTAGCTGCCACGATGTTTCCTACAATCCCTCAAACTGACACACAGAGATATCTTCAGCGACATGGGCTTCATTGAGTACTTTCATCAGGGCAGTCCGATGAGCTTCTGAACTGAGCAGTAACGACAGCATAGAGATCTTGGCTGGAGTTTGTTTCAACTGATCAACAATTTGATAATCACTTTGTCTGATGATCCTTAAGAACTCACTGGCTTCCTGTTCTGTTACTTTCTTGCCCTGGGCATCCTCTGATACTTTCTCTTTTCCTTTTTTATCCCTGTCCTCAGCATCTTTAGACGTTTCAACCCGAAGAGCTTCCGGAGCATACATACGGCCGCTTCTCGTCATTCTACCCACTCCTGATATATTGGTGACAGCAGATGCACTTGTAGAACTCTCCACTGGAGGCAGAGTACTATATTTCCAAGGCACAGCACTATCTTTCTCATATGGAAAGGGAGCAGGGACCTCAATGACTATGGGCTGAGCTTTGGCTTGAACTTGCCTCGGATCATATAAAATCTCAATTGGCCTTCTGACTTCTCTGCCATTATTAGACTGAAGGGTCATCACGCTTTCTTCTGTTTCAAAAGTAACTACCTGAACTACACGGCGGTCCATCAAGTCTTGCAAGATCGGCTTAAAAACTTCACAGGCCCCTTTACACAGGGAATCAGCACACCCATTCTTCTGACAACATCCTTTCTCAATGACCTCAAATCGACACAATTCAGCGTGAATGGCATCCAAAGGAGTCTTAATTTTCTCAACCTCCCTTATCACCTGTCCAGTAGAATCTTCTATTGCATTGGTCGACGGAATCCCATGTCCTGGCAGTGGATTTGTAGTTATACTTGGACTATTCTGTTTGAAAGAAATCCAATTAGCGTCGATTAAGTCCTGGACTACGTGCTTAAAAGCTTTGCAGTCCTCCACTGTGTGACCGATTCCACCCTCATGAAAACTACAAGTAGCATTGGCATTATAGCTCCTAGGGAAAGGAGGCTGGAGAGGCTTCATCGAGCGAGTGTTGATTAAGTTTTTGGAGACCAGATGATTGAACAGCTCCGTGTAAGTCATCGGGATTGGATCAAAACTGACGCGCTTCTTATACTGGTAGTTCTGGGTTTTATAACCATCATTGGCTCGTTGAGGTTGCACTGGTGCCGAGAATGGTACCGTCTGCGGTGGAGTACTGAAAGATGGATTTCCTCCGAAAATTACATTGGTCTCTCCCTCTTTCTTTTTAGGGAAATGAGAAGAGGGCTTTCTTTGTCCACCTGAACTGCCTGAACTACCTGAACTACCAAAGTGGTTGGCGATCTTCCCGCTACGCAAACCGTTTTTAAGCCTTTCCCCAATAACTACCATATCTGAGAAATTTGACGAGACACTCCCTATCAGTCTGTCATAGTAGATTGCCGGAAGAGTTTCCATGAACATGTATACCATCTCTTTCTCTGTTAGTGATGGCTTTACTTGTGCAGCTGTACTTCTCCACCGTTGGGCGTATTCTTTAAAAGATTCTTTATCTCCTTTGCCCATGTGCTGTAACTGAGATCGATCTGGAGCCATATCCATATTGTACTGGTACTGTTTCAAAAAGGCTTCTGAGAGGTCCTTCCAACTATGGATGTCGGAAGACTGTAACTGCATGTACCAGTCTAAGGATGCCCCAGCTAAGCTATTCTGAAAGCAGTGGATCAACAGCTTATCATCACTAGCATGCGCAGCCATTTTTCGGCAATACATGGTTATATGACTTGATGGACAACCAGCACCCCGGTACTTGTCAAAATCAGGTGCCTTAAACTTTGGAGGAAGGACTATATCTGGAACGAGACACAAATCACGGGCATCCTTGACTCTAACACTTGTACCTTCCACAGCCCTCAACCGTTCTTCAAGCACACGATACTGGTCTCTGGACTGAGAGTTTTCAAACACATGCCCCTGAGGATGACTACTCATGCCATAATAATTTCCCCCAAACTGAGCGGGACTTCCTACTTGATACGCAACATTCTGAGGATTGGTAGTGATCCAAGGAGTAAGACTGAGTGGATTTCTCTATAGCGCAGCATCATGATTAAGAGCGTGGACCTGTGGTCTACCAACAACTCCACCAGGTACGACCACAGCAGCCTGACTTGGCCCTGCTACCCCAGCTGGATTGGATTCAACATTTTGAGGCGTATAACCGACTGGCATTCCCCACGGGTACCTCTGAGCAGCTGGATGGCTCTGACCGCTTGCCCCTGGAGAGTGGACAAAATGAGGGATCCCTGTTCCCGGAGGAGGAATAGTAGTTGCAGCATTAGCAGACCTCGGAGGGGGAATGAAGGTGACAACTCCATCAGGGTTTACAACGGCGGTGGCCTCAGCACTGGCCCCACCTTTCAGATTCCTCAGCATACCCATCATTTCAACCATCTGGGCCTCCATAGCCCCTACCTTATCCTTCAAAACCCGGCTTTCTTGAGCTAGCTGCTCGGGGTTGAGTATCTCTATAACCGGATCATCCGGACCCGAGTGGTAACTCTCAATTTCAATGTCTGGACTTTCTTGATTCTCTGCCATGAGTCTTGCCTGTAGACGAGTGTAGTAACGGTGATGGCGAACCAGCTTGCCTTTTCTGTTTGTTTAAATATTTATTGTGTAAGAGCCTGAATGAATAGATGCATGATGCATGAAATGAATGGATGCATAAGTATATGTGTATGCATGCAATGCAAAATGCGTTCTTTTTTTTTTACGTGGTGCCGGGGATATCACATATTTTTTTTTGGGTAAACAACAAGGATCGAGAATGTGAAATGAACCGTACAATTTTATTTGAACTGAAACACATAATCCTTTTATTTATTCATAACGTAAAAGCAGGAGTACATCATAAAGAGTTTTCAAAGCAACAATTAAAAGGAAACTATAATAATCAGAATTTCAAACAACAACTAAGTCCCTGCATTGGTTCCTCTTCCTCTTTCTTGAAGTGGAAGGACGATCTGCCTGCCCCCTCATCTCCAAGATCAAACCCCTGACATACTCGATGAATCTTCTGACCTCTACCGGAGTAGTGCACACATCCACAGCAATCTCTGCAGCTCTGAGGCGCCTTGGAAGGCCTGTAACAGTATCATAGCACAGCTTGGATAAGAGTGCATACTTCTCTTGCAGGCGCCGGCAATGATCATCCAATCTTCGATGCTCTTCCATCAAGTAGGACATCTCAGCCCTGAACTTCTCTAGCAAATCACCCTGGTGCTTCACATGGTCCTCCAATGCCCTAGATTTCCTAAGCTCCCCCTGAAGCAGCGCCTGACAGTCTTCAAGCCTCTCTCGCACCAGCTTTCTTGCTTGTACCTCAGTTCTGAGCTTGCTCTCATAGTCAGCAGTAAGAGCCTTCAACTGTGCTTTTGCTTCCTTCAATTGGCCCCGCAAGGTCCTCTCTAATTCCTTGGAGACATTCAACTGAACCTTCCATGCACGGGCATCATCCAGCGCTCTGTTTCTATCCAGATTTCGCACCCTGATTTCGCTTGTAGCACTTTTGAGACCACCCTGCATGTCAATGAGCTTTTGGTCACTGGCAGCGATTTTCTCTTTGAAGTCAACAAGACATTTCTCTTTGAATTCATTTTCTTGCTCTAAGCTCTTTTTCTCTTGGAGCAGCTTTTCCAACTGGGCCTGCAATTCTGACTTCTCTTGCTGGGACTGAGATAAGGCAGCCTTGAGCCCCTCAACCTCCTCATTAAGAATAGGAGCAGGTGGAGGAACCTCAACTTCAACCTGAGGAAAGCCTCTAAATGGGAGCTTAACTGCTCGAGCCCGGAGCTGGACCCACTGAAGGTACTCTTCCCCCACACTTGTATCTTTGCGACCCAACTCATTACGCCCTTTCCTTACCGGCCTGTTCCAAGCACGAACAATCCTTCTCAACAAACTCAAATCCCCGGAACCTCTATCATGTAACACAAAGCCAACCAAAGACTCCATCAATGGTGGGTTTGTCATTGGGTAACCCAACTGCCTCAACGCAAGAACAGGGTTGTAGGTGATACATCCCCTAGTGCCAATGAGTGGAACATTCGGAAAGCCGTTGAGCTGAGAGATGAATTCTGGTGTATCTCGGGCCAGAGTGCACCACGAGATATCACCTCCTCTAAGGCTAGCAATAAACCACTTCCACTCGTCTTTCCCTTTGTTTTCAATGTGTCCTTTAAAAACATGTGAGGCGAACCACCGATACAGAACTGGCAAACAACACCTAACCATCCCTCCTCCCTTAGAGTGGCGATCAACAAGAGAATAGTACAAATCAGCTAAAATAACAGAGGTGGGGTTTTGTTCCCGCTTTTTGAATGCAGGGAACACATCAATAGCTGCAGCATCAACAAAATTCTCAACACAAGGGAACAAGACAACTCCATAGACAAGGAGGGCAAGCACATCAGAGAAAACCTTCCACTCCTTCTTGGCAAGTAGGGCTTCAGCTTCTGCTTTTAAGAATTTTCTTGACAGACCTTGCCTTTGACCCTTGCCTTCCACATTTTTAACCAAAAATTCCTCTTTAATCTGAAGAATGCCAGCCAAAGCCTCTGCTAACGAATACCTCTCCACATAAGAATACGGCTTGCAGTTCGCAGCAGGAAAGCCTAAGATCTTCTCAAATTCTTCTAAAGTGGGGACCAGCTGATAATCTTGGAAAGTGAAGCAACGGTATTCGGGATCAAAGAACTGGGTCAAAGCAGTGAGGGCCTCAGTTTGAACATTCACCTCTAGCAAATCGAGGAGATTACCATATGTACCCTGATAAGCCTCTTTTCGCCGTGGGGGAAGCTGATTACCGAACCTAACCAAGCTCTGGACGTCCTGTTGTTTGAAATTCCACTTGAGGGTTCTTTTCACATTCTGATCCATTTTTCTTTCTCCCCTTTTTTGGTATCTACAATTTCCCCGGCACTGGTGAGAATGCATGCAAAATGTATGAATGAATGCATGATGAGAAAAAATAATAATATTTTCAACACGACAGTTTTTCAAAAGCTAGAAATTCACATACATTTTTTTTGAAAAATTTTCGATTTATTTGCAAAAATCTTTATTCAGATGCAGGGGTATGCAGCTCCTTTGTGTCCTACAAGGTTTCTTAGAGACAGGGTCTATGGCTATTTCTACGGGTACACACTTCAAGGATAGCACTAAAAGAAGGACCCTAAATAAGGTTCCTAGAGCCAACGACCTCATCTGAGAGCACCGATCACAGGGCCGTACGTCCAAGTGATGGTATCATCAAACAAAGCCAAACTCTAGGTGAAGTCTTCGCAACCACCCAACAAGACGTACGTCCAGTGAGCAGCCACTAATGACTTCGTTCTAGCCTAAGATATGCTCTAGCCCGGGTATAGGGCTGTCTCACCAAGAAATATAAGGGTAAAAAGAGTGCAACGTGTGTGTAGGAGCACAACGACAAACATACCCCCCCACCTACAAAGAAAATCCAGAAACAGTCCATACAAAGAGTCGTCTACCCTAGGGTTTTGCAAGCATATATCATTTCAATACAAACAAGTAAACTAACCTAGGGTTCCAACAACAATCATATGCACTGCTTACCTCAAGAAAGGGAGCCAAGAAGAGGGGTCATAATAGAATCGGGGGAATGCATGAACTTACCTTGAAGAAAGGGAGCAAAGAAGAAGGGATCATAGTAGAATTGGGGGAATGATGCATGAGCTTACCTTGAAGAAAGGGAGCAAAGAAGAAGGGGACATGGGGATTGGAGAAATGCATGATCATATTAAGCATATAAACAAAAGAAGATGAAAGGAGAAGAAGGAACAAGAAGCGAACATAGAAGAAGAAGAGTCAAATGCACATGAATGCAACATAACAACACGAGAATGCAAGAGAACATTCAAACATCAGAAAGAGAGAAGAAAAAGAAGGGGAATAAAAGAGAGAAATAGAACAATCACATTCAAATCAAACAATTAAACCGCACATCAAGTTAATTAGGCCTGACCCTCGTTTTAAAAAAGAAAGTCCCCAGTGGAGTCGCCAGCTGTTGCACCCCGAAAAAAATCCGGATTGGACCTTTCATCGTACAACGTGAAAATTTGTGAAGCCGCCATCAACATTTTTTATTTAGGGACCAAAACATTGAAAAAGGGTCCTTTTTAAGGCGGGTGGTCCTTTGAGAACTAGAGATGTAGGTTCGGGGGTCGGTTAGGTGTGGGGAAGGTATTAGCACCCCACACCTCCTTTCTACCGAAAGGGAACCTTTAACTTGATGTGCGGTTTTGACAGAGTTGATTTGAAACAATTCATTCTACTTCTTTTTTTTTTATTTGAGAAAATGTTTTTGAAAACGGGGGAAAAGAAGAATCTTTTTATTATTTTTTTAAAAGTGTGCTTGACGGGATGTGACCCGCTCCTACGTATCTCCCGGTGCGATGGAGAATTCAAAGCTTACGTAGTTCTCCTAAGTTGAGAAACTTTGCGTTGGTGTTTTTTATTGTAGGGGTTTTCGGTCCTAGACTGTACAGTCCACTAGACCTAGAACAAAGACAACCCCGCCTGTACAGACGACGTGCCCCCCTACTTATTGAAAATGTTTTTTTTGATTAAGGAAGAAAAAGATTTGTTGTGAGGTTGGTTGCTTTTATTTGAGCAAGTATCTTAGGCTCGCACGAACTGTACAGCTCGCTAACCCTAAGACGCTAACCAATACCGGATGTACATCCGACTCGATTCCTTACTCATTTTTGAAATAGGGTTCAAGTTGTTAATTACTTGTTTTGACTCTCATAAGTATCCCAAGATGTTTGAGCTGTACAGCTCCGATCTTAGGACGCTAGACAACACCGGCCGTACGTCCGACTTGCCTCCTTATGAGTTTTCAAAGAGGTTTATTGTTGATCTTAGAAAGACATTGATTGTCTTACGAAAACGATTTGAGAAAAGATTGAGTTTGGAAAAGCTTTAGAAAATGATTGATTTGAGGAAAGGAGAAGGGAGTTTGAGGGTGACATTGGTCACAAAAGATTTGTTGGGATGGCGTGGCATCCAAAAGGAAAAGAAAGTAGAACATTCAATCAATTTCCAAGTCAAGAACCAAAGCGCAACATTTATCAAATTGCAAGCAAAACAATCAACAATGCAAGCATAAGCATAAACATTACCGATTACAACATTTGAGCGCAAGAATGACACTTAGTCATCAACATCTAATGGCATGCATATGTAAGATCAACATTAACCAAATAGATTGCAAGAATAGGCACACAAATAGATAATGCAAAGGTTTAATTCAATTAAGTGTCAACACAAGATAAAGCACAAGGTTGAATCCCTTTTGGTAATCCTTGACACTTGAGACAATGCACAAGTGCATAAGTGTCTAGTCCTTTTACCAAATCATCAACATTAAAGCATAACATTGACCTAGAAAGAACATCACATTTGCAAGACCAAAAGTGACCAAAAGAGGGCATTAACAAGTCATTTTTATAACCAAAATTGATTAATCAAGTTAGAAACTAGCATTTGCATTTTCAAGCAAGAATTGCACAAAGAAAATTGAATCATCTTAGGCAATCCTCATCACTTAAAATGAAGTGCCTAAGGCACAAGTGAGAGTCCTCTTGCCAATCATCAACATAGAATAATTTTGCAAACAAGTTACTAACAAGCAAACCAAAGTTTACAATCAAAGCACAAGGTTGTGTTGAATCATCTTAGGCAATCCTCAACACTTAAAGTGAAGTGCACAAGGCACAAGTGTGAGTCCTCTTGCCAATCATCAACATATAACAATTTGCAAGCAAGATACAATCAATTAGCAACAATATTTTGCAATCAAAACATCAAATCAATTGCGTTGAATCATTTTAGTCAATCCTCAACACTTAAAGTTAAGTGCTCAAAGGCACAAGTGTGAGTCCTCTTGCCAATCATCAACATAGAGTAATTTTGCAAGCAAAGTACATAACAACCAAACCAAAACAACTTGAGAAATCATTTTACCCAATATTGCAAACCCATTTCACAAGAAAATTAACAAACCCTAATTCTAATCATGATTTGCGAAGCATCACATCATTTTATTCAACAAAATGCAAAATCATAGTAAAAACAACATAAATCACAATTTATTCAACAAAATGCAAGATCATAGTAAAAACAACATAAATCACAATTTATTCAACAAAAATGCAAGATCATAGTAAAAACAACATAAATCACAATTTATTCAAGGGTGAGAAGCAATCTCAAACACCCAAGCCTCCCTAAGTGCTTGTCAAAATGTTTGAGACACCTCTCACCAACAACAATCAACAAATCAACAATATAACAACACTAAAATGAATGAATATGGTAGGATGCAAAATTAGAAACATGATATCTACATTTTGATGCAAAAAAGTTGAAGATGATGCTAGGTTTTAAGAAGTTTACCTCAAATCCAAGCTAAGGAATGACTAATATGAAGAACAAGACCACAAATCAACTTGAATCTTCACCAAACTTCAATGAAACCCACGAAATGCTTGCTTAAAAATGCCCTTTGATGATGCAAGCTTGAATTAAATTAGGAGAGAAGGAAGATATATGAAGTAGGAATGGAAATGAGGTGAGAAAATGGAAGTGAAATGAAGAAAAATGGAGGAGGGAATGGAGAGGAAATTCGGCCAAGGGAGGAGAGGAGAGGATAGGTTTGTGTGCTAGGGTTTTGTGAATGAATTGTGAGGCCAAAAGTTCTTTTTGAGGTGAGGTTTCTAAGGTATATATAGAGAGCAACTAGGTTTAAGGGTATTTAGGACATTGTGCTTTTGCAAACCATTGAGATTTGAGCTAGAATTTGAATCAAAGGCCAAGATTGCAATGCACATGGATTAGGGACAAGGAGAAAACACAAATGAGTGAGGAATAGCTGGTCATACACAAAAATTATGAGTTTTTGTTGCACAAAAATTGTTGAGGGCACCTAGGTCATTCTACACAAAGTTGTAGCCTAGGATTTGATCTAGAATTTTAATCAATGGCTAGGAATACAACTCACATGGATCAAGGGCATGAGGAAACACAAAATGAGGTGAAAATGAGCTGGAAAATTCGGAGCAAATGAGGCCTTGGTGCCCAAGTTTTGCAAGCTTTGTCAAGAAAAATAGTACATTTTGTCTTATTGGGGACACTTCCTTATTTTCACCATTTTTGATTATTCTTTTCTAGATAATTCCATAAAAATCATGCCACTTTGGGCCATATCCTAGGAATCAATGATTGGGCCCAAAATTCCATGATATCACCCTTCCCAAAATTGATTTGAGACCTCACCTTGATGGAAATTCCCATTTTGCCCTTTTGCTTAAAATTTGAATTTTATGCCAAAAATCATGCATGCATGCGCACAAAAATTCATAACCCAAATCATCTAGATCCAAATAAATTCCTCTGAGATTGAACAATGATTTTTGGTGAGAAATTGCTTAATTTTGGAAATGACCAAAATACCCTTTTGCCCTAAAAACATTGTTTTTTACAACAAATGCATTTCCACTCTAACAATGAATTTAAAAGCCCTAGAATGACTTTTAAAAACCCAAAAATGCATGCACAATGCTCTTCACTCTTCAAAATAAAACCACACTTCTCAATTTATTTATTTTTTTGTTGAGAATTAGGGTTTTGACCTAGGCGGACAAAATTAGGGTATGACAGATGGAAACTCAAGCCATGCTGGGGAGGCGAGCGAAACTTGCGAGCTCAAGCAGTGCTTGGGAGGCGAGCAGAACCTGCAGATAAGAAAAGAACATAGTATCTGAAGTGATTTTGGAATTCAGGACGTACCTCGGGGAGGAGAGCCAGTCCGGAGGAGGTATGATAAATTCGATAGAGTACGTAAGCAAATGACGATGCTCCCACTGTGGTCGCCAATGTTCGGTACCGGAGTACAGGCCTAAGGCGCCCGAGTCCTAGCATGGGCCGGATCCGGGGCTCAGGATACTTGCGTGCTTCCAGTTGAGTTAGTCTTCTAGGACGAAGGCTGAGTTTGATGGATAGGGGCTGGAGCTCGAACCGGATCCGAGGTGATCCTCTGTCCACGTCGGGGTGGGGGACCTGCAAGACACTCCAGCGCTCAAGTCAGTAAGAGATAGAGATTGATAAGATAGAGAGAGAGATCAAAGAGAATTGTATGAATTGTGAGTGCAGCGTTGCGCCGTGGGTAATTTTAGGATGCGTAGATGTAAGAAATGTCAAAAGCGTACCTGGATTGGAGGGCGGAGCCTATATTTATAGACAAAGTGTCGTACTTGGGCCGTTGGATGTGTGGGAACGATCCTGACCGTTGGGCACGCGATTGGGACGCAGAAGCGAATGTCTGGAAGTACGAAAGTGGGCCAGGCCCAAGACAGTGATGGTTTGGGCCAGTCCGGAACACACTGTAACCTGCTGGATGTTATGGAGAGCTCGTAATGATGGAAACTTCTCTGACTCTCGGTGGAAAAATTGGAAAGTTATTAGTAGAATTCATTCTCTTTTGGATATTGCTCACAAGGCCTTTGCTTCAGACTCAAACAATAGGCAACAACGACTAGTATCTTGGAGTCCCCCTCCTGATAAGTGGTTCAAATTAAATGTGGATGGAAGCACTTTGGGTAATCTTGGCCGTTCGCGTTATGGAGGTCTTTTTAGGAATAACCTAGGGCAATGGATTCTTGGCTTTCTGGTGGCTGCGGCATAACAACTATCATGAATGCCGAACTTCAGGCTATTGCTAAGGGCCTTATGATTGCTTAGAATAACGACTTCTGACGTATTATTTGTGAATCTGATTCTACCACCGCCAATTCTCTTATTGTAGCAGGAGTGCCCCAATCTCACCCCTATGCTCCCATTATTGACCACATTAGATCCTTGTTGAATCGGGATCGACAGCTATCCTTTAATCATTCATTAAGGGAAGGAAATTCTTATGTTGATTGCCTTGCTAAATAGGGCTCTTCTATGGGATACGGTTGTCACAATTGGATTCACTGTCCTTCGGCTATTCATACCACACTCCTAGCTGATGCCTTGGGCATGACAATGATTAGAGCTTAGTTCTTTTTCTTTGTCTCTCTGTCTTTTCCTTTCATTGTAATCAAAAAAATATCCACCACAAAATAGACCATTTATGATTTCATCGCCTCGACGACTCAGAATAATCAGATCGATCCAATGGCTCAAAACTGACATGCATCCCTATAAATACGGATTCACATTGCCAAAAATAGGTACATTCTCATTCCTTAGATATATTACTCTCCTATTCCCAATACTAACTTGAGCGTCGGAGTGGTATCACAGGTGCCCCACTCGGGATCATTTTGACACACCGCTTGGACAACAGGAGATCTACCAGCTACCGTCTCTACAACACTACAAGGTACAGATCAAGATTAAAACTACATAAAGAACTGCACCTAAATTTTGTTTAATATTTTTTTGACTCAAATTATTTAAAATATTTAAGTTTTAAAACATGGGCACCTAAAAATTGAAATGATCTTAAACTATGGATTTAAAAAAAACATTTAACAAAGGTAGTTTTGACATACACAGCTCACGGTATTTATTGAAACAACAGTCGTTAGTGATAGTAATTAAGAAATTATGAAAATGAAATACCAACATCAAAACTTTCAATCAAGATATTTGTCCTAATATAAGTTGATATGAGTAACTTGATATTTCAATATTGGACCCGTTGACAACGATAATTATAATATGACAAAGATATGACGCATGTTTTAAAAACAAAAACCAATGTGCTACGAGGTTGTTTAGCCCGTGAAATGCATTTACAATCTGCAGAGTACTAGAAACATTTTGTTTACACGTATCAACTTTAGTGTTTTGATTAAAAATTAATTATAATTAACTTGTGATTAATTTTAATCATTATTCGCAGTTATTTTAGGTGCAAACAAAATAATACTTTTACTAATTAACTTTTACACAAGAAAACATGTTCAAAATACTAATATTTGTGTTACAAATTAGTAAAGAAAGATACATGAGACCTATATGATCATATAGCATAAATTTGAAAAAATAAAATAAAATAGTAACTACACTGTAATAACAAAAAGCATATATTCAAGCCCAAGAAGTTGGTTTAGCCAAGCATAACCGAAAAGAAAATGTTCTAGTTTTTGACTTCTAGAAATATTACCAAAATAATTGTCAAAAATTTAAACATCGCTTTGTAAGTAATATGGGCTATTTTGTGTTGTGATTTCTCTATTTAATTTGGTAAAAACTCAAAATATAGGTTTAATTACAATTCTAACCCACTAACTAGTGTAGCCCATATGTGATTTTTGTCTACTCCCATTTTTAAAATTAAACATGTGCGCAATTCAATCGTTAAATTCTACATATAATAGTAAATGAACATATAATATTTTATTTTGAGAGGGGAAGGGAGGGGAGGGCATAATTTTCAATCTTAAGTTGAGGAAGCTATAAAATGTCTCTAAACGGTAATGGCTGGAAATCGCAGGATCAGATTTCTGCGGAGTTGCGGAACACATGAAAGGATTCGGTATTGAGCAAGGAAGCAAAAGAAATAGAAGGTTGCGCTTCCTAATATGGGTGGCTGTTATCTGGGTAATATGGATCCAAAGAAATGCTGTTATTTTTAAAGAGGAAAGGGTTGAATATAGATCGGATGATTTCTCAAGTTAAAAGAATGACTTGGAGTTGGTTTGCAAGTAAGGAAGGAAGGAGTTTAGATATTAACTATGAGGATTGGGATGCAAATCCTTGTAATTGTATTGCTCTACTTGAATGACTTGTAAAAGAGTTGAGGTACCCCTTGTACCTCCTTAATATAATTTGACTTATCAAAAACAAAAAAAATGTCTCTAAACATTAATCAAATGTGATTAAAAATGTTATATTGATATCTATCAATTTGTTCTATTAATATTTTGAAATCTCAAATACATATTAAATTATGGACAAATCTTTTTCAAGCCCTCCCCTCCCTTCCCCTCGCAAAACCCCCCTCCCAAACATTGGAATTAGGTTTTGTCACGCAATCGAAATTCAACCCTTCAATTCATTATTTTAATTATTTTAATAAAATTAAACATCAAAATTGATTTGCATAGTTATTATTCCAAATACAACGTAGGTTTTGGAATACAATGCGGGTTCTTAATTTAAGGTGTGACTATTTTATGAGGACTATTCATTCTCTTTCCCCATCCACATCCCTCAGTCTCATCCCCCCACTTTTTAATAAATTTCAAACATCGTTTTAGGCTTAAATATTTAATCCCTCTGCAAATATTTCATTTTTCCATTTATCCCCCTGTAAAAAAAAAGTTTTAAAATCAACCTTGCAAATAATAAGTGTTTCTAGTTACCCCCTACAGGGGGTAACCGTAAACTTTTTATATTTTGCAGGGGGTAACCGTACATGGTTTTTACCCATTATACACTACTTAATCTAACAGAAGGGGTGACCGAAAACTGTTTATATTTGCAGGGGGTAACCTTAAAAAAAATTTGCAGGGGGGTAAATGGAAAAATGAGATATTTGCAGGGGGGATCAAATATATAAACCTATATATACAAACAACCCACTACTAAAAATACTAAACTATCCCTCACTTTTATCTCAATTTTAAGGATAAAAATGTTATTTCAAATTATTTTCTCTCACTTTTTCTCTCACTCACTTTATCATTAGTGGGTCTCACTCTCACATCACTTTTAATTTTTGATTTCACTTTAAGATCTACTTTTGTGTTTCCTCTTTCCACTTCTCTCTACTATCAATATAATCAAACAACTCACTACCAAACTATAATATTAAATTATGTAGAATTTACTATTTGCTAAAATCTACTCAAACTACTAAGCCCAATTATTTTTTGTAAAAAGCGAAACCGCTAGCGAAAATTCCAAAATTATTTCTGCTAAAAAAATCAATAATTAAATCTCATCCACTTTTTTCGTGAGCCACACGGGAGCAGCAATGACATTGCCAACGAGAGCGCCAACAGAAGCGCCAACAGAAGCGTCAATGGGAGCGCCAAAAAGCAGGAATTAAATAAACTTAATAAATTTAATAAATTATTTCTGCTTTTAAATTTTTTTTCTTCTAAAAACCAGTTATTAAATAAACTTAATAAATTTAATATTAAATTATGTAGAATTTATTATTTACTTTAATATACTAAAAAATACTAAACCCAAATTATTTAACCACTAGCGAAAATTTCAAAATTATTTTTTCTAAAAAAATTAATAATTAAATCTCATCCACTTTTTTTCGTGAGCGGCGCGGGAGCGGCAACGGGAGCAGAAACGACAGCGCCAAGTGAAGCGTGGGAGCAGCAACGAGAGCGCCAGCGGGAGCGCTATTATTATAAGAAGATACCGCCTTTATTACATCTCATTTTCTTGTTTACTCATTTTTACTCTATTATTAATATTATAAGATGATACCGACTTTTTTTTAAAACTTTTTGCAACACAACTTTTTAATAAATTGGAAATATCACCTTTTATGGAGTTTTTCCTTTTTCTTTATTACATTTTGCAACTTTTAACGTATTTATAATTTCATAGCAAATTATAACAAATACAGTATCACTCATGCGTATGCACGGATAAAATACTAGTAAATTAATAAAGTTATATATCACGGCAAACTTTGCCTAATACCACAAACCTATGATCACATTTTTTAAGGAAAACAACCTATGATCACATAGTAACAGTCTTCTTTTTTTTGACCAAATAGTAACTGTGTTCTCTCCTCCATTATTAATAGAAAATTAAATATTAAAAACATTGCTTTCACAAATGCTCATTACAAAATTTCACATGCTCATTACATTTGACAAACACTAGCTAGTTATGAATTGGTGTTTTTCTCCTAGGAGCTGAGTAATCCATGGAGACTATATCTTCCTCATCATCTTGAAATTTCTGAACTTTCTCTGCATTAACAACTTCTTCATGTCTTGCTTGAAACCCAAATGGGTCTCTCCTCAGACTTCCTGCAGATGCTACATGAATATTTATTTATATAGCTTTGATCCCCACAAGAATGTAATCCAGGAATATTTATTTATTTATTTATTTATTTATAAGAGCTCATATAATTAATGACATAATGACCGAAGGAGTGCATGCAGGAGATCCAGCGTTCAAACCTCGAAAATTAATATTTCCCCCTCTCTAACTAACTAACAACTAACATTTGCTTATAAGAAAACGACATAATTAAAGTAGTGTAACGTCAACGAATTTGAATGAACAACTACTTAACTATAGTTTTAATTGTATAAATACTTTGTTTATGTCACTAAATTAGGAAATGTTTTCTTTTATATCCTTTCTTTTACCAATCTTTTATATCCTTTATGCATAGTAAACCTGTAATAATATTGAACTGTTTGTTTTCTCTGAGAAATGAAGATGATATTTACTCAAAATAGAAATCAAAGTAAAAAAATAATACCTCTAATAAGAAATGATGAAAAGTAGCATATAATTAAGAATGCTATTAGAAGAACCACTTTTCTTGATAGTGCTTGCTTCATGTTCTTCCTGGACCAAGAAATTAATTACGTAACATTATTATGGTTTGGATGTGCCAGCTTCTCAGATGTTGATATTAACAGTGAACTAAAAACAGGCTAATTAAGATAATATGCAACCAAAAAATGGTACCTATTTATAGCATAAATACAAATAGGATATATTCAACATTCTAAAAACCAGAAATTAAAAGGAATTTGAATCTGTGTGTTTTTGTCTTATTTTCCCACTGTAAAAAGGGTGGCAAGGACAAAATTAACTCCCATATTTTATCTTATAAGTTGTATTCAAAGGTTTGAGACTAGCATATTTACGAATTTTTCAAAAAGCATATTTACGAATTTTCTTATGTATTCAAAATTAGAAGTAGGGATTGTTTAAATTCAAATCAATCCAAACAAAAACTGCAAATTGATCCAACAAAAACTGAAAACCGCAAAAGATTTGTTCCGATAAGCAATGATTTATTAACAAAAATTAGATCCTTACAGTCAATAAACAGTCGGTGTCTAAACTTTAAGTAGGGTTTACATTACAAACAAACTTTGATTATAATATCAAAGATCCAGTCTAAGGGGTACAACATAAACATAACTAGGGAAAGCTAAGCAAACATAAGATAACTCAATCCAAAAGGATCCCTTGATAAACTAAGCAACTACATCAGCAGCTACTTCTCCTCGGTCTGCTTTGTTTTGCCCTGTAGATCTGAAAACACCACAAATAAAACATTGAGATTACAAATCTCAACGAGTTCCTCCGAGACCCCTCACATTTCCTCTCGGTGTTTCCTTATGTCTATTGTTCCTCTTAACCTCTTATCCTCTTTTCCTCGTTTCCTCTTTTTACCTCTTTCCTCTTTTCCTCTTAAGCACAACCCGAGAGATTATCTTCCTCAAATGGTGAGATTACAAATCTCAGTGAGTTCTTTCGCGATCCCTCACTGCATACCTCTCGTTGTCTTTTACTTTATCTTTTCACTTGTTATAACGTAGCGTAATCCAAAAGTACGTAGTTGAACAACGTCAACCACTGCGAAGAACCCAACCCGGATAACAACTATGGGCATTAAACCCAAATCGGATAACAACTATGGGCCTTGAACAGGGGCGGCTGCTAGTGTAGCTTTGGGGTAGTCCTGGCTACTCCAAAAATTATATATGTATTTTAATAAATAGGTAAATTTTAAATTTACCTACCCCAACAAATATTATTTAGCTATTTCAATCAAGTTTATTTCTCTAAGGAGGTAAAAGATTAACAAGTTCATTAGTCTATCATTATCGCCAACAAATATGGTGATTTTTATTAAGTTGGTGATTTTGGTCCCTCTATTTTACTTTTGACAATTTTGGTCCCCAATTTTCTTAGTTTGACAATTTTTACCCTCAAAATGATGGAACATTTTTGGTACCCGAAACTCTTGAATTTTGCGAAATTCAGGATCAAAATTGCACAATCCACAATTCTTAGGGACCAAGAATGTAATGAAAAAATAACAATAAACAAAGTTGTCAATTTAAGGGACTAAAATAGAAGAACCAAACCCATCAATCGAAGAAAGTTTTGGGGATAATAAATGCAACTAAACATTTTTATTTGACCACCCCATAAAATATATGCTAGCTCCACCACTAGCCTTGAACTCAAAGACATGACCTCCCATTTCAAGTGGCTACCTAATCTCTTGGGATCGTCAACCCCATAGTGTTTTATGAATTTATTTACTTAGACACTTTAGTTTTTCACACTCGTTCGTTTGTTTGATAAAACAATATCGTTCAACTTAGGCAATATTCGCATAATCAAAACCTCGTTAATTTCAATCAATCATGCATCCAATAAGTCCAAATGTGATTAGGATAACTTAGGTTGGATTAAGGAAAGGATTGGGGATGAGATCCGTCGAAAGGAAAGCGGAAAATCAGTTTTTATCTTGGGAACACTACTGCTCGTGTTTTAAAACATGGTCGTTGATCAGTACCTTGAGGTCGGCTGTAGGGGACTGGTCCTCTGATGCTGTAAAAAGTGGTCGGCCTGATGCTGTTGAGGTAGGTCTGGACGCCCTGGGGGTGTACCTGCGAGGACACTCCGACGCTCAAGTCAGCTAGGACGAGCACTATAATATCGAGTGAGAATTAGAATGGATTATGTACCTGGCATCTTGGTGCTTAGTGCTATTTATAGAGGCTGAGAGATTCGAGAGAGCCGTCGGATTCGAGTGGAGTGATCTGGATCGTTGATTCCGGAGGCCCATTAATCTGTTGGGCTGATCCACTAATGGATTGGGCCTAACGACTGGCCCAGTCCAGAACAGTTGCCCCCCAAGCTAAGGTCGATCGCCGAGCGAGCGTAGGGTTGATGTGTATATATATAAAGAGGTCTTTGTAACACCCCCCTTTTACTATTACAATTAAATAGACAATTATCAGAGTCACCTCGAAGGGCGCTACATTTTTCACCATTTAAAAAAAAAACACCATTTATTCCAAAAAAAAGTCTCCAAAATAATTTATATAAAAGAAATCACCAAGCAGCGGAAATATTAACCAGTTTAAACATCTCCAGAATTAACAATTAAAGACATCTCCAAAATTAATTAAAACAATTTCCAATAACTAAAATAATAGTTCAAAACGATAACTAACGACTCCCCGGTGCTACATATCAGAGCTGACACAGACCCAAACGAGAGAGGAAGCAAAACCTAGCAATTCCTCCACGAGCACTAGCGATCACCTGCAGCGTTGCCGCATGAGAGCAACATTCCAAGCAGAAGGGGTGAGTCTAACAGAGATAATAAGCAGATGATAAAAATATGCTAGCATCAGGTAACTACAGCAACACAATACAATTACACCATATCACAGCACCAGATACCAAAGGAAAAATCCATTTGACAGTGAACCACCTAAATTATAACATTCATAGACAATGGGATGATATGCAACCCCTCCAGTGGGCATATGCATGCGGTACCGATCACCAAAATGAGCCACGACGGGCATATCACCAATAAACACCAGAGGCAGAGCCTATATCACCAAAACATGCATATGACAATGCGACACCATGATTATGCACCAACTCACCATAACAAGTATTTAAAATAAATACTATATCACCAGAATCAAAACAAATGATTTCACCAAAAATAGCGCCAAGTTGTAGCATCACAGCTACCACCAAACTCTCCTGAGCATACCAGCACCGCACCTGAAATATTAACACCAGACGGCTCCACAACGCGGACATAACGCACGCACACCACGCACAAGACTGGCGCACAGCGCTAGGCACATCGCACCTACTTCAGCGAATTAATTAAAATAGCAAACGACATCGGATTTCAACAAATAAATACTTGTTGGAAAGCCCTATGGGTCTGGTTATCATCCCTAAGTTCAGTTTTTGAAGGAGAGTGTCCAATAGGTACAGTTTTCGAAAAGCACACAGGCTAGTTGCAAAAGAGGACAGTTTCTGTCCTTCAAATTCAAGCAATTCCAAAGTGACCAAAACTCAATCAAATTGCATGAAACTTGTGCATAAACTGGGGCAAATTTTGTCTAGTTTTCAAAGAAATTGGATTCGTTCGAAAAGGAGTTCTTTTGAAAACGTGGTAACCAAAACACTGACCCTGTGTCCAGATTGTTTCCAGAATCTTACTCTAACTTGTGGAATTCATATCTCGAGCTACACAACTCTAAACGCAACCAAACCAGTGCCAAATTAACAAGCATTAAGTCTATTTTCCAGAAAAATAAACCACATAATTCTTCGGTCAATACAACGTTCCCAGTCACCGAAATACCGAATCTATACCCAAATCGTTTCCAGAATTTTAACCTAACTTGTATCGCCTATAACTCGAGCTATACAACTCCGAATTTAACGAAACCAGTGCCAAAACGACCAGCGTTAAGTCTATTTTCAAAAACAATCAACCTCATAATTTTTGGATCAACCAAACAGCGCCAGTTTTAGAAAAACCGAACCTGTGTCCAGAATCGCTAAATTGCCAAACACCAAACCCTAACGGCAACGACACCGCAACCACCACAACAAAAAGACAATTCGACAACGCGACAACAACAATCAACCACGCACAGCAACAACAAAAACACGAACAATAACAACACCATCATCGTGATACAACAATCACGCAACAACAAATAACGAAACAAATCACAATAACGTGCAATAATCATCAAAGCACCAATCTCAACGAAAACACGATATGCAACAACACGAACAATTCAACAAAACCCTAGACTACCCACACATAATTATCATCAACCCATTATCAAGGTTAAGCCCACCCTTACCTCGAATAACGTAAGCTCCGGAACACGACGAACGAGACACGAACAAAACCACAGCAACACGAACGATCTCCTTTTGAAATTCTTCGCGAAACCCTCCTCTTCTCTCCCTCTTTGCGCCGCGTGCTCTCTCTCTCACTCTCACTTTCCGTTTTTTTTTGCTTGCTGCGAATGAGGGTTTGGCTTAAACCCCCAGGGTTTAAGTTGAGGGCTCAGTAAACACTGGGCTCTCTACGTCACCACCTCCTTTACTCGTTTCACCTCCTACGCATATAAAATATTAACCTCTTAATTTATCTATGTCCCGCCTCCAAATTATTTTAATAATTCAATCAACTATTTTAATTAAATTATTTCCGGGGTGTTACAACCCTCCCCAACTTAGAATCTTTCGTCCTCGAAAACATACCTGATTCAAACAGCTCCGGATAGGACTCTCGCATCTTGCTCTCCAACTCCCATATCATGCTTTCACCAGCAGCTCCTAACCAGACCACTTTCACCAGGTTTATCTCTTTGCCACGTAAAGTCTTCACTTCACAATCTTCAATTCGCACAGGCATTGTCTCCACAGTGAGATTATCCCGCACATGCACATCATCCATCGGAATCACATGGGACGGATCCGAAATATACTTCCGAAGTTGCGACACATGAAATACATCGTGCAAATTCGAAAGATTAGGCGGCAAGGCCACCCTATAAGCAACATTACCAATTCTCTCACTGATCTGATACGGTCCAATGAAACGAGGAGTCAACTTCTTTGTCTTCAATGCACGCCCAACACCAGCCATAGGCGTGACTCTCAAAAACACATGATCACCAGCTTGGAATTCTAAATCCTTCCTTCTCTTATCATGATAGCTCTTCTGTCTACTCTGCGACGCTTTCATTTTCTCACGGATCAATTTCACCTTTTCAGTAGTCTCTCGAACAACCTCGGGTCCAAGAACAATACTCTCCCCAGATTCATGCCAACACAACGGAGTCCTACATCTCCGACCATACAATGCCTCGAACGGTGCCATCCCGATGCTAGAATGGTAACTATTGTTGTAAGTAAACTCGATCAACGGAAGGTGAGTATCCCACGCACCTCCCTGCTCAAGAACACAAGATCTCAACAAGTCTTCCAACGACTGAATGGTCCTCTCTGTCTGCCCATCAGTTTGAGGATGATAAGCTGAACTCAACCTCAATTTAGAACCCAACGCTTCTTGCAAACTCTTCCAGAAATCAGAAGTGAACCTAGGATCTCTGTCAGACACAATGCACAAAGGAACACCATGCAACTTCACAATCACCTGAATATAAATCTCTGCCAATCTCGATACCGGATACGTGATATTGATAGGAATAAAATGAGCAGACTTCGTCAATCTATCCACAATCACCCAAATCGAATCGTGCCCCCTCACAGTATTAGGTAACCCTATCACGAAATCCATAGAAATACTATCCCACTTCCATTCCGGAATCTCCAACGGTTGCATCAACCCAGCAGGCTTCTGATGCTCAACCTTCGATTTCTGACAAGTCAAGCAGGAATACACAAACTGCGCCACATCACGCTTCATACCAGGCCACCAAAACATCTTCTTCAGATCCTGATACATCTTTGTAGCTCCCGGATGGATACTCAACTTACTCCTATGACCTTCTTCTAAAATTGCTCTTTTCATCTCGTCATCATCAGGAATGCAGATTCTTCCACGGTACTTCAATACATTCTGCGCATCCAACTCAAAGTCTTTATTCTCGGATTGATCAATCCCAACCATCAGGTCAACTAATTTAACATCTAACTTCTGAGCTTCTCGAATGCTAGCCATGAATTCATTATCAATCTTCAACATCCCCAATCTGACACTCTGAGGCGTCACTTCACAAACCAAACTCATATCCCTGAACTGCTCAATTAATTTGAGTTCTCTAACCATCATTGCTGACATATGCAACGTCTTTCGACTTAAAGCGTCAGCTACCACATTAGCCTTTCCCGGATGATAGTTCAAGCTAAAGTCATAGTCTTTCAGCAACTCCAACCATCTGCGCTGTCTCATATTCAACTCTTTCTGATCAAACAGATACTGCAAACCCTTATGATCACTGAACACCTCAAACCTCGAACCATACAGATAATGTCTCCAAATTTTCAACGCGAACACAACTGCAGCAAGTTCTAAATCATGGGTAGGGTAGTTCTTCTCATGAGTCCTCAACTGTCTCGACGCATAGGCAACTACCTTACCATTCTGCATAAGCACACCTCCCAATCCCATCTTGGAAGCATCACAATACACCAAAAACGACTCTTCCGGATTAGGCAACGTCAGAACAGGAGACGTCGTCAACCTCTCCTTCAATTCTTTGAAGCTCTCTTCACAACAGTCATCCCAGATGAAAGCTTTACCCTTGCAAGTCAACTGAGTCAACGGAAGTGCCAACTTCGAAAATCCTTCTATAAACCTCCTATAGTAACCTGCCAGACCCAGAAAACTTCTAATCTCAGTAACTGACTTCGGAGACTCCCATTGTAACACGGCATCAACCTTAGACGGATCCACGGCAATTCCATTCCCCGAAATAACATGACCCAGAAAGCTAACCTCTTTCAACCAAAACTCACACTTAGACAGCTTCGCATATAATTTCCTGTCCCTCAGAATTTCCAATACCAATCTCAGATGTTCTGCATGCTCCTCTTCTGACTTAGAATAAATTAGGATGTCGTCAATGAATACCACCACAAACCGATCCAGATACTCACGAAAGATACGATTCATGTACTCCATGAACACTCCCGGCGCATTAGTCACACCGAAAGGCATCACGGAATACTCATAATGCCCATAACGGGTTCTGAAAGCTGTCTTCTGAATGTCTTCGTCTTTCACCTTGATCTGATGATAACCCGATCTCAAATCTATTTTACTGAACACTTGAGCACCCACCAACTGATCCATTAAGTCATCAATCCTCGGAAGCGGATACTTGTTCTTAATAGTCACCTTATTCAGCTGCCGATAGTCTACGCACAACCTCATACTACCATCTTTCTTTTTCACCAACAACACTGGAGCTCCCCACGGCGACACACTTGGCCTCACAAATTTCTTTTCAAGCAGATCCTCGAGTTGCTTCTTCAGTTCTGACAATTCAGATGCAGACATTCTATACGGTGCCATAGACACAGGTTTTGCATCAGGTACCAGATCAATAGCAAACTCAACCTCTCTCTCTGGTGGTACATCCGGAATCTCGTCGGGAAAAACCTCAGAAAACTCTCGCACCACCTGCAACTCATCAACCTTCGCTTGGCTCTCAGCAGACAATGACACCATTAATGAAAACAACTGGACGTCTTCCCTCATTACCCTATGTAACTGACCAGCAGACAACAAACCAGACTCTTCCTCTTCAGGAGAAAAGAAACTCACAGACCTTTCATGACAGTTGATATGAACATGGTTATCAACTAACCAGTCCATACCTAGAATAACATCCATTCTGCTCAGCGGCAAACAAATCAAGTCAACGAGAAAATCATTACCGAATATCGATAAAGGGCATTTAGCACAAACAACCGAGGTAGTCACCGAACCCTTAGCCGGAGTATCGATAACCATCTCCCTCAACATAGAAGATAAAACAAGATCTAATTTCTCAACACATGCAGTAGCAATAAAACAATGGGTAGCACTAGTATCAATAATAGCAATAAGAGGAGAATTATTAATATAGCATGTACCTCTGATCTCATTCACTGCATCTGACCCCGCCAGAGCGAACACCTTCCCAACGGACCTTTCTTTCTTCGGTTTAGGACACTGAGTGCTGATATGACCACCCTCACCACAGTTGTAGCATAACACATCCTTTCGATCACAGCTAGACGCCATATGACCCTCTTTACCACACTTGTAGCACTTCTTCACATCACCTGGACAGTCAGGACGCTTATGACCGGGTTTACCACACTTGTAACATACCACACTAGCAGCAGCATCTCCCCCACTAGGTCTCTTACCCACAGCAGTTCTCTGATTGCCCTTACCAGTTGGAACCTCATACGGCTTCCCACGACTCGAGAAATTCTTCTGCCTATCCCACATGACTCTAGAATGAGCATTACTGTCTTCCTCGAAGATTCTGCAGCTGTCAATCAACTCCGAGAACACCCGAATTTTCTGATACCCTATCGCCTTCTTGATATCAGCCCGCAACCCATTTTCAAACTTGATGCATTTGGAGAATTCAACACCAGCCTCACCATAATGTGGATAGAACTTCGCCAATTCAATGAACTTGGCAGCATACTCAGTCACCGACATATTACCCTGCTTCAGCTCCAGAAACTCAATCTCTTTCTTCCCACGGACATCTTCAGGATAATACTTTCTCAGAAATTCTCTGCTGAACACAGCCCAAGTGACCTCTTCATTCACAGTCGCCAACCTCTGCCTCACCTCCAACCACCAGTCATCAGCCTCCTCTGCCAGCATATGAGTACCATACCTGACTTTCTGCGCCTCAGAGCAATCCATAACACGAAAGATTCTCTCCATCTCTTTCAGCCACGCCAAAGCACCATCAGGGTTATACTTGCCCTTAAAGGTAGGAGGATTCTCCCTCTGAAAAGTAGCCAAACTGCGCGACCCAGCATCACCAGCAGCACCTGGGTTATTCTCCACAGCTTGAGCCACAGCCTGCAAAGCAGCAGCGAGTGCAGCATCGTTCCGTCCTGCCATCTCAACCTAACACTGCAACAGAAACTATAATCAGAAACGAGTAACAATTACTCAAGTGTTACTCGACTCGACGACTCGACAACTTGGCCGGACAGACCGAACTGCTCTGATACCACTAATGTAACACCCCCCTTTTACTATTACAATTAAATAGACAATTATCAGAGTCACCTCGAAGGGCGCTACATTTTTCACCATTTAAAAAAAAAACACCATTTATTCCAAAAAAAAGTCTCCAAAATAATTTATATAAAAGAAATCACCAAGCAGCGGAAATATTAACCAGTTTAAACATCTCCAGAATTAACAATTAAAGACATCTCCAAAATTAATTAAAACAATTTCCAATAACTAAAATAATAGTTCAAAACGATAACTAACGACTCCCCGGTGCTACATATCAGAGCTGACACAGACCCAAACGAGAGAGGAAGCAAAACCTAGCAATTCCTCCACGAGCACTAGCGATCACCTGCAGCGTTGCCGCATGAGAGCAACATTCCAAGCAGAAGGGGTGAGTCTAACAGAGATAATAAGCAGATGATAAAAATATGCTAGCATCAGGTAACTACAGCAACACAATACAATTACACCATATCACAGCACCAGATACCAAAGGAAAAATCCATTTGACAGTGAACCACCAAAATTATAACATTCATAGACAATGGGATGATATGCAACCCCTCCAGTGGGCATATGCATGCGGTACCGATCACCAAAATGAGCCACGACGGGCATATCACCAATAAACACCAGAGGCAGAGCCTATATCACCAAAACATGCATATGACAATGCGACACCATGATTATGTACCAACTCACCATAACAAGTATTTAAAATAAATACTATATCACCAGAATCAAAACAAATGATTTCACCAAAAATAGCGCCAAGTTGTAGCATCACAGCTACCACCAAACTCTCCTGAGCATACCAGCACCGCACCTGAAATATTAACACCAGACGGCTCCACAACGCGGACATAACGCACGCACACCACGCACAAGACTGGCGCACAGCGCTAGGCACATCGCACCTACTTCAGCGAATTAATTAAAATAGCAAACGACATCGGATTTCAACAAATAAATACTTGTTGGAAAGCCCTATGGGTCTGGTTATCATCCCTAAGTTCAGTTTTTGAAGGAGAGTGTCCAATAGGTACAGTTTTCGAAAAGCACACAGGCTAGTTGCAAAAGAGGACAGTTTCTGTCCTTCAAATTCAAGCAATTCCAAAGTGACCAAAACTCAATCAAATTGCATGAAACTTGTGCATAAACTGGGGCAAATTTTGTCTAGTTTTCAAAGAAATTGGATTCGTTCGAAAATGAGTTCTTTTGAAAACGTGGTAACCAAAACACTGACCCTGTGTCCAGATTGTTTCCAGAATCTTACTCTAACTTGTGGAATTCATATCTCGAGCTACACAACTCTAAACGCAACCAAACCAGTGCCAAATTAACAAGCATTAAGTCTATTTTCCAGAAAAATAAACCACATAATTCTTCGGTCAATACAACGTTCCCAGTCACCGAAATACCGAATCTATACCCAAATCGTTTCCAGAATTTTAACCTAACTTGTATCGCCTATAACTCGAGCTATACAACTCCGAATTTAACGAAACCAGTGCCAAAACGACTGGCGTTAAGTCTATTTTCAAAAACAATCAACCTCATAATTTTTGGATCAACCAAACAGCGCCAGTTTTAGAAAAACCGAACCTGTGTCCAGAATCGCTAAATTGCCAAACACCAAACCCTAACGGCAACGACACCGCAACCACCACAACAAAAACGACAATTCGACAACGCGACAACAACAATCAACCACGCACAGCAACAACAAAAACACGAACAATAACAACACCATCATCGTGATACAACAATCACGCAACAACAAATAACGAAACAAATCACAATAACGTGCAATAATCATCAAAGCACCAATCTCAACGAAAACACGATATGCAACAACACGAACAATTCAACAAAACCCTAGAATACCCACACATAATTATCATCAACCCATTATCAAGGTTAAGCCCACCCTTACCTCGAATAACGTAAGCTCCGGAACACGACGAATGAGACACGAACAAAACCACAGCAACACGAACGATCTCCTTTTGAAATTCTTCGCGAAACCCTCCTCTTCTCTCCCTCTTTGCGCCGCGTGCTCTCTCTCTCACTCTCACTTTCCGTTTTTCTTTTGCTTGCTGCGAATGAGGGTTTGGCTTAAACCCCCAGGGTTTAAGTTGAGGGCTCAGTAAACACTGGGCTCTCTACGTCACCACCTCCTTTACTCGTTTCACCTCCTACGCATATAAAATATTAACCTCTTAATTTATCTATATCCCGCCTCCAAATTATTTTAATAATTCAATCAACTATTTTAATTAAATTATTTCCGGGGTGTTACAGTCTTCCTCATTCACTGGTCAAATACTCTATTTCTTCCAAAATTCCTCCGAAGTCTTCTGCGCACGGGCAGTTAAAATTCGCGCACGGGCTGTCAAAATTCTCTTGTGTGTTGGGCGCACAGAGTTTGTTGGAGCGTCTACTTTTCCCTCTCGCGGTTGGGCGATAAGGATTCGTGGACAGCCACTTCTTTCTCTCACGAGCGACTCACATACGTTGTCGGTAATTATCTCCGCACCATAAACGCCCCACCTTGGGCGACCGGCACGCACCGTGGGCGCCCCCTACTTGGGCGACCAGCACGCCGTGGGCGCCTCCCATTTGGGCGACCAACCTGCTTTGGGCGCCCGTCACTTTGGGTGACCAACACGCCCCGTGGGCGCCTCCCACTTGGGCGACCAACAAGCCCTGGGCGCCCCTCACTTTGGGCGACCAACACGCCCCGTGGGCGCCCCACCTTAGGCGATCGGTACGAGCGTGAGCAACCCCAGTTGGGCGAGCTCTTCACGTGTGGGGCGACCCACTAGGGTTTCCTGCGTGCTTCTCACGCGCATGGGCGCCCCAGCTTGGGCGGCACATTAGGGTTTGTGCGCTTCTCTACGCACATGGGCGCCCCACTTGGGCGTGCACTTCTCTAAGCACATGGGTGCCCCACTTGGGAGACCACTAGGGTTCGAGCATGCTTCTCACGCAAGTGGGCACCCCACCTAGGGCGACCCACTACCTCTTTTTCCAGGTGTTATCTTATCTTGATGTAGTGGTGACTTAGAATATTTTTTGGTGTTTTTGGTCTTCCAGGTGGTGCTCTTTGCCAGTTCTGAGACTCTGGTGGTTTCATCTTCACGGCTGCTCGCTTCGTATTCCAAGGTATGCGACCTCGACTTTTATTTATTCATAATATGTTGGTCAGTGTCTGACCTGTTTTGACGTTTTTGATCACTTCTTTGACTAGGTGTGATTCGTCACTTGGTCTTCCTGCTCTGAGGTCGACCGGAACTCTTCTAAGATCAACCACTGCTCACGTGGTGTTATTCGTAAAAGGGGGCGCCCCTCCCTGACCAAACGTAAGTTTTCTACCTCGCTTTCTGTCTTATCTTTCAACTGGTGTCTTTGTTTCTGATTGGTTAGAGCGAGGAGGGGGTGTCAGGCCCGGGATCGAGAACTTGAACAAGAGCTTGTTGATATCGAAGGGGAACGTGACAAACCGGTCGAAGATCACGCAGCCTTAAGGGACCAGATCGTGGGTTGTTGCGCGGAGCGCTTTGAGGAGGCTCTCAGACAGGTTATATGCAGCCTGAGATCGAGTTCGATCGAGAAGTCGTCAACTGCTCCCATTTCGTGGAGTGCGGCCGCATCGTCAGGCCCGAGCAGTTGGACGAGGAGGGAAAAGTCGTTGGCGAAGAGGATGTCGTTTGGGCTCCTCCAGCATGATCTTGTTTTTCACTGCTTCTTCGCACTTTATTTCTTTTGCTTTTGTTTCTGTCTATGTAATGTTTAACGGGGCGACCTCCAGATCGTCTCTTTCTTAGAACCTCGTATGTTTATGGGGCCCAGCCTTTTCCGGGGTGACTTCTTTTAATTGAGCTTTCTTTTGGTCGTTTTCACTTTATACTTGTTGCTCCCTTTATTCTCTCTTCCGTGCTTTTTCCTTGGGTGAGGTCATTTTTTCTCTAAGTCGGGGCTTTCGCTACTGCCAAGAAATGGTCGTCCCCTATAGCAATTAATTGGCCGTCCCCCATGGCTCAAGGTGTGGTCGCCCCTGAGGGCTCACAAAAAGGGGAGGGTGTCTGCCTTGTTGATCGTTCCGCACAGAGTGGTCATCTTTATTCGTTTAATCGTTTTTAACCGGTCGGGTCTCGGCCCTACCCCTTAGGCAGTTTACTAAGTTTCTACTTGGATTTAGCTAGCCTTAGGGGGTGCGACTAGTCTTAGGTCACTTCGTTTGTACTTAAATTCGTTTAAGTTCCATTGGACAGTTTACCAAGCTTCTACTCGGATTTAACTCGCCCTCAATGGTGTAACCAATCTTAGGCTGCTTCGTTTGTACTTAAATTCGTTTAAGTGCCTTTGGATAGTTTACCAAGCTTCTACTAAGATTTAACTCGCTCTCAGGGGTGCGACCAATCTTAGGTCGCTTCGTTTGTACTTAAATTGGTTTAAGTTCCTTTTGGCGATCATGCGCGCAGGAGACCAAGAAGTGGGTGCCCCAATCTTGGGCGCCCAGCAGGGGTCGAAGACGTCCGAATAAGATTTTGAGCTTAACATAAGAATTGTAGCTCTGCTTCTCAGCTTTCCAACGCATGCTCACACGCCCCCATCGGATAAACATGGACGAAGTTATGGTCTCCAGACTAGACAACCCTTCATGGTGTCGGGTGCCCGTCTTCGTGCTGTGGGTGCCCCAATCTTGGGCGACCAGCACATACTGTAAGCGCCCCAGCTTGGGAGACCTCTTCATGCTTGGAGCGTGCGCTGTTCTTCACGTGTCGTGGGCACCCCACCTTGGGCGACCCACTAGGACTTGTAGCGTGCTTTTGCCTCTTTTTCCTTCTGCACCATCCTATTTTGATGTCTTTAGAATGTCTAGGAGATCTTCAAAAAATGATATCTGCAGAGCTCCCTTGGTCGATCAGTATCCATCTGACTTCCACGTTGGCTATGACAGCGGCCATCACAAGTGGTACTTCGTTGTTGAGCGTCCCGTCAATAAGGTCCTCGTCCCCTAAGGAAACGGGCGGTCTCTTCGAGACTGGCCTTCCCTCATATGAGCTTTTTAATAAGTGGGGAAAAATAATGGTTAAGGCTGGCCTGAGATTTCACTGCGGCTCTATTACAGATGCCGTGGCCGAGTCCAAAGCCAAGCTGGATAGATACTTTTCCACTTGGAATTTGCTTTTTAGTTAATCTTCTCTTGTTGATTTGTATTATGCCGGCTTCGGCAAACCATTGTTGTTGATCCTTTTTGTGGATATCTTGTGTTGCAGGTTAAGTTTTGATGATGAAGTAATATAAGACAAAGTGACAAATGGAACTCCAAGGCACAACCAACTCAAGAAGTAAGTCCGTGTTAAGGGTAGTCGCTAGGAAGTTGGGTCGTGTCTTAGGAATGAATTGTAAACCGCTTTTGAAGATCGACTCAAATCACTAAACACACTAGCACTCACACAAATGGACCTAACATATGTTTTCAATTGATAAATAGGTTAGGCACTTGTTGTTTTTAAAAGAAAAAGATTCATGGCTTAGTATTTTTAAAAGAAATTGTTTTGAAGTAAAGAAATCGATTTCATTCATATTGTTTAAGCCATCAATCGATTTCATTTGCATTATTTAAAGCCATCAATCGATTAAATTCATAAAGGACTTGTTTTATAAAGCAAAGAATCGGTTTTCTTATTCCTATTTTAAAGCTAGCAATCGATTATGGGCTTCCTAATTTTGTGAAACTTTCCTATTTCTTAAAGCAAACAATCGATTATCTACTTGCTTTACTAAAGCACAAAATCGATTTCTCACTTGTTCCCACAAGCAAGAAATCGATTTCTCACCTGTATTTGTGAAAGCACAAAATCGATTTCCATATCATGTTTCTCAAGCAACTAATCGATTTGTCACTTATTACTTTAACGTTAAAAATTATTTCAACGGTCATATTTTCACAAACTCTATAAATAGGGCTTATGGTTTCACGATCAATTCACAACCTACAATTCTAAAGAGAAGAACGCAAACTCTCTCACTGTCACACTCATTCTTCACGTTCTTCATCACTTTGAGCTGATCTCTCTCAAGGGTTAGGTTGGGATTCTTCAAGTTGTTGTATTCACCTTCTTAGAGGTATTTCTGTTTACTGTAATTCGTTCAATTACTTTTATTTGGTTTTACTAGAGAGTGGGGAATCTCTCTAGGGTTTTGACTGTAACAAGGGTGGGGTATCTCTTGTATGTCAATTGGTTGTACTAGAGAGTGGGGTATCTCTCTAGGGTTTTTGATTGTAACAAGGGTGGGGTATCTCTTGTTGTAATTGTTGTTTTGGGCTCTTTCACACGGTGGGGTATCCTAGGTGAAGAGTGCCTGTGTCTGTAAGGGTTTTAAAGCACCCGGTTGAAAGCTTTGTTTTGATAGTGAAAATCTCACAAAGGGTTGTGAGGACTGGACGTAGGTCAATGGGAGGTGACCGAACCAGTATAAATCTTGTGCGTGCTTTTCTGTTCTATATTCTAATTCGTTCATTTCATAAACCTGCACGAAAATTAATCTAAGTCGTTAAAAAGGGGAAAAGTTTTTAAAGTCTCAATTCACCCCCCCTCTTGAGACTGAAGCCACTTAGTAACACTTTTCTCGTTGTTGCAGGTAAAATGGACGAGTTGGATCTGATGCTGTCTTTGACGAGGCCGAAGTGGATACTACGGCCAAGATAAATAAAATCATTCCTGCAAAGAACGCAGATAAACAGGCGGGCAAGTCCCATTTTGGGGGCATGTCCGTTTCAGAAAAACAATTAAAAAATCAAAAGAAGTCTCCTGCGGTCCGCTCTTCTACCCCGAAGCCGGACTCGGGGCCTGGTGGCAAAGACAGCCGCAAAAGGGGCAATGTTGATGCTGCCTCCCAAGAACCTGCTCAACGAAAAAACAAAAACCAACACAACAACAGAGCATGGAGAAGGGGAAAGGCCAGGCTTCCCTAGCTGACTTTGAGGCCTGCATCCGGGTCGGCCAGACCGGTGCCGAGGTCATCAGAGAGCTGCAGGAGTTGGCAGCAGGCAAGATGACTCAACGCTTCCATGGTAAGATCTCCGCCCTTGATGCTGAAAATAGACATTTAAAAGGCAAGTTTATTCCTGTATGTCGTAAGTTGAGTACTTACCGAGACCGTAACTTGGTAGCCTATTTCGAAGAGAATCGGAGCTTGAAAAAAGAGCTTGAGAAGCTGAAAGGAGTCCGACTGCAACTCGATGAGGCCAACGCCAGGGTTAGTCAGCAGACGAAGGCAATTGCTGATCTTCCGAAGCTGAAAGCTGATCTGAAGTCGGCCCGGGAGAGGTTGGAGGCCGCCGAAGCTGAGAAGGAAAAGAAGACCAAGGAGGTGGAGCAGCTGAAGGTGGGCAAAGCCGAGCTCACCAAGAAGATGGGGAGGGCGGCCATGTCTGGCTTTGATCGTTGCCTAAACATGGCTGTGGTCCTGGAGCCCAGACTGAACATCAACCTATTGGATGCCAAGTATAAGGCTGAAGGCGGGAAGATTGTTTACAAGGGTGTCGTGATCTATGACCCCACTACAACTCCCATCGCTGAGGACGAGGCTGTGCCAGCCAATCCGGAGCAAGAGGCCGGGGCTGAAGAGAAGCAAGAGCCTGAGAAAGCTGCTTAACTTGCTTAGATTTCGTCTTTTTTTGTTTGTTGATTGGCTTCGGGCATGTCCGGGGCCAATCCCAATTTGTATGATACATTGGGCGCCGTCCCTTTTTTCCGGCTTTTAATTAGCTCTGTACTTTATTAATTTTGTTATCCTATACCGTCTTGTTTGCATGCTTTGATTGAATGCTCGCAGTAGAGTAGAAAACCATAGCCGATATCGGAAAATTAACAGTTGTAGGACGGCCAAACTCTTGTAAGTTAATATAATATAACTCCTTCGTGGATACGAGAGTGGAAATCTGAGGTCATTGATAGAGACTCAAAGATCTTGTGAGATTCCTACAATTTAAAACAAGAGTTTAAGAGAGATCCGCTGAGGTCCGTGCTTTAAAGATGGGAAGGCCACTGCGGGCCCCCTCTCCAAAGATTCCTCCAACGGAGATCGCTGTGGACCTCCGCCCTTCAACCTTTGATGGAGCACGGAGCTCGGAGATCAGAGGTGCTGCAGGCTCGCACGAGGCAAAATTGGGAAGACCTCGGCCTCTGGTGGAGTTCGTCAGGTCGGAGATCAGAGGGAGGTTGGCTCGCACGAGGCGAAATTGGGAACCCTTCGGCCTGCGGGCTATTGGGCTATTGGGAACCCTTCGTCAGCTCGGAGATCAGAGGGAGGTTGGCTCGGAGATCAGAGAGCTGTTGGAGCCGCTGCGGGCTGTTGGGTTGGTGCTAGGGTCATGACAGAGATCCAAGGTTGGATGGAAACCTGCAAAGAAATCTTGCAAGGGAATGGATGAAGATCCAATTAGAGACAGATGTCCGAGATCAGCTCCAAAAATTCTGGGAGATCCATTCAGATGAAGAGATCCAAGATAAGGTTGAGGCTCAAGCCCTGCTGGTGAGGCGAGCGGAATCTGCAAGCTCAAGCCGTGCTTGGGAGGCGAGCCGAACTTGCAAGCTCAAGCCGTGCTTAGGAGGCGAGCAGAACCTGCGAGCTCAAGCTGTGCTTGGGAGGCGAGCAGAACTTGCGGATAAGAAGAGAAGATAGTCTAGAATGATTTGAAGTTCGGGACGTACCTCGGGGAGAAGGTCTAATCCAGAGGAAATATGATAGTTTTGATAGAGTATGGAAGTAAACGACGATGCTCCCACTGTGGTCGCTAATGTTCAGTACCGGAGTACGGGACTAAGGCGCCCGGGTCCCAACATGTTCCAGACCCGGGGCTCAAAATGCTTGAGTGCTTCTAGTTGAGTTGATCTTTAATAATGAATGTCGAAATCGGCGGATAGGAGTTGGAACTCAAGTCGTTCAAGGTAGTTCTCTGTCCACGACGGGTGGGGGGGTACCTGCAAGACACTCCAACGCTCAAGTTAGTAAGGGATAGAGATGGATAAGATAAAGAGATTAGAGAGAAGTATGAGAAATAAGAGCAGGGCAGGGTGCCGAGATTGATTCGAGGGTGTCCTCGGGTGCGGGATTGCTCAGAGAGCGTGTTCCCTGGTGCTATTTCGTGGACGCGTAGGTCGGAACATGTCAAGATTGTATCAAGGCGTCATACCTGGATTGGAGGGCAGAGCCTCTATCTATAGACGAGGCGTCGTACCTGAGCCGTTGGATGCGTAGGATAGATCCTAACAGTAACGCCCTAAAATTTAATCAAATTACTTCGAAGTTGGATTGCCGTAGGATAATTGTAAGAATTGAAATTATGGGCGTAGTAGCTATGTTGAAAATGAGTTAGATGATAATCACGTGTCGTGGGCCAGTTAAAAATAGCATTGGGCTTAGCATCGCGAGGGCGCAGCGCTCACGCAACCCTAGCAGCGTGTCCAGTGCGCAGCTTGCGCAGGAAGGCGCTTGTGCGCCACTCCTCCTTATAAATATAGCGCAAATATGCGCTAGGGCTGGTCTTTTTGCGCATCCGCCCTCTTTTCCCTTCTTCTCCTTCTTCCTCTCACTTCTAAGTTACACAAAAGCCTCAATTTTCAAGAGCTCTAGCCTAGGATTGGATTGGAAGGGTTGATTTTCATTGCAGTTCTCTACGTTCGTGATCGTCACGAATCGTTACTATCGCAGGGGAGTCGCCGTATTCGGAGAATCGAGGAACGAGGCTAGGAGGGAGTTTGCGCCACCATAGTTGAGGTAAGGGTGGGTTCGAATTCTATAATAGCGTATATGAGGGATCGTATGCGGGGTTTGGGGTTTATTATAGATTGCCTCTGTGTATGTTGCGTAGTTATATATATATATATATATATATATATATATATATATATATCTCGTATGAGAAATGTTTGATGAATTGACCGTGTGTGCTTGAATTCCTATGTCGTTAGTTCTAATTAAATCGAATTGTAATTTTGTTGGATTAAGGTTTTCACTATTATAATAATAAAAAAAAGACAGGAATATAGATAACTCGTTAGTAAGAATTATAAATAATCTTCGTAATTGAATTGATGGTTACGTTAATGCTGTTGCTGTTTTGCTGATAATGCTGTTGCTGTTTTGCTGTTAATGCTGTTGCTGTTTGGCTGATAATGCTGTTGCTGTTTTGCTGTTAATGCTGTTGATGTTTTGTTGTTAAAGCTGTTGCGGTTTTGCTGTTATTATTGTCATTGCTGTTACGTTTTGCTGCTGTGTTGTTGCTATTCTTGCTGTTTTGCGCTGTTGATGTTGCTGCTTTGTCAATATTGTTGCCACAGTTGCTGTTGTGGTTAATTGTTGCGTTGAATACCTAGTCGAAAATGTGGTAAATTGCAGGTGAAGTTGTAAAAGTTGATTTGCCTCTATTTATTGGCAAAGATAGTAAATTGTAGGCCTATGGCCGCCATGACGTTTTGGTGTTGTTGTCGTGCGATTGCGTGACTGTGATTACCGTTACTTGTACATTCACATTGTGTCGCATACCTTTGCATTTGCTTTACGACGTGAACGATGAGGGCTATGCCCTGTGAGCCACTATTTACTGGCAACGACGATTTTTACGACGGGAGTTTTGCTCCAATGGTACCACATGCATATGCACAGTTGAGTCGCATTCCGCATTGCACTTCGATGTTTCTATTGATGACTCTATTGAGGATTTTATTGATGATATGTGTAATTCTATAGTACCTGACCTATCATATTGTTCTTCATACATGCTCTTATATAGTTCGATATCTCACCCCTTCTGTTAGAATGTTACCCCTATGTGGTAACGTGCAGGTAGTCGCGAATGAAGGCGGTGAACCTTCCTTAGTTGAGTCGGTGTCGTCACTCTGATACGTAACACTCGGGGGGATTGAACGCTGTTTTTTTTCCTTTATCATTTAGGTTGCAATATTTGTTGAACTCGAAGTTATTTCTATTAAGCAAATTGTTGATTTTGAGTTGTCAAATGGACAAGGATTGTTAAGATTGCTTCAAATTGAATTTACCATGAATGAATTATATTGTTTGTGTTGGGAAGTAAGTGTAGCGCTCCAATATTTATGTTGAAAATTCCGCACTCTGATTTATAGTATTATTGGGTAGAATTGGGGTGTTACACTAACCGTTGGGAGAGTTCAGAGCACTGACACAGACGCTCGGAGTACGGAAGTGGGCCAGGCCCGGAGCCAGTGAAGGTTTGGCCCAGTCTGGAACACGTTTCTAGTATGTGTGTCTAATAAATCTTCATTTAATAAATGAATTGTTTCATAATCATTTTCTATAGATTTGGAAGATTCTATTAAGTAAATTTTTGAGATTTAAAAACGAATGTGCAAGTTTTATTATATTTGCTTGTATTTAACCTTTCTTAATGACCAAGTTTGTAATCAGATTTCTATTTCTATTTCTACTATTTCTGATTCTTGATTTATAAGTCTCTAATCACCTTTGTGCCTTAGCGTCGGTGAGGGTGTTCATGTTGCTTAGTGGTGGTGATCTTCGTGATAAAAGAAGAGAGATTTTGAGAATATGCTTCACTTAGTCATTTAAATACGGGAGAGAGTTAAATATATATATATATATATATATATATATATATATATATATATAAATGGGCTGAGGGTAGTTAATAAATAGGGTCGTCTTGGCTACCCCAATAATATATTATTTAACCAAGTTTATTTGTCTAAGGAGATAAAAGAACAATACCAAATTCATTAGTTTAAGTCCTTTAGTCTATTACTAGAACTTGCACCCATGCATTCACGGGTGAAATAGATTAACAATATAGTTAACATAATATATACAATTAAGTATACCTTATTTTGTTACTTTAATAAAAATGTTTATGAAGAAATAACAACCTAAAGACATAGGTGACAGTTAAGAGATATTGTGGTGGGACAGAAAAAAAAACCAAATAATTAAGTGATAAGCGAGAAAACATGAAATTAAACATTAACATTAAAACCAATAAGATCAATACATAAAATTGAACCTCTAACAAAAGAAATTCTATTATTAAAAAACACAAAACAAAAGTTTAAACTAATAAAAATAAAAAAAGAAATTAAAATTCTAGTTTTATTCGCAACTCAAAACAAATCAAATAAAATAATGCTTGCAGGACGGTCTATCAAGGGAAAACTAAGTTTAATATAACTCTCAAAAGTAAGCTCCTTTGCTTCAAAAAAAGGTAGTCCATCCTCTGGTTAACCCACAAAGTCATATGTTCCAACATTCATCCTCACTTAAAATGTAACACCCCAATATTTCTAACATGTAGATATATGAGAATGCTTATCTTAGCCATAATCAGAGGACACAATCCCTGTTTCAGATTTTGAACATAACTAAATTTTTCCGATAAAACAATTATCATCTTGCAGCCAATATTTTTAAAACCGGACTGGACATTGAACCGGAGAGACCTCCGGGTCATGGCTCAATCGGTTCACTCGGTTCAACCATGGTTGAACCGGATGAGTAATAATTAAATAAAAAATAATAAAATATTGAGTTTTGGAGAAAAAGAAAATAAAAAAATAAAAAAATGCATTTCTGGCGGTTCATTCCGGGTCAATTGATTTTGAGTTGTCAAATGGACAAGGATTGTTAAGATTGCTTCAAATTGAATTTACCATGAATGAATTATATTGTTTGTGTTGGGAAGTAAGTGTAACGCTCCAATATTTATGTTGAAAATTCCGCACTCTGATTTATAGTATTATTGGGTAGAATTGGGGTGTTACATTAGTGGTATCAGAGCATGGTTGGGTCTGTCCGACCAAGTTGTCGAGTCATCGCTTCGATTAACAATCAAGTATTGTTATTCGTTCTAAACTATAATTTGTGTTGTAGGGATAAGCTGAAATGGCCGGACGGAATGATGCTGCTATTGCTGCTGCTTTGGGCGCTATGGCTCAGGCATTGGAGAATCAACAGAACGCTGGTGAGAATGCTGGATCTCGCAGTTTGGCGACTTTCCAAAGGGAGAATCCGCCCACTTTCAAGGGTAAGTATGATCCTGATGGAGCATTGGCTTGGTTGAAGGAGATTGAGAGAATCTTCCGTGTGATGGATTGCACTCCAGCGCAGAAGGTTCGTTATGGTACTCATATGCTGTCAGAAGAGGCTGACGACTGGTGGTTAGATACACGTCAGAGATTGGAAGCTGCAGGTGAAGAGATCACTTGGGTTGTGTTCCGTAGGGAGTTTTTGAGGAAGTATTACCCTGAGGATGTTCGGGGTAAGAAAGAAATTGAGTTTCTTGAGCTGAAGCAAGGGAACCTGTCAGTTACTGAATATGCTGCTAAGTTTGTGGAGTTGGCCAAATTTTATCCGCACTACAATGAAGCAACTGCTGAATTTTCAAAGTGCATCAAGTTTGAGAATGGGCTATGACCTGAGATCAAAAAGGCAATTGGGTATCAGAAGATCTGTGTTTTCTCCGATTTGATTGACAGTTGCAGGATCTATGAGGAGGACAACGATGCTCACTATAAGATCATTAATGAGAAGAGGAGCAAGCAGCAGACTCGTGGTAAGCCGTATGATGCTCCAGTTGGTAAAGGTAAGCAGAAAAGTTTTGATGGTAAGAGAACTAGTGGGGGAAACGCCCCTGCTGGTATTGTATGTTACAAATGTGGCAAACCTGGTCATAAGAGTAACATGTGCAAGGTTGAGGTGAAGAGGTGCTTTCGTTGTGGTAAGACTGGGCACGAATCATCCGAGTGCAAGCACAAGGAGCAGGTCTGTTTCAACTGTGGCGAAGAAGGGCATATTAGTAATCAATGTCAGAAGCCAAAGAAAGAAAGAGTTAGTGGAAGAGTGTTCGCTCTGGCTGGGACACAGACTACTGAGAACGACGGATTTATTGGAGGTACCTGTTTCATTAATGGTGTTCCTCTAATAGCTATTATTGATACTGGTGCTACTCATTGTTTTATTGCTGCAGAATGTGTTAAAAGATTGGGTCTTGTGTTGTCTTCTATGAATAGGGAGATGGTTGTCGATACTCTAGCTAAGGGGTCGGTGACTACTTCTCTTGTGTGTTCCAAGTGCCCTTTGTCGATTTTCGACAGAGAATTTATTGTTGATCTGATTTGTCTGCCGTTAAGCGGATTGGATGTGATATTAGGCATGGACTGGTTAGAATATAACTATGTTCATATTAATTGTTTTAGCAAGTCTGTGAGTTTCTCCACTCCCGAAGAGGAGGAGGCGGGTTTGTTGTCTGCTGGACAGTTGCGGAAGTTGATGCGGGAAGAAGTTCAGCTATTCTCGCTGATGGCGTCGCTATCTGTTAAGAATCAAGCCATAATTGAAGAATTGCAGGTGGTGAGCGAATTTCCTGAAGTTTTCCCTGATGAGATTCCAAGTGTACCACCAGAGAGGGAAGTTGAATTTGCTATTGATCTTGTACCTGGTAACAAACCTGTTTCTATGGCACCTTACAGGATGTCAGCATCTGAATTATCCGAATTAAAGAAGCAACTTGAGGATCTACTTGAAAAGAAGTTCGTGAGGCCGAGTGTATCATCGTGGGGAGCTCCAGTGTTGCTAGTGAAGAAGAAGGATGGGAGTATGAGGCTTTGTGTTGATTATAGACAGTTGAATAAAGTGACGATTAAGAACAAGTATCCACTCCCAAGAATAGACGATTTGATGGATCAATTGGTGGGTGCTCAAGTATTCAGTAAGATTGATTTGAGATCGGGCTACCATCAGATTAGAGTGAAAGATGAGGATATTCAGAAGACGGCTTTTAGAACTCGGTACGGGCATTATGAGTATTCGGTGATGCCTTTCGGTGTTACTAACGCGCCGGGAGTATTCATGGAGTACATGAACCGTGTGTTTCATGCTTATTTGGATCGGTTTGTGGTAGTATTCATCGATGATATTTTGATTTACTCTAAGACAGAAGAAGAGCATGCAGAGCACTTGAGATTGGTATTGGAGGTCTTAAGGGACAAGAAGTTATATGCAAAGTTGTCTAACTGCGAATTTTGGCTGAAGGAGGTGAGTTTTCTTGGTCACGTTATTTCTGGTAGCGGCATTGCGGTGGATCCATCTAAAGTCGATGCTGTATTGCAATGGGAGACTCCGAAGTCGGCTACCGAGATTAGAAGCTTTTTGGGATTAGCTGGCTACTATAGAAGGTTCATTGAAGGCTTTTCTAAGTTGGCACTTCCTTTAACTCAGCTGACCTGCAAAGGTAAAGCCTTTATATGGGACGCTCGTTGCGAAGAGAGTTTCACCGAATTGAAGAAGAGATTGACGACGTCTCCTATCTTGACGTTGCCTAATTCGGGAGAGTCCTTTGTGGTGTACTGTGATGCTTCCAAGATGGGTTTAGGAGGTGTGCTTATGCAGAATGGTAAGGTAGTTGCTTATGCATCGAGGCAGTTGAGGACTCATGAGAAGAACTATCCTACGCACGATTTAGAACTTGCTGCAGTTGTTTTTGCGCTGAAAATTTGGAGGCATTATCTTTATGGTTCTAGATTTGAAGTATTTAGCGACCATAAGGGTTTGCAGTACTTGTTTGATCAAAAGGAACTGAATATGAGACAGCGGAGGTGGTTGGAGTTGCTAAAAGACTATGATTTCAGTTTGAATTATCATCCAGGGAAGGCTAATGTCGTGGCTGATGCTTTGAGCCGAAAGACCTTGCACATGTCAGCAATGATGGTCAGGGAGTTTGAATTGATTGAGCAGTTCAGAGATATGAGTTTGATTTGCGAAGTGACACCTCAGAGTGTTATGTTGGGGATGTTGAAGATTAATAATGACTTTTTAGATAGCATCAGAGAAGCTCAGATACTGGATGTTAAACTGGTAGATTCGACGGTAGGAATCGGGCAGTCTGAGAAAAACGATTTTGAGTTGGATGTGCAAGGTGTGTTGAGATACCGTAATAGAATCTGCATTCCTGACGATGCGGAAATGAAGAAAGCAATTCTCGAAGAGAGTCATAGAAGTAACTTGAGTATTCATCCAGGAGCTACGAAAATGTACCAAGACTTGAGAAGATGGTTCTGGTGGCCTGGGATGAAGCGCGATGTAGCGCAATTCGTGTATGCATGTTTAACTTGTCAGAAGTCAAAAGTTGAACATCAGAAGCCTGCGGGGTTGATACAACCTTTAGAGATTCCGGAATGGAAATGGGATAGCATTTCAATGGACTTTGTGACGGGGCTGCCTAATACTGTGAGAGGGCATGATGCGATTTGGGTGATTGTTGACAGGCTGACGAAGTCGGCTTATTTTATACCTATTAATATCACGTATCCGGTACCGAAGTTGGCTGAGATTTACCTCCAAAAGATTGTAAAGTTGCATGGTGTTCCTATGTGTATCGTTTCGGATAGAGATCCTAGGTTCACTTCTGATTTCTGGAAGAGTTTGCAAGAGGCGTTGGGTTCTAAGGTGAGATTGAGCTCAGCGTATCACCCTCAGACGGATGGTCAGACAGAGAGGACTATTCAATCGCTGGAGGATTTGTTGAGAGCGTGTATTCTTGAGCAAGGAGGTTCGTGGGATACCCATCTCTCGTTGATAGAGTTTACCTATAATAACAGTTATCATTCTAGTATTGGGATGGCACCTTTCGAAGCGTTGTATGGTCGAAGGTGTAGAACCCCTTTGTGTTGGTACGAATCTGGAGAGAGTATAGTGCTTGGACCTGAAATTGTTCGAGAAACGACTGAGAAGGTGAAGTTGATTCGTGAAAAGATGAAAGCTTCACAAAGTAGACAGAAGAGTTATCATGATAAGCGAAGGAAGGATTTGGAATTTCAAGCTGGTGATCATGTGTTTTTGAGAGTCACCCCTGTGATCGGTGTTGGACGTGCTCTGAAATCTAAGAAGCTTACTCCTCGATTCATTGGTCCGTATCAGATCACGGAAAGAGTTGGGAATGTAGCTTATAGAGTGGCCTTACCGCCTAATCTTTCGAATTTGCATGATGTGTTCCATGTGTCACAACTTCGGATGTATATTCCAGATCCATCTCATGTAATTCATATGGATGATGTGCAAGTACGGGATAACCTCACTGTGGAGACGATGCCTGTACGAATCGCGGACCGTGAGACGAAGACTCTAAGGGGCAAAGAGATCGCCTTGGTGAAAGTAGTCTGGTTAGGAGCTGCCAGAGAGAGCATGACATGGGAGTTGGAAAGCAAGATGCGGGAGTCCTATCCCGAGTTGTTCGAATCAGGTAAATTTTCGAGGACGAAAATGTTCTAAGTGGGGGAGAGTTGTAACGCCCTAAAATTTAATCAAATTACTTCGAAGTTGGATTGCCGTAGGATAATTGTAAGAGTTGAAATTATGGGCATAGTAGCTATGTTGAAAATGAGTTAGATGATAATCACGTGTCGTGGGCCAGTTAAAAATAGCATTGGGCTTAGCACCGCGAGTGCGCAGCGCTCACGCAACCCTAGCAGCGTGTCCAGTGCGCAGCTTGCGCAGGAAGGCGCTTGTGCGCCACTCCTCCTTATAAATATAGCGCAAATATGCGCTAGGGCTGGTCTTTTTGCGCAGCCGCCCTCTTTTCCCTTCTTCTCCTTCTTCCTCTCACTTCTAAGTTACACAAAAGCCTCAATTTTCAAGAGCTCTAGCCTAGGATTGGATTGGAAGGGTTGATTTTCATTGCAGTTCTCTACGTTCGTGATCGTCACGCGTCGTTACTATCGCAGGGGAGTCGCCGTATTCGGAGAATCGAGGAACGAGGCTAGGAGGGAGTTTGCGCCACCATAGTTGAGGTAAGGGTGGGTTCGAATTCTATAATAGCGTATATGAGGGATCGTATGCGGGGTTTGGGGTTTATTATAGATTGCCTCTGTGTATGTTGCGTAGTTATATATATATATATATATATATATATCTCGTATGAGAAATGTTTGATGAATTGACCGTGTGTGCTTGAATTCCTATGTCGTTAGTTCTAATTAAATCGAATTGTAATTTTGTTGGATTAAGGTTTTCACTATTATAATAAAAAAGATGACAAGAATATAGATAACTCGTTAGTAAGAATTATAAATAATTTTCGTAATTGAATTGATGGTTACGTTAATGCTGTTGCTGTTTTGCTGATAATGCTGTTGCTGTTCTTGTTGCTGCTTTGTCAATATTGTTGCCACAGTTGCTGTTGTGGTTAATTGTTGCGTTGAATACCTAGTCGAAAATGTGGTAAATTGCAGGTGAAGTTGTAAAAGTTGATTTGCCTCTATTTATTGGCAAAGATAGTAAATTGTAGGCCTATGGCCGCCATGACGTTTTGGTGTTGTTGTCGTGCGATTGCGTGACTGTGATTACCGTTACTTGTACATTCACATTGTGTCGCATACCTTTGCATTTGCTTTACGACGTGAACGATGAGGGCTATGCCCTGTGAGCCACTATTTACTGGCAACGACGATTTTTACGACAGGAGTTTTGCTCCAATGGTACCACATGCATATGCACAGTTGAGTCGCATTCCGCATTGCACTTCGATGTTTCTATTGATGACTCTATTGAGGATTTTATTGATGATATGTGTAATTCTATAGTACCTGACCTATCATATTGTTCTTCATACATGCTCTTATATAGTTCGATATCTCACCCCTTCTGTTAGAATGTTACCCCTATGTGGTAACGTGCAGGTAGTCGCGAATAAATGCGGTGATCCTTCCTTAGTTGAGTCGGTGTCGTCACTCTGATACGTAACACTCGGGGGGATTGAACGCTGTTTTTTTTCCTTTATCATTTAGGTTGCAATATTTGTTGAACTCGAAGTTATTTCTATTAAGCAAATTGTTGATTTTGAGTTGTCAAATGGACAAGTATTGTTAAGATTGCTTCAAATTGAATTTACCATGAATGAATTATATTGTTTGTGTTGGGAAGTAAGTGTAGTGCTCCAATATTTATGTTGAAAATTCCGCACTCTGATTTATAATATTATTGGGTAGAATTGGGGTGTTACACTAACCGTTGGGAGAGTTCAGAGCACTGACACAGACGCTCGGAGTACAAAAGTGGGCCAGGCCCGGAGCCAGTGAAGGTTTGGCCCAATCTGGAACACGTTTCTAGTTATGAAGAAATAACAACCTAAAGACATAGGTGACAGTTAAGAGATATTGTGGTGGGACAGAAAAAAACCAAATAATTAAGTGATAAGCGAGAAAACATGAAATTAAACATTAACATTAAAACCAATAAGATCAATACATAAAATTGAACCTCTAACAAAAGAAATTCTATTATTAAAAAACACAAAACAAAAGTTTAAACTAATAAAAATAAAAAAAGAAATTAAAATTCTAGTTTTATTCGCAACTCAAAACAAATCAAATAAAATAATGCTTGCAGCACGGCCTATCAAGGGAAAACTAAGTTTAATATAACTCTCAAAAGTAAGCTCCTTTGCTTCAAAAAAAGGTAGTCCATCCTCTGGTTAACCCACAAAGACATATGTTCCAACATTCATCCTCACTTAAAATGTAACACCCCAATATTTCTAACATGTAGATATATGAGAATGCTTATCTTAGCCATAATCAGAGGATACAATTCCTGTTTCAGATTTTGAACATAACTAAATTTTTCCGATAAAACAATTATCATCTTGCAGCCAATATTTTTAAAACCGGACTGGACATTGAACCGGAGAGACCTCCGGGTCATGGCTCAATTGGTTCACTCGGTTCAACCATGGTTGAACCGGATGAGTAATAATTAAATAAAAAAATAAAATATTGAATTTTGGAGAAAAAGAAAATAAAAAAATAAAAAAATGCATTTCGGGCGGTTCATTCCGGGTCAATTGGCGGTTCGAAGCGGTTGAACCGCGGTTCAATCCGGTCCAACCCGGTTCTAAACGGTTCAATCACTCTGCAGTTCAAATGGGGTTGCACCAGCTGCCAGGGTGTCCGGTTCCCGGTTGAACGGCCCGGTTCGGTCCGGTTTTTAAAACACTACTTGCAGCAATCTGTCTTAAATCCATTGAACTCAAACAAAGTTCATATCTTAATAGGATAACAAGCCCTATTGTTCAATATCATAACCAGAGAAGCAAAAAAGGTTTATACAACTCATATTAAATACAAGTTACATAACCATAACAGAAAATATCAGGAAAAACATAAACAGAGGGTAAGACAACAAGTCTTCAACATATTCATAGACACGCCAACTACTCGTGCCGCTTAGCCTTTTTCTTTCCTTGTTTCTCTGTAAAAACAACAACAATGATAGGGTGAGATAACATATCTCAGTGAGTTCTACAGTGACCCCTAACATTCACTCGATTCCATATTAAAAACCTAAGCATTAGTCGTTTAACTTATAAACCACTAGCTTATTTTATTATCTGAAACACCGACCGCCATCAATTGCTAATCCCAGTGAATCGTGTAACTACATTAGCACACCATCGGCCGCCATCAATTGCTTACTCCCGATGAACCCCCTCTAGTACTTTCCCTAACGGATACTGGGCCTAAGTTAAGGGCTCATGACCTTCCCCGCCTAGTATGCTATTCAATGGATCGTCACCCAAATTCAATATAATCTATATATCGTACCCGCATTGGGCCGCCTTGTAAGTTTGATATAATATATATATATATATATATATATATATATATATATATATATATATATCCTATCCACATCAATCATAGATGCAATCAATAGAACATTTAGTTCGGTTTTGTTTTTTAAAAATAATTGCTCACACGTGCCCTAACTTCGGTTTTTCTAAATATTTATAACCTTCAAAACATTTCTTCAAAAACCAAGTCAAACATGTTAAAGTCATGTTTTTATAAAGTATATATCATCCCAAATGGTTGAGAAAAGGATTAGAAGTGGTTTGGAATCAAAGGAGCGACAAAACGACAAAACTGCACCTTGAACCCGTAAGACAAGCACGGTCTGTGTGCCTAGGCCCATGGTCCGTGACACTTTAAAAAAAATTAAGCATGTTGGTGCGTGATGGGCGCACGGTCCATGCCTAGGGCAGAAATAGATCTTCACTTCGTTTCATTCGTTTCGCAATTCCGATCGAGTCCAATCCGAAACCCAAACCAATTCCAACCGAGAAACTTAGTATATAATACCATATTCCAGACCAAACAATATCCACAAATCAAAATAGTAAATCATATATTAAAGTTTATTTTGATAAATAAACTGGAAACGTTATTTTTTTTCAAAATCGGGGTTTTTAACTCTAAAATCTTTTCGAATTCGAATAACCAAATCATTCCAGAATTTCAACACAATCAAACCAAAGTGTGAAAATTCTATACGTGAGTAAAACTCACTGATTTGACGAACTCGCTAGAAATCACGTCTTCACACGAACGACCGAACGGTGACCACTCGAACAATCCCCGTAACTCACGAACACGCTCCAACGAACTCGAATACGCTTCAACTCGATCTCTTGCTACAGAAATTACTGAAAGTCGGCTCCAATCAACAATGAAGTGGTTGGAACTTGCTCAAATCACCAATGTAGCTGCTCAAATTTCAAGAACCTACTCCCCAAGTTCCAATATCCACATGCAAAGCAAGAATCGAACAAGAATCAAGGTTTTATTCGAAAATGAGCTTCAAGCTCCATTAATGGCAAAACGAGAAAGGAGAAGATCGAGCTAACGAAAGTGGTACCAATGGATAGAGTTCAAAAAATGGGAGAGAATGAGCCAAGAAGGACTTACATGCAAGCCAAAGTGGAAGTTTCCTCTTCTCTTCTTCTTCTTCCTCCTCTCTTGTGTCTCCCTCTTCTCTCTCTCTCTATGGTCTGGAATAAACATGTTTCCAACAGTTACTTTTTTTCATTCTTCATTAAAATTTATAATTTACTTTAACCTTTTTTAGTTCCTAAATTATTGACTGAAGCATTTTTCTTGGTAAAATGTGCATTATGATGCCCACAATAGTAAACTAAAAACATCAGCTCTATTTGTTAACACCTTCCTACAATTCAATGTACATTTATCCCTTAATAAATATTGTATGAAGTTGCCAAAAAACTTCAACAGTGTTGGTATTTGAGACAGACACGTGTGAACTATACATAAACAGTTTCACCGGCACTATTCATCTAATCAATTTACTGTTTACACTATACAACACTCTACCAATCTAGTCTGATTCTCCTTTATCCCCAAGCTATGGTAAAGCATAATACACCAATTAAAGCAAATGCGTGTGAGCCACAACTAACTCAAACTCTACGCTGCAAATAGTAAAAATCAATTTTCAGCAACTTCATGCAAACTCAAAAAAAAAAAAACAATGTGGGAAAATGAAAATTTTGCAATCCGCCAAGCTCACAAAAAATGGCAGAAATACTATACTTTCACGACTCTCTGCCTTTTATGTTTTAAGATTATCTCAAGCAAATATGTTGATTTTTATTAACTTGGTGATTTCGGCCCCTCTGTTTTACTTTTGACAGTTTTGGTTGGCAATTTTCTTAATTTGGCAATTTTCGTCCTCAAGATCACGAATTATTTGCACAATTTGGTCCAACAAATCTTGTATTCTTAGAAAATGGGGACCAAAATTGTACAATCCGCAATTTGTATTGGGGTCAAAAATGCAATGAAAATCTCGGACTAAAATTACCAAATTACGGAAGCAAAATCGCTAAAAGTAAAATAAAATGACCAAACTCGCCAATTAAAAAAATTAGAAGACAAAAAAATGCATGTAAACGTTTATATTTAACCCCCTCAAAAAATACATATTAGCTCTGCCTATAACCTTTGAATTCGACTATCCATATATGACTTGTATGGCAAAAATTTACTTCTCTCGCTAAATAATTGTTGCACCCGAAAAATCCGGTAGGATCTTTCGCGTTGCAATTCAATGAAGTCCCCATCAATGTTTAATTCTTAGGGAAAACATTGAAAAATCCCTTAAAAAATAAAATGGTCTCGAGAACCAGATTTTGGATTCGGGAGTCGTTTATGCGTGGGAAAGGTATTAGCACCCCACAGCATCCTTTCGAAAAAGGTTACCTCCGATTAGTTGTGCAAAAACATATTAACTTTGAAAATATTTATTTCCCTTTTGTAATGGAAAGAATTTAAGAAGACTAAATAAAAGTTATTTCTTTATGCATTTTTATTGAGAACTAAGAAACGACATTTTTGAAAAGACTAAAAAGGTTTTTTATTATTGCAATTGACAGAGGTCGGCCGCCCTCTGCTCCTACGTATCTCCTGGTAGAGAATCAAATCACATGTAGTTCTTGGGTAGAAAAAGTTTGTTGGTTGGTTTTTTTTAGCATAGGGATTACCAATCGATGCAATGTGATTCCCCAGTGAAGTCGCCAGCTGTTGCACCCGAAAAATCCGGTAGGATCTTTCGCGTTGCAATTTAATGAAGTCGCCATCAATGTTTAATTCTTAGGGAAAACATTGAAAAATCCCTTAAAAAAGAAAATGGTCTCGAGAACCAGATTTTGGATTCGGGAGTCGTTTATGCGTGAGGAAGGTATTAGCACCCCACACAGCATCCTTTCGAAAAAGATTACCTGAAGATTAGTTGTGCAAACTATATTAACTTCAAAAATATTTATTTCCCTTTTATTATTAAAAAGACTTAATAAAAATTACTTGTTTTTGCAAAGCTTTGGAAAAGACTAAAAAAGGTTTTTTATTATTGCAATTGACAGAGGTCGGCCGCCCTCTGGTCCTACATATCTCCTGGCAGAGAATCAAATCACACGTAGTTCTTAGGTAAAAAATATTTGTTTGTTGGTGTTTTTTTATTTAAATGTTTTTTGAAATTTGTAGAGCATTCGCAGTGACCAAACAAGTAAACTCAGAGTGGTCACCATTAATAGTCCGTTAGAAAATAAAAGGTGTTTACAATGTTCAAACGAGTTAAACCCAGAGTGATCATTGCAAATAACCGATTTGTGGTTGAGGGTTTGACTATTTGAAAATGTTTGCTCGGAAACATAAAAAGGAGTTGAGATTGTGTGAAAATGAGTTGGACTCATTAGTTTGTAAGATGTGTGACGATGAGTCAAGCAAGTTGGTTTATAAGATGTGAGAGTGAGCAACATGAGATTTGCGCAACAACTTGTAATGGCTTGTTTCTGATTTATTGCTAAACAAAGACATACTATAATAAATAAAAGGAATCAACAAAATAAATGATAAACTAGAAAAATGGGAAGGGGGTTACGGGCATCACAGGGGATGTGAGACGCACAGTACATGATGAGGATAGTAATGGAGTTATTAAGAACTATTAAGAGTAAATGATAAAACAATAAAAGAGGATAATCACTAAATAAATAAAAGAAAAGAATAAAGATGCTGATAATGAGGATGAGAAAAAAGAAGTAATAAACAAATGAAACGGAAATGACAAAGAGGGGTTAAACTAATACTAACACAACAGGGGTATTTACAAATAAGTTGGGTGTCTGTAGCTGTACCTATAACTAGCTTATGATTGACTTAAATCAAAATAAAAACAAAACAAACAAAAGGACTAATAATAACAGGGGTTACACTAGCACGAGTCAGATAGGATAAGTATAACATTTGTTAGTTTTTGATTTTTTTAAAAAAAGGAAGTTAAAAGTAAGTGAAGGAAAAAAACAAAACATTGTTGGGCTTGACATTAACAGGTTCACCTACTGTGAACCCAAAATATCACTCGCTGCTCAACGCAGCTCATGAGGGAAAGGGAATGAAGTTTGCGGCAGCAACAGGGGAAGAGAGAAGGAGCGTGAAAAGCATTTTGGTCTCAACCAAAATGGAGAAGAAAACAAAGAACAAGGAGAAAGAGGCTTGGCATGATGCTCAAAATACTCAATGCTCAGCACCTCACACTATGCGCATGCCATCTCTTCTTCGAAATTTTTTGTAATTTTAAAATCTGATGTACATACTTTTTTGTATTTTTAGTTAGTGATTTGAAACAATAATAATAGTTAAACCTAAATGTTAATAAAAGACTTTTTTTTAATTCTTTTTTGCAATAAAAAGTAAATAAGTTCTTCTAATAATAATAATAATGTTAAATCGCTAACGAGTATCAAATGACACGTGTCAATGGTTAAAATCACAAAATCCAAAGCAAGTAATATTTTTTGATATTTTCTAAGAGAATTTGAATTAGTCGGACAAAATTAGGGTATAACAGTTGCCCCTCTTTATTTATATTTTACTAGAAAAGTGAAGGGTTTTCTAATTTCCATAGTAAAATAGAAATAAAGATAAAGAACACTAATTTTGTCCCTAGAAATAAATATTTTGGGAAATTTGGAAAAGGTGATCAGCACTTGGGGTGCTCACCAAAACAAAATGAAGGATCAACACTTGGCGCATTGATTGAAAAGAGATAAAGAAATCTGCTCATGGTGTGTTGATCGAAAAGCAATAAAGAATGATCGCCGGGGATCTGAATGACCAATTGATTTGAAAAGGTCGACACCATGCTTAGTAGAACTATTTTTTTAAGTCCCTTTTTTATGAGAAAACAAATAGCAAAAGAGAGAAATTCTAATAACAAACATCATTTTTCTAAAGATTTTGGATAAACCAGACACAATTAGGATAATTTCAAAAGTAAAAGATAAATATACAAGAACAACTAATTTTGTGTCAAACTATGAAATATTTTATTCGGAGAAATTCATAATAAATGCAAAATATGGTTGACTAAAAAACACGGTAAAGAAGGATCGCTGGGGATCTGAAGGAGCACTAGGGCTCTGAAGGACCACTCGGGGTCTGAAGGATCGTTGCCTTTAAGTGTTGGCAAAATGATCTGAAAGTCTAGTTCAGAATCAATGCTTGGCGCATTGACTTGCGTTCAACTGAAGGACCGACAGGGTCTGAGGGGCTGCCTGGGTCTAATGGACCAAAGATGGTCTGATGGACCGCAACTAGCTATGGTACTAGTAAAGCAGTCTGAGGGTGACCTACGCGGCAAGCGGTCGTGAGGGTCAAGATCAGATCTAGAACTGATATGTTGACCACGAATGATTTACGCTGTGTCTTAGGCAGACACAGCTAATCTGAAGGACCGCTGGGGGTCTGAAGGATCCGCCGTGCTCAGTGACGACGTATGATCTGAAGGTAGAGTTCGAAGCCGTCGTTTTGACGTGTTAATTCGAACTGAACTGAAGAATCGATTTGGTCTGAAGGATTGATGCTAGATTCAGTGCTAACATTGCAATCTGGAGTGGGTACAGAATCGACGCTTGCGCTCTGATCGACAGAAATGACTGATATTCAGAGCCTTTTGGCTATGCAATGGTATGTATGCATGTAATGTATTGTGCATGCAATGACTGATTTTTTGGGGTAATGAATGCAATGTGGAATATAATGGATGCTCAAGTTGATAAACTGTGTATGCATATGCAATATGAATGGAATGATAATGCTTAGATGCAAGTGCTATGGTATATTCATGGTTTGATGTTGGAATGAAGTGCATGGTGCAATAATTTATGACATGATTTATCGGGATGCAAAAGGACATGTTTTTGCTTCTTTTTTGATGAGATACGAGACTTAAACTTTTGATGCGATAAGTAGAGAGGTGAATACTTTGGAATCATCATTCCTTGGAAAAGTTAGATTTGAATTGAACCCAAAATTTTTGCAAACTCAAGGTTGTCATATTTGTAGATCATGACATGAAATTAAATTTGATCACATTTGCAGACTTGTTCACATTTTTCTTCTATTTGGTTATGATTATCCATCATGGCTAAGCTCCTTAGGTCTACAAAATTAACTGGGGAAATTGTCTGTCTTAAATCATGAACTCGTGTTCTCTCTCTTTGAAGCATTGTCTAATTAACATGTACAGTTGTGTAAATACAAATGAATGAGTCGGTTGAATGGTGGTTCTATGACTATTTGGGTATTCTGGCTGGTGAATGTGGTGTGAGTGAAATGATGGGTACTGTCATTATCCAAACTCAAGAAGGATAGGCTTTCCCCATTCCAAGAAATGTATTGCCTCAATCTAGACTTTGGATAATGGAAAATGACTAGCTTGCCCCTGTCTAGGGAGGACAACAACTAATAGTGTGGATGGAATGAAGGGTTGGGATTCGCCCCAGTTTTGAATGGTGATTGATTGAAATGAAATGGAGTGAAATTGTAATACCCCTCTAACCCATAAGAGATGATATTGCCCCACTCTACATACGACGAGGTTGCCCCAGTTCGAGTAAGATGATGAAAGGTGAAAAGTTGGGATACTTGGTTAGGGAACTACCCAAGTATGGCTTTACTGGTGTGAATGTAGTGTGGAATGAGGTGGACATTTTTGGTGGATCGATGTGTGGAGGGACTGCCCCACTTTGGGGAGATAACTCAGATGATTGCTCTAAGAGGGACTTGGGGATATTTCTCGGGAGATTCCCGTAAGCATAATAGTGATGAGTCTTTGGTATGAAGAAATTCCACTTTGTCAGTGATCGCTAAACTTTAACATCGTTTTCTTTTCTGAACAAACCTCGGGTGCAAGCCTATTGAGTGCTTTTTTTTGTTCTCTTTTTTTTCCTTTTTCTTGTGAGCAAATAACAAATACAAATATTTTGTCCTAGTAATAAAACTTTGAAAAGTGAAAGCAATCAATCATTGATCAGAACGTACTTTTGGGTTTGTATCGTGGCAAATGATTAATGGTTTATGAATGAATAGGATGATTAGGCTCAAAGAAATGTTTGGGGGTTAATGGGACAAGGGATCTTTTTATTCAGTGGTGTAATGCGACTAGTGGTTAATGGTTTATGAGAAAAAGGATGATTTGGCTCAAAAGAATTTTTTGGGTTGATAAGACAAAGGATTTTTTATTTGATGGTGCATTTCATGACATGATGTATCAGCTCAAAGATTTATATTGTCATTTTTTCAATTTTTTTTTTTGAGAATTTGATTCTCTCATTTTGCTATTTTCATGTTCCTTTTTCTTTGAGCTGAATAAACTGAAGTAGGTAGTGCACCATTTTTGGCGTGGGATTGATCTTTGTCTAGGGTGATAGAAAGAAAATTTTGTTTTTGTTTGGCTCAAAGTGGGTAGCAAAGAATATTTGATTTTTTCTTGGGTATGGAAAGAAATGGCCAATCTTCATTTCAAAACATGATTGTTATTTTCTCAAAAATTTAACTAGAGGACAAAACTTTGTTTTATATATTTGCTCTTTTTCTAACGCCCTAATTTTTGCTTAGGTTGCCCTTACAGGGTTTTCAACCTAACGGGCTTTTCTTTTTTGATTTTCTTGTTTTTCTTACCCAAAGGACTTACAGGGTTTTCAACCTAACGGACTCACAAACTAGTTCGCCCCAATATGGAGCATTCAAAGTATTCTTTTTGTGAAATTTCATCATTGAAAATCAACCAAATAGTCATCAAAGGACTAATGAGGCGGCGCTAGATGCTTTATGGGAGGCTGGGGTGGGACTAGAAATGGATATAGAACAATGATAAGATGTAGAGATGAGGGGACTAACTGACTCAAACCAAGGTCAATTCACATGCAATGCAAGTTTATTACACAAATGCTTCATAGAGAGTTAACATAAGTTAAACATATGATAGAAAAAAAAGATTCTTTTTGACAAACACATCAATTAACAAAAGAGACCATTTGGGCTCTGCCATGATTTGCTTTAACAAATTTGTAAACAAGTTGCTAACAGTTATAATCCCTTCCTGGACATTGAGTGTCTTAACATAGCTTGAGTTTGCAAATAAATTTGAGCATCTTTGTGACTCAGCGTATTGAGTTTTTCCAAGGAAGATTGATCAACTCAATTTTTTCTCAAATAAACATCGTTTCTCACCAAGCAGTGTGTCCAAAAATACTCGCATGTTTTTTTTTTATTTAAAAAAAATGCATGATGGAACACATGGTAATATGGTAGACATGTATGATGAAAATGTAGTAGGATGCATGAAGCGGTAAATGCTCGATCCTAATGCGATTATTTTTAAGAGTCAATGCAACATGTATGCAAAGTCTCATTTTTTGCCTAATTGGATGATGAATAATGAAAGGACAATGTCATTTTTTATAGAATTGATGCATGAATGGAGAAATGATGCATGAGAATGATAATACGAGCTAAATGATGTATGAATGCTATGCTCTCAAGTACAATGATGTAACTCCATAATTTTTGCTTTTTTTGTAAAAAAGAATGACAAAATTAAATAAAACAAAGAAGATACTCCCTTGTGTCCTAAATGGATCATGTCTTATATATTTCATGGTCTAGGGTCACTTGTTTGATCATTTTTTCATGTGGCTCTAATCACTTCCTCACAAAGGTCTCCAGAGCTAAAGTCTCTTTGTAATATTACCCACAACGACAGGTAACTATCAGGTGTGGAATATTACAAAAGAGCACACTCTGGTTGAGACTTTCATGATAGTCAGATAGATAAATCCAGAATGACTATCACTAATTATCTCCACTCGTCCTAATTTTCACACGGACCCGGGTATAGGGCCCCACTCATAAGTGTGTGCAAATGTGAAAGTGGTGTGTGTGATGGGAGCAAGGCATAAGATTATTTATACCCTAAAAGAAATAAAATATATACATTATTTGTAGAATAAAATATGGTCGTCTAACCTAAGGTTTAAGCATAACAAAAATATTTACAACATATAAAATAAATAACTCTAAAATATGAAAGAGAAACAAATATGGAAAAAGGTAAAAGTTTGACACAACTAACCATGTTCGGCTTGACTCTCAAAATGTCCCCAGTGAAGTCGCCAGCTGTTGCAACGCGAAAGATCCTACCGGATTTTTCGGGTGCAACAGCCCCGCATTCTTCAGCCCAAACGGCATAACTTTGTAATAGAAGGTCCCCCACAGGGTGATAAAGGTGGTTTTCTCCATGTCTTCAGGGGCCATCTTAATTTGTTTGTATCCGGAATATCCATCCATGAAGGAGAAGAGAGAGTGTTGTGCTGTGCTATCTACCAGGACATCAATGTGAGGCAAGGGGAAATCGTCTTTAGGGCTAGCTCTGTTTAAATCTCGGTAATCGACACACATCTGGACTTTCCCATCTTTCTTTGGGACTGGGACAATATTGGCTACCCATTGAGGATATTTTGCTACTGCTAAAAACCCAGCATCGAATTGTTTCTTAACCCATCTCGAATTTTCAGTGACATATCTGGCTTCATCCTTCTTAACTTTTGCTTTACCGGTGGGCATTCCGGCTTTACTGGTAACTTATGCTCGACTATGTTGGGGTCCAGTCCCGGCATGTCTTGGTAGGTCCACGTGAAGACGTCAACATAGTCAAACAAAAGTCTAACCAGTTTCTCACGTTCATTGCTTTTCATTATGGTACCAATTTTGACCTCTTTTTTGTCTTCTTCTGTGCCCAAGTTTATTTGGAACTAGGTTAGTTCCTAAATTTATTTATCAATAACAACGCCTAATGAGACACATCAGATACTCTTAAAAATTATTAATTTTTAAATTAACCAGACAAAATTAGGGTATAACATTAATTCTCAATATGTAAAAAAAAACAAAATAGGAAAAGCTTTTAGTCTCTCGCTAAATAAGCCCAAAAGATTTTATTTAAAAAAGAGGTATTTTAGAATACCTCATTCATCTTTATTGTGTTACTCATTTTGATGCTAGTTTCGAACCCGGTAATCCGAAGTGGAATGTAATGATACAAACCAACCAAATTTCAGGGGAAACTAGCGTAAGGCTTTCACGTTATAAACAATTTATAATTCACAATAAAATACTACCGCTTATCAAATATCTTGCTAATGATATTTGAAGAGGGCGTGGTGTTCAAATAGATATTGTTCCTTCTAATCAAGACTATAATCCTTTTGAGTGTGCTCATGATATGGTTACCAATAATGGTATTTTCTTTATTTTTGTTCTATGGAAGTGTTGGTGCATGAGAAGTAAAGTGGTGTTTGAAGGTGAGAAGGTTCCAACTGCAATTGTAGTGGAACAAATTTGGGGTTTGTATCATGATACTATGCATTCCATTAATGCAATTTAGGATAGCAATATCAATTAAAACAAGTCTGCCAAAGGAGGTGGTTTGGCCTAAGCTTGATGATGGATGGATTGTTTTGAATGTTGAGCGGAGTGCAATTACCAACCCCGGTATGGTAGGTTTTGGTGGGTTGATTCGTGAACATGATGGTGTCTTGATCTCTAGTTTCCAAGGATCCATTGGGAACTCTAACATTTTGCATGCTGAGCTTCTGGCCTTAATTCATGGTATTGAGATAAGTTGGGAACTGAGTTATAAGAAGATAAAGTGTTATACAGATTCCTTGCAAACTATCAATTTAGTATTGCATGCCCAAAGTAAGTACTGTAGGTATGGTAACGAACTGTCTCTTATTAGGCATTGGATGACGAGAAGATGGGAAATTCAACTCTAACTTTGCTATTGTGAGACAAAATTTTGTGCAGATTTCTTTACGAAGATTGGTGCTAGGAGCAACGGTCCTCTCGTTGTTGTGTCTACCGCTCCAGTTGAGATGCATTATCTTCTTCAAGTTGGTGCTAATGGAACCTCATTCTTGAGGGATTGAGCTTTTTTTGGCATTTATTATATCTCTTGTAATTAATAAAAAAATCCTTCAGTAACGGTATTTGATAATTATGTCATTTCATTTGCTCCAGAAGAGTTATTATTTTACATTTAAGAATTTAAAATAACCAATAGGTTTTATGATACAAAAACTTAAGTGCATTCATGAAAAATCATCAACACAATATTGTTATAGCCAAATTTCGAGTTCGAAAATAATTTAATTGCTAGGTTAGGAGGAGAACGTCTTGAATGCTAAGTTGTTCTAATAAGAAGTTTTTGAGGGCTGTAGTGGTTCGAGATGTTTTAGAAGATGTTCGAAGGCACATGACCCAAGTAAAGTCTTGAAATTGAGGTCTGAGGCGCGAAGAAGTTGGAAGAAGTAAAGTGGAGGTTTCAGGAAGTTAACGAAGTGTTTGGGCAAGTGGAAGGTATCCAACAAGACAAGGCTGAGTTGGCAACGGATTATAACCAATCATTGGTAAATCTTTTGTTGGTTAGTTATTTCGAAGGGATGTGTGTCTATCATGCAATTAGTTAGTTATCATTTGTAAACTCTATAAATAAGAGAATCTACATAGCACTAGGAGCGGAATTCATAACCTTCAAGAGCCTACACACGCCAAACACATTTGATTCTACGGGATCTTTGGAAATTGTGGTGAAAAATGTATGTTCTTGTCATTTTATTTGTATTTTGAATTCTGTTTTAAGTTCAAGTTTATCTGACAATCTGAGTGTTTACTCTTGTCTTTTTTTACTTTACTTAGCATTTTCTTTTATCTTTTGTCACAAAGTTCATTCCTTTTAGATTGATTCTTGTGTTTCTTTTATATCTTTTTAATATTTAACCCTTGTATTCGACTTGGTTTATCAATCTTGAGTCCCTTGATTGATTCGATTGATAGTGTAATTGAGTTCTTTTCCTAAAAGTATTACCCTTACACTTTGAAATAATGTTAATTAATCTTTCACTTTAAACCTCTCAACTTGACGACCAAAAGAATTTAATTTGAGTCCTCTTTATTCAAGCTCTTCGAATTTATTTATTTACAGCGAAATTACGTGGTACACAAATATATGTTGGAATGACATAAAAATGTGGTTGACTTAACTTTATATATGGTCGCTTTCACTAAAATATGAGAAACCATATTATCATGTCTCTTTAGGGTGTGTTAGAGAGTTTCGAGGGGCAGGAAAAGGGAGGACTTGGACTAATAGTAGTAATTGGTTAGCAGTGGAAAGAAAAATCATCTCTCAAACCCCTCTAAACCCCTTAACTAGTGTACTCATATTTGGAGGGTTTGGGAGGTGCTCAAAAAAATATATTAGGAGAGGGGTTTAGAGGGACTTAGGGGATACTTTTTCTTCCAACCCGCTAATCAATTATTAATACTTGTCCGCAGCCCTCCCCTTTTCTCCCCTCCCAAACTCTCAGACACACACTTAGTGAATTCTACATGAGAATGTTAAAGATATAAGTATCTACATGCATTCATTGACAATAGACCTAAATTCAGTGACATCAACCACTGCAAACTTTTTCCCATCAATGACAAGTTTGGAGTCTATTTTAAATATAAAATCTTCAAAGCCAAGTTCTCCCATCCACTTAATATTCATATTAAGCCTCACCACTTCTCTCACCTTCACATTGAGGGTGGGCTATAACCAATGCCTTTTCGCACTTGAGTACGAGTCAAATTTATCCCTCAACCACAAACCTATACGCACATTGTTATGTTGTGAAGAGAAGGAAGCCTAAATGTTTCACTTCACAAATCAAGAAGGAATTTTACACCATTTACTCAAATATCTCAGATAGTCTCTTTCTACTGGTTGGGTAGAGCGCAAACTTTCAACCGATCGCCAAGTAAAATTTGACCACCTTTATTCAGCATCTTCTCACATTCTCTAGTTGTTATTCCACCATATGCTCCAAAGCTTAATTTCCCATATATGCTTTTATTTATATGTCAGCAAAAGGCATCTCTTGATAGAAATGTTCTACTAGTTAACTCTCCTCCAGCAATTCACTACTTTCATGAAAACTAACATGAAATGACAACTTGTTTAGATAGCAGCATCAACCAAATTAAGGTAGCACACATCAAGATCAATACCATGAGTTCTCCACAATTCACGAATTGGGGTGTTATTACTACAAGCTATTTAACGAAAAATTCACCCTAGGGGTATCAAGATAAGCCATAATGCCTTCCAATTTCCATCTATTAACAAGTGGGAAGTGTCAAGAGTGGAGTTTCAGCCAGTGATGAATCAATCCATAACCTCACTAGATCTCCATTCCACTCCTTCCTATCCTTCGTCGTGAACTCCTAAGTGTGCAAAAAAGAGAACTCTATGTTTAACTGTATCGGGTTGTCCGAATCGCCGACCAGGGGAGCCCAAAGACTGAGGAGGGCTTCCAACAACCAAGAATGTCTACCCAAGGAGCGCATTGGACAACCCGTGCAGCACAGTTAGTACTATAGAGAACATGTGTATCGCCCGTGCTGTTGTATGAGCCATGCATAGACCAATACGTGTTCGATCAGAAAACAAGCGAGGAGGACGTGGCAGGTAATCATTAGCTTGTACTGGAAGCAGTGGTCATCCCACTACCTCGATGGCAGGAGAGGGATAACGCTACCTTACAGTATAGAACATCATAGGGTCCCTTAGTTAGTATAAATAGTGCATGCTACTGTTGTATTAAAGATATCTTTTCCTCGTACTTGGGAGGTATCCCTTAGCAAGGTTATCTCCTTAAGGACAGTACCACCCCTATTTTGTATATGAGAACATTGGTGCTCACCGAGGGGCTGCTGGTAAAAACTCCTTTTCCAAAGACTTCACGAGTTAAAGAGCTGAGTGCTTCCACCTGAGTCGTGGTGGGAATACGATGTTCAAAGCAAGCGACAGACAGTGACGTCGAAGAACACGACAAGGAACTGCGTCAGATGCGAGACACTATTCTTACTCTAAGACGGAAAAATGCGGAGTAACAACCCAAAAACTAAGAGAAACTCCTTCGCACGGAGGGCAAGGAAACCCGCGAGTGTGAGTTCCAAGAGCAAATAAGAGCTCTACGAACTGGGTCCCAAGCCTCTGCAGGAGTGAGGGCTCCCCTAAGAACTTTTCAGCCGTTCTCAGAAGAAATCCAGGCTATGTAGGTTCTCCAACACTTCACGAACCCTAATATAACAGGCTACGACTGTTCGGGTGAACCTCATGACCATGCTGCGGCATTCCAAATTCAAATGTCCATCAGTGGTGGTAATGGCACTGACAGCTGCAACATGTCCACTGGCATGCTCAAAGACGTGGCGCTCCATTGGTTTATCGGCTTACCCCCAAGATTTGTCACCAACATTTTGAGGGCTTAGCCAACAGGTTCATTGTTCAACTCTCGGCCAACTAAGGAAAGCAACCTGCCCTATCTGACTTGTTCGGCCTTCATCAGGGTAAAAAAAGCAGCTCAAGAGTTTCCTATCACGCTTTAACAAGATGGCCATATATAACGCCCACTATTTTGCTACTGTATTTACTGCTATCTAGTACTGTTTTGAATCATATTAGTTAAACAACATGATATGTTTGAAATGGTTTTTGGCCAAGCTCATGACTTCAAACTAATTATTAAGTTAGGATTCAAAAGGATTATAGCTCGAAAAATTTATTTGACGCACGAATCCACTTTAGTCAGTAAATCACTTTTGTACGATGAATCGGTTAAGTGACTGATCGTATGTCGAGTACAGGAGTTTAGGACCATGTGGCAATATTTAGTAGAGATGCCTAGATTAGGATATGTGTCATATTAATATATCATCACATGTCTTAGTATCTAGAGCACACCTCATCCCTACCATTTAATGTGGTAGAAACCTTAGAAGGAGACATGTAGAAATTTAGGTGACTAACCCTTTAGACTCATAATATGTTGACACCTAAAAGCAAAGGTGGCAACTTATCCTTCCTCACCTTTTTAGTTGGCTTCATGAAAATTAGACACCTAACGGCTATTTGATGATCACACTTAATATCTTGCCACCTAGAAGCTTAAGTGACACCTCATGCTTGATTAGGAGGTGGAGGTTGGCTATAAAAGCATGATGTGGAGAACTCACTCCTCATGGTGTGAAGAACTAAGCCTTTTCAAGTAGAAGCCAACACCCTTTGAAACCTTCGACCATATAACCTATTGTGTACCATTTGTTTCTTTTGAAGTGTTATAACCTCCAAACACCTAAATCACTAAACTAAGTATAACCCGAGCATATCATTGTGTGCATAGTTGTATTAGTGTACCTGTCGCCATCAACGGAGCAATTATTACATTGGTATTTATGCTGTAAAGGCATCTCTTCCTACATCATCTATAATATTTGTTTATGTTTGATTGATTTTTTGATGTTATGACTTTATATGCTCTAAGAGTTTGTGTTATTGAAGTCAATGAGTGTCACAAGGAAGGGGGTTGGAATTATGACCCTTTTAAAAATTAACCTGAAATAATATAAACAGCTTCACAAGTATTGTTAGACATTGTGTGTGTAATTGCAAAGTTGAGAAGGGTGAGTGAAAACCGTTTTCTCAACTATGATAGTGAGTAGAGAAATGTGAGATGAATCTGTCTTCTCAACTATGTTTCTGAGTTGAGAAGGGTCAGTTGAAATAGTCTTCTCAACTGTGACAGTGAGTAGAGAAGAGTGAGATGAAACTATCATCTCAACTATGTTTCTGAGTTGAGAAAGGTCAGTTAGTTCTTTCTTCTCAAAACAACTATCAGTAAAGAGAACCAGATGATTTTCAAAATAGTTTTTCCAATGTAAGAGATAGTGTTTGAAAATCTTATCTTAAGTGTGAAATACTTAAGAATAGTGCTTTAAGTTTACCACTTTGAAAACTCTGAGAAGGGTTGTAAAAACAGTGTTTTTAGAAAAACTGTGTGTAGCTGAGAAGGGTCAGCAAAAGCTGTTTTCTCAGTTTTTCAAAAACCTTCTCCAGATGGAGAGTTTTAAGCGTAGTGTAAAACAACTTAGAATAGAAGTAAATGACACAATAATGCATAGTGTGAAACTGTCATCTCAAACTATTTGCAATATGAGCATTTGACTTTTGATATTTTACTCTTCTTAAAGGAATCTTTCTTATGAGTTTTGACCATCTCAAGAATGTTGCTGCTTACTTGAAAAGCCTCAAGATTTTCTACACAAATCAATAGCTCATTTGTCAAGTCTCTAACTTGTTCTTTCAAAACATGGTTTTCCATTTTTAAAATCAGAGTCATGGGAACTTATCTCATTTGACATATTCAACTTGAAAAGCTTATATTTTTCAGAATGCTTAAAATGAAATTGTTGTAAAGTATGAATGATTTTAGCCATTTTTTCATTCTGAACTCTAAGTTTCTCATCTTCTTTCTATGAGTCTCAAAACTGTTCTCTAAATTGCATGCCTTTTTTTTGAGATAAACTATTTGAGTCATCTAATAAAATATGGAAAGAAGATTAAATTTCTTGACATCTATCACATTTTGAAATATTAGAATTTGATACCTCTTCTTGTTGAGAAATGGGAAGTCTTGCATCATCTGCCCAGAATACTTACATTCAAAGTAAGTCCATTTTGAGTTGCTTCCTTCTCCTTCAAATATGCCCCTTATATATTGTGGTGATGTTTTTCCTTTCTTTCTATTTGTTGAAGTACTTTCTGGAAAAAAGGAAACAGAATTTGGTTTGCTCATGACTTCTTCCCAGATCTTTTCCTCTGACATTTTTAGAGTGTGCTCAACCAAGAGGCCGAGCTCTGATACCAATTGAAGTCAATGAGTGTCACAAGGAAGGGGGGTTGGAATTCTGACCCTTTTAAAAATTAACCTCAAACAATATAAACAGCTTCACAAGTATTGTTAGTTATTGTGTGTGTAATTGCAAAGTTGAGAAGGGTGAGTGAAAACCGTCTTCTCAACTATGATAGTGAGTAGAGAAATGTGAGATGAATCTGTCTTCTCAACTATGTTTCTGAGTTGAGAAGGGTCAGTTGAAACAGTCTTCTCAACTGTGACAGTGAGTAGAGAAGAGTGAGATGAAACTATCATCTCAACTATGTTTCTGAGTTGAGAAGGGTCTCAAAACAACTATCAGTAAAGAGAACCAGTTGATTTTCAAAATAGCTTTTCCAAGGTAAGAGATAGTGTTTGAAAATCTTATCTTAAGTGTGAAGTACTTAAGAATAGTGCTTTAAGTTTACCACTTTGAAAACTCTGAGAAAGGTTGTAAAAACAGTGTTTTTAGAAAAACTGTGTGTAGCTGAGAAGGGTCGGCAAAAGTTGTTTTCTCAGTTTTTAAAAACCTTCTCCAGATGGAGAGTTTTAAGCGTAGTGTAAAACAACTTAGAATAGCAGTAAATAACACAATAATGTATAGTGGTTCACTCAAAACCCTGGGCTACATCCACTCCTCACACCCCGTGAGTATTTCCGCTATTTTCCAAATAGTTTCAACTTTACAACCAACCTAGGCTCAAAGTTCTCATGGTAGTTTTCTTAACACACCTCTACCTACTATTTCTTGCACCTAATATGATCCTTCTGATCTACTAGGTAGCTTCTAACACAGAAGAAACTCACTTCTCAAGACCTACAGCAACACATGCTACTTGAGAAGATTTCTTACAGGCTTCTCTTTAACCGTAGCAACACCATGCTATTAGAGAAGGCTTACAACAGGTTTTTTACACTTTCTGGTTTGGGGGTTTTTTGTGGAATTACAGAAGCTTGGGTTAAACAAGGTAGATTCAACTGAATCCTAACATAACAAGCTGAACTACATACTCAGAAAATAGAATCCCTAGATTAAAGCATGACTTGAGTATGGGTGAGAGATCTACTTGAGAAGGATGGGAAGAATTTGATTTCTCTCCCACAAAGAACTTCAGCAATGATCCATGGTGGTATTTATAGCCATTGAGGCTGAATTATATGTGTATTAACCACTGGTTAATCATTTAGAGTCGTTGGAGTGGTTTCCCAAGTAAATATAGCCATTGAGAAGGGTGGTCAGAAAGTACAACAGCTTTATGCAGCACTTTCTGCAGAAGATACCTTGCTTTGCACTTTCTGCAGAAGACAGCACACTACAGCTGTCATGAGAAGGCAACACATTACAACTGTCATGACTCTTCTCTTTTTTGAATCTTCTCAACTTCGAGTCTTCTCAAGTTGACACTTCTCAAGTTGATGCTTCTCAACTTGACTCTTCTCATCATGATCCTTCTGATCTTGACCTTTCTTGTCATGGTGCTTCTCAACTTGATTGTGAATCTTCTCATGTTGACTCTTCTCCTGACTCTTCTCATGTTGACTCTTCTCATGATGACACTTCTCGTGATGATTATTCTTATGATGGCTTTTCTAATGATGAATGTACTGATAGGCCGCAAGTGCACGGTTCTATCGCGTAATAGAAAGTATCGATCCACAGGGAGTATTTTTACGATTACTAATCTAATTTTTGATGTTGATTAGCTGAAAGGAATGATTTTAATAAAAAGAGTATTTTTGTTTTGTAAAATTCAGAATAAAAGACACCTTGGGATCATGGTTAGATCACAATGATGGAAATAAACAACCCTTTAACTATTCTCTATCTTATTTTGAAATTGTTTTAAGGACAAGGTATTCTTTTGGTGTAATTCAAGCTTCCTTTCGGAACGCAAGAATGTGCCTCGAAACAATGATCAAACCTATTCCCATGGTTGATCATCGCAGAGACCCATTAAGCACAACCTTATTATCCCAAGGCTAACAATGCTATTCTCATGCTTTGCTTTGCCTTGTCTAATCCCATTTGTTCCAATATCAAACTTCACCTCTCGGTACTTCGTTTGATATTTGTTTTATAAAATTTAGTTCTATGGAATTAGATTAAAATTCAAGTTCTAAATAAGATAGAGTTTAGTCTTGGATTTGTTTAGGGACCCATCATTTGATTGTGTCCCACAATCCCAAGACTAAATAAGTCTACTCACACATGATCATAGTAGACAAGGGAGTAGAAGAGAATGACATGACATAAAGATAAATAACATAATGTAAATGACAAGAATATAAACAAAGCGATAAAGAACTGAAATGTAAGGTGCTGGAAATGTAAATAACAGAAATTAAAATTGCAGGAAAGTAAAGAACATGAAAATAAAAGAGCAAAAGCTTAAGAAAATTGCAAGAACTTAGATTAAACTTTGGAGTGAGATTACAAGTATGCTAAGGTACCATTACAGCTGAAATGAGGTCCTATTTATAGCATAGGATCAGTAGACAAAGGATTAAATTCGAATTACAAGCCATAATGAAAGAATTGGAAGAGTTTTGTAACATTTTTAGCTTCAGACAAAGGTGCACGGACCACGCTTCTGGGGTGCACGGACCGTGCGTGCCGTAAAACTTGTAAAATTCTGATTCAGCACAGGGAGCACGGACCATGCGTGTTGGGAGCACGGACCGTGCGTGGTCTTCAAACTCTCCAGCTTCTGCAACGTACAGTGCGCATGGACCATGCTTGTGGTGCCCACGGACCGTGCGTGTCTTGAGTCTTTTCAGCTACTTTCTGTAACAGTGAGCACGGACCGTGCGTGTAGTAGGCACGGACCGTGCGTGAACACTTAATTCTTAGCTTCATTTGCATGATTTTGCTCCTTGGTCCTTGAACTTTTATTCTTTGCCTTTAATCACGTGAATTTCTTCCATTCCTTTATTATTTGATCCTGAAAATAGAAACCAACATTTTGTAGTAAAATAGCTCCAAAGTGAAACTAAAATTCTACAATTTTTATTTAATTCAAATGCTAAAAACATAGTAAAATAAGACTTATCAAACTCCCCCATGCTTGAATCTTTGCTTGTCCTCAAGCAATTTACAATCAAAACCAGCAGCACAAATTAGTAGAAGCAATTTTTTTCATTAAAGCTCAATCATATATATTTTTCAAGGGCTTTGTTCTCAGGGTGCACTTATCACACTTTTCTATGCTTTTCATGAATTTTTCAACCCAACAGCTGCTCCAAGTGAGTGTGTGCACTCATAGGTCCAGTCCAGTTACCAAGATAGTCACAAAAGTTTCGCTTTTGCCTTACTTAGAAATTGCCTTCCTAGATTGTGCTTCACTTGATTACAAAGATAAAACAAATTTTACAATTGATCCACATTTTGTGGTCAGGGCACACTTGAGATTTTTCAGTTGCTTTACTTTTTGAATTCTCCAATCAGCAAAAACAGCCTAGTTTAGATATATTACCCTGACTTCAGGGCATACTTTTGATTTTTCATCTGTTCCGCTTTTTTGAATTTTCCAATCAGCAAAAACAACCTAGTATATGTATATTACCCTGACCAACTTGCTTAATTTCTATTTTTCTTTGTTGTATCAAGTTTAGCACAATTGTCGGCTGACTAAAGCAAGCTCAGCTTTGACTGGCTTTTGAACTATTTGGCTTCCTTTCAAGACAGAGTTTAAGTGTAAAAACAGATGTGAGTTTAGAAAACAATTCAAGAAAAAAAAATTGTGTTTACGTGTACAAATTCATCATAGAACTTAGCCTTTATTTTTTTCTTTCTTTTTCTACTAATAAGCGCTGCATCAAAACATTTATTTCAATAAAACAGCAACAATACAAAGCATGGGAAAGAAATCCAGTCTCAACACTTATAAGAAAACAAAATGATAGAAATTAAATAACAAAGGGTAAAGTACCCCCCATGCTTGGACCAGACATTGTCCTCAATGATATAAAATTAAAAACATATGAGAGGGATAAAGAAAGCTCACATTGACTAGCATTTGTAGCTTTTCTTCTTATTCTAGCAAAATAAAACAAAGGCAAACCTGTGGGTTGCCTCCCACGCAGCGGTCTTTTAACGTCATTAGCTTGACGCTTGACTTTTAATACCTCAACCTGGATCTTTTTCGCAAGAGGTGCTGATTTTTCTCCAACTAAGGCTTCAATGCCTAAGTTTTTAATGGGAGGGTTTTCATCCAACAATTTGTCATCAGTTTGAGTTTTCTCAGCCACATTTTCATTCTTGCTTTTTATGAAACCTGTTTTCATCCCATCATTTGAATATGGCTCCAAAATGCATTCTTCCACACAATGGTCTATTATATCAACCCTGCAACAAGAATCCTCAAAAGAAGGGCTTTTCATAAGGTTAGCAAAATCAAACTCAATTTTCTCCTTACCCACATTAAGAGAAAGTTTACCATTTTTAACATCAATGATGGCCCCAGCTGTAGCAAGGAAAGGTCTCCCCAAGAGAATTGGAACTTGGGAGTCCTCTTCCAATTCCATCACCACAAAATCAGCCGGTATATACAATTGTCCTACCTTGATAGGAACATCCTCTAAAATTCCAACCGGGTATTTGATGGAACGGTCTGCTAATTGCAATGACATCTTTGTGGGTTTGAGTTCACCTACGCCTAGTCTTTTAAAAATGGATAGAGGCATTAGACTCACACTAGCTCCTAGATCACACATGGCTCTCTCAATACTCTCTCTCCCAATCACACATGGAATGGAAAAACTTCCAAGATCTTTGAGCTTAGGAGGCAATTTATTTAGTATGATAGCACTACATTCTTCCATCAAAGCTATTGTCCCATTGTCATCTATTTTTCTTTTTTTTAGACAAAATCTCTTTCAAAAATTTAGCATAAGATGGCATTTGAGACAAAGCTTCAGTGAAAGGAATGTTTATGTAGAGCTTTTTCAAAAGATCCACGAATTTTTTAAATTGCTCCTCAACTTTGGATTTCGCCAATCTTTGGGGGAAGGGTATGGGTGGTTTGTATGGTGGTGGAGAGACATAAGGTTTTTCTTTCTCTTCTTCTACCACCTCACTTTGTTCATTTTCTTTCTCACTCACATTTTTCTCATTGGTGCCCTTTGGTTCCTCTAATTGTTTTCCACTCCTAAGGGTGACAGCATTTATTTGGGCTTTAGGATTTGGTTCTGGCTGTCCAGGGAAGTTGCCGGTGGTTCTAGAGGATGAAGCAACTTGTTGAGCCACTTGAGTGATTTGATTTTCAAGCATTTTGTTGTGTGTGGCTATGGAATCAACCTTTGATGTTAACTTGATAAGAGTATCATTCAAAAAAGAAGTTTGATTTTTGAACTCTTCATTTTGCTTAGTTTGAGTTAACACAAAGTTTTCCAACATAATTTCCAAGTTGGATTTTTGAGGACTTTTTTGAAAATTTTGAAAATCGGGTGGTGTTCTAGCCGCTGGTTGAAAAGAGGGGTTGGATGGAGGATTCTTATAGGAAAAATTTGGATGATTCCTCCATCCGGAATTATAAGTGTTTGAAAAAGGATCCCCCTTTTGAGCATTAGATTGTTCAATAACATTAACAGACATCCCTAGTTGGCATTCAACACCAGTGTGGCCAACAACACCACAAATTTCACAGGGTGGTGCAGAAGGAGTAGAAGGTGAAATAGCATTTACACTCAGCTTATCAAATTTAGCAAACAATGCATCTACCTTAGAAGCTAAATGATCAAGAGTAGAGACTTCATACTTACCTGGCTCTTTCTTTGATGGAGGTGTAGCAGTGATGGCTCTCTCACCTGGTCACTGGTAGTGATTTTGAGCCATGTCTTCAATCAGTGCATAAGCCTCTTCAATGTTCTTGTTTATTAGAGCTCCACCCGCAGCAGCATCCACGGTCATTTTTGTAGTGTAAAGCAAACCATTATAGAAAGTGTGTATGATCAACCACTTCTCTAGTCCATGATGGGGGACATAGCCTTAGCATTTCTTTGAAACACTCCCAAGCATCAAAAAGAGATTCCCCATCATTTTGAGTGAATCGTGTGATTTGATTCCTCAATTGAGTAGTTTTGCTTGGGGGAAAGAATCTAGCAAGGAATGCTTGCCTTAGTTGATCCCAAGTTGTGACAGATTCATTAGGTAATGAGTGAAACCAAGCTCTAGCTCTGTCCCTCAATGAGAAAGGGAAAAGTTTTAGCCTTATAGCTGCTGAAGTCACTCCATTTAATTTTAGTGTGCCACAATATTCAAGAAAAATAGAGAGATGAAGATTTGGGTCATCAGTAGCAGTACCAGAGAATTGGTTCTGCTGGACCATAGAAAGCAAAGAAGGTTTAAGCTCAAAATTGTTTGCATCAATATTAGGATGCACAATAACTGCATGTGGCTCAGCCGTAGAAGGCGTAGCATACTCTTTAAGAGTACGATTTGGATTAGCAGCCATTTCTTCGTTATTGCGCAGTTCTCTCCTTCTTTGGTGTAAGAATCTTTCAATCTCAGGAATTGGTTGAACAATATCTTCGAGATTTCGGACTCTTCGCATTCAAGAATGAGAGAATCCAAAAGAAAAGTAACAAAATAAAAGAAAACAGAAATTTTCAGTCTAACCGGTACCAAAAGGTTGATTAATATCACTACTTCCCGGCAACGGCGCCAAAAACTTGATAGGCAGCAAGTGCACGGTTCTATCGCGTAATAGAAAGTATCGATCCACATGGAGTATTTTGAGTTTACTAATCTAATTTTTGATGTTGATTAGCTGAAAGGAATGATTTTAATAAAAAGAGTATTTTTGTTTTGTAAAATTCAGAATAAAAGACGCCTTGGGATCATGGTTAGATCACAATGATGGAAATAAACAACCCTTTAACTATTCTCTATCTTATTTTGAAATTGTTTTAAGGACAAGGTATTCTTTTGGTGTAATTCAAGCTTCCTTTCGGAATGCAAGAATGTGTCTCGAAACAATGATCAAACCTATTCCCATGGTTGATCATCGCAGAGACCCATTAAGCACAACCTTATTATCCCAAGGCTAACAATGCTATTCTCATGCTTTGCTTTGCCTTGTCTAATCCCATTTGTTCCAATATCAAACTTCACCTCTCGGTACTTCGTTTGATATTTGTTTTATAAAATTTAGTTCTATGGAATTAGATTAAAATTCAAGTTCTATATAAGATAGAGTTTAGTCTTGGATTTGTTTAGGGACCCATCATTTGATTGTGTCCCACAATCCCAAGACTAAATAAGTCTACTCACACATGATCATAGTAGACAAGGGAGTAGAAGAGAATGACATGACATAAAGATAAATAACATAATGTAAATGACAAGAATATAAACATAGCGATAAAGAACTGAAATGTAAGGTGCTGGAAATGTAAATAACAGAAATTAAAATTGCAGGAAAGTAAAGAACATGAAAATAAAAGAGCAAAAGCTTAAGAAAATTGCAAGAACTTAGATTAAACTTTGGAGTGAGATTACAAGTATGCTAAGGTACCATTACAGCTGAAATGAGGTCCTATTTATAGCCTAGGATCAGTAGACAAAGGATTAAATTCGAATTACAAGCCATAATGAAAGAATTGGAAGAGTTTTGTAACATTTTTAGCTTCAGACAAAGGTGCACGGACCACGCTTCTGGGGTGCACGGACCGTGCGTGCCGTAAAACTTGTAAAATTCTGATTCAGCACAGGGAGCACGGACCATGCGTGTTGGGAGCACGGACCGTGCGTGGTCTTCAAACTCTCCAGCTTCTGCAACGTACAGTGCGCATGGACCATGCTTGTGGTGCCCACGGACCGTGCGTGTCTTGAGTCTTTTCAGCTACTTTCTGTAACAGTGAGCACGGACCGTGCGTGTAGTAGGCACGGACCGTGCGTGAACACTTAATTCTTGGCTTCATTTGCATGATTTTGCTCCTTGGTCCTTGAACTTTTATTCTTTGCCTTTAATCACGTGAATTTCTTCCATTCCTTCATTATTTGATCCTGAAAATAGAAACCAACATTTTGTAGTAAAATAGCTCCAAAGTGAAACTAAAATTCTACAATTTTTATTTAATTCAAATGCTAAAAACATAGTAAAATAAGACTTATCATGTACTCATCACGACTCTTCTCATGTTAACTCTTCTCATGATGACTTTTCTCTTGACTCTTCTCATGAGTCTTCTCATGTTAACCCTTCTTAACTAATGACCTTTCTCTTCTCTTCCAAGGGTGTTTTTCTTTGTATTTCTATCAACATTCTTATGGCTTCTTTGTCTTGTCATTGCTTCAAGTCTTTTCAACATTTATGCTTCCTAAAAGCAGATTATCTTCTTGAGAGTAGCTAACATATCCTGTTCTTAAGTTTCACTCAAGAAGAAACATTAGTAACATATGAAATCAGATAACTTAAGCTTCTCACATTTGAAGTTTGTTAACCATCAAAACTCAACTGGGATTTTGCCTCAACAGTTATTACTTTGATAATCGACTATAATTCTATGCTAAATTTGTGTTGGTTGTGACTCTCTTAGCTTATGTTTTATTATTGTAAATTGTTTTATGAAAGCTATTTAAGTTTCATGTGGGGATCATAGATTACTGTTGATTGAGGGAACTCTTGAACTTTTTGAAAATGAAATAAATAACCACCTTTTCAAAATAATAATGAACAAAGGGTAGTAACAAACAATTGTATTTAATTTGAAAGTCGGTATAAAATTCTTTTGAAACAAAAACTTTTTAGAAACCAAAGAGTTTTTAACTTATAGAATTTGTTTTCAAAAATACAATTAACACCTTAAGATGAGTGATTAGAAGAATGAGAAACAAGATGATGAGTATAAACAAGTAGGGGGTTTAGAACAGATGTTTCCTATCTTGGGAACTCAAGTGCGAGTGTGCCGTTTAGAGGTGACTAACTTTGTTGTGATGCATACTCATGCAAGCATTGATGCTTAATCTGGGCGACTCTGTGGAAGACCATGGGTTAAGTATTCGTACAATAATTGAACATTATGTTTCGCTGTGTGCGATTATTATTTCGGTTGTGTGTCGGTCTTCGCTGTGTGCGGTTATTATTTCGGCTGTGTGCTGGCCTTCGCTAAGTGAGGTTATTATTTCGGTTGTGTGCCGGCGTTCGCTGTGTGCGGATTTTCTCGCGAGGATCCGGAATCTTCATGTGCATTGGCATGTAGTCTAACCCATAAGGATTGACTATGCATTCTAACTATGTATTGTTGATGTTGTTGTAACTGAACTAGTTATATTGTATATATTGTCTTTTGTTTCTATACATTATTTTATATGATTGTTCTGGAAGACGACCCTGCCTATGGTTATCCAATTAATGCATATCTACAGAAAATGTCGATGGACTTGACTTGCTTTGTGGAGCTGTTGATCCTGAAGGAGTCGGTGGACGCGATGTTTGATCTCCCGGACTTTCATATTCCAACTTAGATTGGGGGCACTTAATAAACTCCAATTTAGTTCATTTTTAGAGATATTTTTGAGTCACATTTTAAAGCAATTACTACTAATTATATAAATTATTTACTTATTTTGCTCTTTATTTTGCAGTGAGGTAGAAACTATAAAAAGAGAATGAAAACATCATTTGGAGCAACTTGGAGATTAATATATAATGGGCTTCACATAATGCAATCCAACTCATAAATAAAAGGCTCAAATTACTTGAATTGAAGGAAGGATCCGTACATGAGTAAGAAGGAGGAGCACATGATATTAATTGGCCCATGAACTCAATTATCCAAGCCCAAAGCCATTTGAAGGTAATAAGGCACAAAATAGGAAATAAAAAGCAGCACACAGAGGGAGTTGGAAGAAAGGAAGCCGTGAGGGAAAAGAAAAGGCAACTCACGTGATTACTTGGAGATCAAGCATGTAAACCTAGGCACCCAATATAAATATCCAGCGCATAGTATTAAGGGGGAGAGCCGTAATTATCAAAGAAAAACAGTAACAACAATAACACGCACACGGACGCAGAGAAGAGGAAAAAGGAGATTTTGGTACCCGTTCTTGACACCGTGAGAGAGCTTCGGAGCAGAATACAGAGACTGGTTACAGGATCAGAATTTACTCAATCTCCGGGTTATTTTTATATTCTGTAATTCATGACTTTATATTTTAATCCAATGTTCTTGAACACTATGGAAAGCTATATTCCTTTTCTAGGGTCTTAGTTGGATCTTGCTTGATTAGAGACCTTTTAATGTCTTAATTTATATTTTGAATTCCCAATGTTTATTCAGTTAATATTATCCTATTGCTTTATTACATAATTAGGATTGACAACCTTTGCATGTTTATAATCAATTAGTTGATTAGCGACCGTACTACAACTAGTTGGTGGACCTATAGGATAATTGAGACTATAATTAGAGAATGACCAAACTTTAATTTAGTCTTCCAATCATTCAACCTTTTTGTACTTCATGCTTTTCTTAAATTTAAATTCTAGCATGACCAAACTAGGATTAAAATTTAGGGAAAAGAATATTAATCACGAATGACCAAACGGATTAATAGGTTTAGTAAAGGGATTGGTAATTGAATAAAATAAGGGGATTCAGGTAGAATTAGACATAGAGGAATCGAACCTAGCAATTGAAACCAAGACCCTAGGCTTCCCTCCGTTGATCGAACTTTTCAATTTTAATTCTTCTTATTTACTTCGTTTTATTTTAATTTCTAATACAACCAAACACTTGTTCGTCTAAATAATAATTAATCTTAAATAGTTTGGTACTTATTAGTTAATCCTTGTGGAGACGATATTTTTTTATACTACTTCTGCAAGAGAGTACAATTGCTCTCAAGTGTGTTTTTACGCAACAAGTTTTTGGCGCCGTTGCCGGGGATTAATTTAATAATATTAAACGAAAAAGATTTTTTATTGCTTTAGACCTTTTTTTTATTTCTTGTTTTACTTTGTTTTATTTTAATTTAATAAAAAGAAAAAATATATAGTTATTTTAATTTTAGTTGCTAGTTTAATTTTTATTACTTGTGCATGCTAACCCGCTCCCAAGAGCTTATTTTGATTTTTGATCCAGAAATTGAAAGAACTGCTCGAAGGATAAGAAAAGAGACAAGAGTGATGGCTGCCAATCCGAGAAGAACTCTTCGGGACTACTTTACTCCAACAGAAAATATCACTACAAGCATAGTCAATCCACCTATGCAAGCTACCAATTTTGATTTCAAACCAAGCTTAATTCAAATGGTTCAGAACTCTACTATGTTCAGAGGTGCACCAACAGAAGACCCTCACACCCATCTTAGAAACTTCTTGAGGGTGGCAGACTCAGTAATTTGTAATGGTGTCCCTCCTGATGCGATTAGAGTGAGATTATTTCCATGGTCATTGGCTGACAAGGCATCTGCTTGGCTAGACTCCCAACCTGCTGAGTCCATTACCACTTGGGACCAACTGAAGCAAAAATTCCTGACCAAATATTTCCCTCCAGGTAAGACTACCAAGATTCGAGGTGCAATAATCAGCTTTGCTCAACTGGAGCAAGAATCTTTACATGAAGCTTGGGAAAGATTCCAAGACTTACTCCGAAGTTGTCCACATCATGGATTTGAGAAGTGGCAATTGCTTGAATATTTTTGCAATGGATTATCTTCTCAAAATAGGGGAATTATTAATATGGCTTGCGGGGGCTCTCTAATGAATGGAGAACCTACAACAGTATATGATTTAATTGCAGAGATAGCGGCCGATAATGCCCAATGGGAAACTAGTGACAGACACAATAAGAAATCAGCTGGGATGTACAAGGTTGATGATGACACTAGTGTTAATATAAAGCTAGAAGCTATCTCTAAGCAGGTTCAATCTTTAATGAAGATACAAGCTCAATCTACTCCCTTAGTTACCTCCACTAGTGACATCACAAATAATCTCTGGGGAGGCCTAACCGAAAAAGTCAACTATCTTGGTCAGAAGAAAAGTGAGTTAAGGCCTGGTATGCAAGATTTATTAGTTAGATACATGGAAAAGGTTGGACATCCGTGCATGGGTGTTTTAGCCAATTACATGGACAGCACTGATGACAGATTACAATCTATTGAAGATCTGATAAAAGCACAGGGCCGACCGACAACTTCAACAGAAGAGGCCAATTATGTTCAGAATTTCAACCGAAGCCAAAATGACCCTTATTCAAATACTTACAATCCGGGATGGAGAAATCACCCCAATTTCTCTTGGGGAGGACAACAAAAAGAGCAAAACTCAAACTCCTATAAGCCTCAACATGTGCAAAGGCAAGAGGAGAAGAAGTTGGATACCAATGATGTGTTGACAAGGTTTATGCAGCAGACAAATGAAAAATTTGAAACATTAGGTAGTCAAATATCAAGTCTCGTTACTATGTTATCTCAAAGGCCCCAAGGCTCACTACCTACCCAAACTGAGCCTAATCCAAGAAATGAGCATTGCAAGGCTGTCACTCTTAGGAGTGGCAAGGAGCTGGTTCAAGAAAACAATCAAGATGGGCGGGCGTCCGAGAAAGAAATACAAGCTTCAACTAAGGGGAGCACTTCTGAGGAAAGCAAAAAGGAAAGGGAAAAATATGAGCAAGCAAAGGTAAATGTTCCTTATCCTCAAAGACTTAAAAATGACCAGCATGATAAACAGTTTGCTAAATTTCTTGAAATATTTAGAAAATTGCATATCAACATTCCTTTTGCTGAAGCTATTGCTCAAATGCCTAAATATGCCAAATTTTTAAAAGAAATTGTTTCCAATAAGAGGAAGTTAGAAGGCTTTGAGACAGTTAGCCTTAATGAGGAATGTTCTGCTATACTTCTAAAAAAGTTACCACCTAAGCTTAAAGATCCAGGTAGTTTTACTATCCCTTGTACCATTGGTAACTCTCATTTTGAAAAAGCTTTATGTGATTTAGGAGCAAGTATAAATTTGATGCCTTTTTCTGTTTTTAGAAAGCTTGGTTTGCAGGAACCCCACCCTACTAACATCACTTTGCACCTAGCTGATAGATCCATTGCCCACCCCCGTGGAGTGGTGGAAGATGTTTTAGTTAAGGTTGATAAGTTTATTTTTCCCGCTGATGTTGTTGTTTTGGATATGGAAGAAGATGCGGAAGTCCCAATTATTTTGGGGTGTCCTTTCTTAGGTACAGGTAAAAGTTTAATTGATATACAACAGGGAAAATTGACTTTGAGACTTGGAGATGAGGAAGTTGTATTTCAAGTTTTGAACTCATTAAAAAATCCCTCATCATTTGCTTCTTGTAATTTTATTCAAGCTAAGGATATTAATGATGTGGTTACCTCCGAAACTTTTGATGATTTTAGAATTCAGGATCCTCTAGAAAAAGTACTTACTGTCCAGGGACTTGGCATGTTGCAGGGTGGTGAGGAAGAAGAGTTCTTAATGTTTTTGCAGGCTCACCACCCTCAGAAAAATTGGAGTAATCATAGATTTGAGGAATTGGAATGGGGTGATACTCCAAATCCCAAACCTTCAATTGAAGAGGCTCCTGAGCTTGAATTAAAACCTCTTCCTTCAAATGTAAAATATGCTTTCTTGCAACCCCCTTCCTCTTTGCCTGTGATTATTTCTGCAGATTTGACAGACACCATGGAGGATAAGCTTTTGAGGGTACTAAGAGCCAACAAAGAGGCCTTTGGTTGGTCTATTCATGATATAAAAAGCATTAGCCCCTCAATTTGCACTCACAAGATATATATGGAGGATGATTATCAACCTCGGGCACTACCTCAACGCCGCCTCAATCCTAACATGAAAGAGGTGGTCAAAAAGGAAGTGATTAAGCTTCTTGATGCAGGTATCATCTATCCTATCTCTGATAGTAAGTGGGTAAGTCCCGTTCAATGTGTTCCTAAAAAGGGAGGTACTACTGTAATGGAAAATGATAAAAATGAATTATTGCAGTTAGAAAAACAACCGGGTGGCGTATGTGCATTGATTATAGAAAATTAAATGATGCCACCCCAAAGGATCACTTCCCCCTTCCCTTTATTGATCAAATGCTTGAGAGAGTGGCAGGTCATGATTATTATTGTTGTTTGGATGGATATTCTGGTTATTTGCAAATACCACTGGCTTCCGAAGATCAAGAAAAAACTACTTTTACTTGCCCATATGGAACATTTGCATATAAAAGAATGCCATTCGGTTTATGTAATGCCCCTGCCACTTTCCAAAGATGCATGATGGCTATTTTCTCTGACTTGGTTGAAAAATGCATTGAGATATTCATGGATGATTTTACTGTTTTTGGATCCTCTTATGAGGATTGTTTACATAACTTGAATTCAGTGTTGCAAAGATGCAGGGATACTAATTTAGTGCTCAATTGGGAGAAATGTCAGTTTATGGTGCAAGATTGCATTATTTTGGGACGCAAGGTATCCACTAGAGGCATTGAAGTTGATCCTGCAAAGGTTGAGGTAATTGCAAAGTTGCCCCCACCCAATTCTGTTAAGGGGGTTCGTAGTTTTCTAGGCCACGCTGGCTTCTACAGACGGTTTATTAAAGACTTCTCAAAAAATGCAAAGCCTATGACTGACCTCTTGGTTAAGGAGGCCACTTTTGATTTTTCTGACACTTGTTTGAAGGCTTTTAATTGTTTAAAGGAAAAATTAATTAGTGCCCCTATTGTTGCTGCCCCCGATTGGTCGCTTCCCTTTGAAATTATGTGTGATGCCAGCGATACTGCTGTGGGGGCTGTTTTGGGGCAAAGAAAGAATTAGGTATTCTATACTATTTACTACGCTAGTCGCACTCTTGATGATGCTCAAAGAAATTATACTACCACAGAGAAAGAGTTGCTAGCCGTAGTATTTGCATTTGACAAGTTTCGTCATTACCTTGTTCTTTCTAAAGTTATTGTTTATACTGATCATGCTGCTATTAGATATTTGCTTGGAAAACAGGATGCAAAACCCAGGTTAATCAGGTGGATTTTGTTGCTACAACAGTTTGACTTGGAGATTAGAGACAAGAAAGGCTCAGAGAACTTTGTAGCTGATCACCTCTCAAGGCTCGACCATAGTGTGATGCAGGCCTCAAATGATGGGGAGATCAAAGAGGTTTTCCCTGATGAGATACTTTTATCTATTTCTACTATTCCTTGGTTTTCGCATATTGTCAACTACTTGGTGGGTAAGGTTGTTCCCTCTGATTTTTCCTTTCAGCAAAAGAAGAAATTAATTTCTGATGCTAGACACTACTTGTGGGATGACTCTTACCTATTTAAAGTTTGTGGAGATAAGGTAATTAGGCGTTGTGTGCCTATGGATGAGGTAACTTCTATCCTTGAGCATTGTCACTCTAAAGAGATAGGTGGCCACTTTGGCCCAAATAGAACTGCATATAAAGTTTTGCAATGTGGTTTTTATTGGCCTACTATATTTAAAGATGCTCATGATTTTGTGAAAGCTTGTGATAGTTGTCAAAGGAGTGGCAATATTTCTACGCGTCAAGAGATGCCTCTAAACAATATTTTGGTTTGTGAGATATTTGATGTATGGGGTATTGACTTTATAGGGCCCTTCCCTAAATCTTTTTCAAATCAATATATTCTTGTTGCTGTAGATTATGTGTCTAAGTGGGTGGAAGCTGTAGCCTTACCCACTAATGATGCTCGGGTGGTGGTGAAATTTTTAAAGAAAAATCTTTTTTCCAGATTTGGCACTCCTCGAGCCATTATTAGTGGTGGTGGCACTCATTTTTGTAATAAACAATTTGAAAATCTTTTGAGCAAATATGGTGTCACTCATAAGGTAGCAACTCCTTACCACCCACAAACTAGTGGGCAAGTTGAAATTTCAAACAGAGAGCTGAAAAGGATTTTAGAGAAGACAGTTAGTGCATCAAGAAAAGACTGGTCTTTGAAACTTGATGATTGTTGCTTGAAAACGTGAACGTTCTTTTGTGCAAGTGTACACAATCGTAACAAGTAATATAATGAAAGTAGAGATCGTTCCCACGAGGATTAATTTGCCAAACAAGAGTTTAATCAAAGTAACAATTAGTGATTTTAGTAACAAAAGTAAATGACACACAATTGGTTGGGTAGCAAGTAACAAACAACTAAAAAGGTATTAGGGTAATGGAAATCAGATTTGGGACAAGTTGAGATGCAATACTTCAATAAATCCATTAAAATGCTCAAAATGCTATGTTAAGTGCTGCAGCACTAGGTGCTGCCGCAATTGTGCATTATGTCTAATGCTTAACACTAGGCTTTAGTCGCCCCAAATTATGTCTAATTCGGAAGAGATTATTTCCCTAGGCTACTGGAGAACAAGCAGCATTACACCTAAGTGTTTTACCTCATGGCTTATGCCTCTCCTATGTCTAGGACTCAAGCAAGGAACAACTATATGTCTATAGTGCAACATACCATGTTATCTTGTGAGATATATATACAAACCATGTCTGTGAATGTATATCTACTTAGATTAGACGGCCAATCCTAATCTAAGATGGAAATAGTAAAAACACACAAGATAAAGCGCTCAACACAATAACACAAGCATTAAGAATAATTTAACTTCATTAAATTCATAATAGCATCCCAACTACAGAGGTTTAGCTCATATTGAGCTTACACAACATTACAACTAAACTAAACATCAAGGGAAGTAATAATTTCATACTAAAACCCGAGAAGAGAAGTTCAACTACAAGTCTTGATACTGAGACAGCTTCAATGGTGATCCACCAAGCAATTCCAGCTCTCAAAATGTAGCTCCTTCGAAGTTGAAGTAGATCTAACGTTGCTGCAGCAATCAATATCCCAGCAATTGATTCTAAGTAACAATGGAGGCACGAAAACTTGAGGCTATGTCTATACCTCAGGAATTCGGCTTAACCTAATTCTGGGAAAGTGTGTCTATTTATAGGAGATCCCTTGGGCAGAGAATAACCCTAATTGTGGAGGCGCATTTTGTCCTTTTTGAGGGCAAAATGTCCTTTCTACCCAATTCCCTAGGTCACCAAGGAATCTTCAATGATTGGCGCGCACACTGATGATGGGTGACAGCTGACAGGTGTCCTTTCATGAATTTCCGTGTTTCCTTCAGCTTTCTCTCTCATGTTGCGCATTTAGGCATTGCTGCCACAATAGGTGCTGCAGCAATTAAACAAACACATTAAACCACAATTGGGCACCAAAGTGCCCATTAATAACATAATTGAGCTTGCACCTTTAATTATTCTAAACTAACATATTTACAACATTAATCACTAAATTGCTTGAGAATTAACAATGATTTAAGCTTGAAATAAGAGGTAATAACAATCATATTTGATTGTTATCACACCCCCAAACTTGAACCATTGCTTGTCCTCAAGCAATGACACTTGACACAGACAAGCAATATACCAGCAACAACCCGATAGTTGAACATTAACACAAGCACACAAAACAGAATATTAAGCTGAGCATACAACTTTCAGATTGGTCCCTCACTTGCAAACCCACTGATTGATAAGTTCCCTAAATTACTCTTGCTCAATAGAGTGTGTGTGACATTTAACTCAGGTCAGAACATAGCAAGGTTCAAAATTTCACTTAACTAAAACTAGAGAGGCTTTCCTTTGAGACTGCCAAAGATGTTTCAAAACTAAGGGTAGACTAACAATTCAAGCATAGAAAGGGGGGAATAAGCATGACAAAGGGCTTTAATTTAGCAATTCAGAACTCTAGGCCAATGCACTTATTACAACTTGACTGAAGTGCTGCAGCAACAGTTGCTGCAGCAATACAACTAGAACAGAATTCAAAAACAAACAATACTTGACACATGTGTTGCATTGCCCTTATTCTTTACATTTCTTTTTCTCAGCATTTTGCTTGCTTTCTTCTCTCTTCCTCTCTTTTTTTTTTCAATGGGCAATGACAACAATTACACATATTTACAACATTGGTGCTTTATAACACAGCACATTACACAATACACTAAATTCGATCACTTTCTAAACTATGTGCACTTGGCCTAATCCCATTCTTTCATGCTTTGCCTTAATATAGCTCAAAGAACCCCCAAACTTAGTTTCTTATGCTACCCTAAGTTTTTAGTAAAAATTTGGCAAGTCTCTAGGTCTACCAACACTAGTCTAGCTTCAGATCATTTCTAACTTACTAAGTCATTCCTAAGTTTCATGCAAAGTGCAAAAACAGGAGCAATATAGTTCACTCATAAACAGGGGCACTAATCACTCAATTCTCACCAGTTCATCACTAAGTTTTGCTCAACTTAACAACTGAAATTAAAAACTTTCATTCAACTAACTAGGCATACTGATATATTACAATGACCATAGGTCCCCCCCCCCCACCCACTTAAGACCTTGCAGTGTCCCCACTGCTCATGAAATATAAGGGAGAGGCCTATTTTAAAGCAAAACATAAATAAAAACAAACAAACACAACTATTAAATGCAAACACGAACACGACACATTCAACAAATTTATTTAACTTGAAAGACTAACAAGATAGAATTTAAATGACAGAATTTAAAAGATAAAGGTGCAAGGAAGCCTCATTTAGTTCTTGGGCTCTGCCTTGTTGCTGTTCCTCTTCTGACTGGCCTCTTCACTCTTGGAGATTTGATCACAAGGGCCTCTGGTGACTTTGTGGTTTCTGTTACTGCAGCATCAGATTGCTGCAGCATTGGGCCTGCATCTGCAACAGCAGGACCAGCAGCAGAAACACTTGCCTTCTTTTGGGCAAGCACAAAGTCCAGCGCAGCCTTTGATCTCTTTTCATAATCAACCATCTTCGCAGCTTCCATTGCTGCAGCATCATCAACACTTTTGCAGACAGATTCCACAGTGGCATTGACAGCAGCGTCTTCTTCAGCAGTTGCACCTTCCACATTCAGCTCCACATCTTCAGGCACGACAGACATCTTCCTCCTTTTGGGGGCATGCTTGGTTCTTGTTCTCTTAGAGGGTGAGAACATTGGGCTTTCAACATCAGCATCTGCAACATCAGTTGCTGCAGCAACAGGCACATCAGCAGTGTCAGGCACTTTTTCTTGTTGGCTTTCTTCGGGTGTATTCGTGGGTTGTGGTGGTTGATTTTCTGGGATTGGAGTGGTGATGGGGGTTGATGGTGGTGGAATGGTAGATGGGGTGGCTAGTTTGGCAGTTTTGGTGGTATGAGATGGGGATGGTGGTGGATCCATTTCAATATCAGTGGCATCTTCGGATTCATCTTCACTGTTAGTCTCAGAACCTTCTCCTTCAACTGAGTCATCATCCTCACTGTCATCCTTCCTATTCAACTCCTTCATTATCTCTCTGTTTTCTTCCTTTTCCCCTTCACTTAATGTTTCATCAGACTCAGAAATTAGAAGCTCTTCTTCTTCTTCACCCACCTTCTTCTTTCCCCTTTTTATTTCCTTCCTCTTCCTCTTTTTCTCAACAACTTCCTCTGGCATATCCTCCTCAACACCAGCATCTTCAACTAAATCTTTATCAATTACCTCTTCATCAAGCACCCACTCAGGAAAAAAAGGTGCTTCAACTCCAATATCAACTTGCAAATTTGCAGCAAACAAGGCCTTCAACCACTCCTACTGCTTCCTCATAAACTCCCAGACAGAGCGTTGCTGCAGCATGAACTGTGGCAGCATGGTGGGATCACCAGATGCTGCAGCAACCTTAGGCTTTGATTTCAGAACAGTAGGGAAAGCAGCAAGAGGGAATCCTTTCTTTTCCCCCTTCATTTCAACACCGCTTTAATGTAATCAAGCAGGGAAAGAAAATATACCCAGCATTTTTGGAATAGCAAATCAGGATCTCCCTTGAAATTAATCTTCCAACATCAACGTCCTTTGCACCCAAAATTGCGTCCAGCAGCATGATTCTTTCCTTTTCAACATTTGTGGTGTGAGAAGTTGGCAGTAGAGTGTGCTTGACAAAGTTAAACCAGACCATTGCTTCATGGTTGAGGTTGCTTCTCTTAACCTTGAATTCATTGGCACTGCAGGGTTCCCATGGAGTACTAGGAATTGTGATGTTCTTCTTGACTGCTTCCATCTCCTTCTTGCCCCATTTTTCAAAATTCTTTGCAAATGTGAGGCCATGGTAACTCAGCCCCAAGCATTCATTGATCATCATGGAATCAAATTTGATGACCACTCCTCTAACATTTGAGAATAACTGAGGCTTTCCATCTTTCTCAGGCGCAATTCCAGCATAGAATTCACGAACCACGGAGGGGTAGAAGTATTTTGGTTGCTGCACCAACTGCTCCCAACCTAATGCCTTCACAACAGATGCGAATGCATCAGATGCATTTTTCAGCAAGAATCCCCTCTCTACCCAGAAATTCATAGCAGAGAACTTTTCCATAGCAGATACTTCCTGATTTTTCATGCTTCTTCGCCTTGCATGACTTGACTCACCACGGCCAGAGGATGATTGGCCCTTTCCAGAAGATTTGTTAGCACTGACCTTAGTTCTCACCATTGTTGATCAAAGATTGACGTTAAAAATGTAAAGGTGAGTGAGAGATTTGGGTGATTTGGGAACGAGGGTTTGCTGTTTAATTGTTTCCAGGGATTGAGCGCAATTGAAGAGGAATTTGTGGGAAGGTTGTGGAAGAGTGGGTGGTTAAATAAGTGAAGGATTTGACGGTTTGGGTAAGGGCATAATGCATAAATGCACTAGCCGTTGGATGAAGGGCTATGTGTATGGTGGATAATGAGTGATTGGACGGTTATGTGACCGATTGGACAACACACTGTCACGCACAGGCCTTGGGTGAATAACTGCCATTATTTTTTTTCCTTAACTGCTCTCTATTGCTGCAGCAACGTTGCTGGAAGCAATGCTGCAGCACCAACTGCTGTCACACCCTCAAACTTCAACTTGCTGAAATTTTAATTCCTGCAACAAACACCAAACAAACAAAACAACTAATTTATTAGATTAAAAACCCTGGGCTGCCTCCCAGTAGCGCTTGGTTTAAGAGTCCTCAGCCTGACTTCCTTCAAAGGTCATGGATCCTTAATCATAGTGGTGAATTTACTCCTCACCACTGATTCACCATAGTACTTCTTCACTCTTTGACCATTAACCTTGAAGGTTTTGTCACTTGCATCATCATACAAATCCACAGCTCCATGAGGGTACACCTTTGCCAATTTGAATTGCCCAAACCACCTAGACTTGAGTTTTCCAGGGAATAGTTTAAGTCTTGAGTTAAACAATAACACTTGATCACCTTCCACTAATTCCCTTTTGTGAATTCTCTTGTCATGCCAAGCCTTGGTCTTGGCTTTATACAATTCTGAGTTCTCATAGGCAAAGTGTCTCATCTCTTCCAATTCATTCAATTGTAATAGCCTAGCTTCCCCTGCCCTTGTGTGATCAAAATTTAGCTTTTTGATAGCCCAATGCGATTTGTATTGAAGCTCCAAAGGCAGATGGCAAGCCTTGCCATACACAAGTCTGTAGGGGGACATTCCCAAAGGAGTTTTGTAAGCAGTTCTATAAGCCCATAAAGCATCATCAAGATGATTTGTCCATTCCTTTCTGGTAGGCCCTACCATTTTCTCCAACATTCTCTTGATCTCTCTATTAGACAACTCTGCTTGACCACTTGTTTGAGGATGATATGCTGTTGCAATCTTGTGCTTAACCCCATACTTGGCCAAGAGATTTTTAATCAATTTGTTGCAAAAATGAAAACCTTCCTCAC